>PTEX01000055.1:825530-929048 GCA_003342815.1 Eudromia elegans | reverse complement strand
AAAAAAAAAAAAAAAAAAAAAAAAGTGCTACCAAAATAAGTATCTGAAAGACCCAGAAAGGACTGAAATCTAAAGAAAGCAAACTGCAAAAATTTAATGGAAATTTCTCTACCTTCTGTAAATATAATGGTTTCTTCTGGAATTGAACTGTTCTGATTGAATATTGGAGTCCTAGGAATGGACGGGAGTGAGAAACACACTGGACAAATATCAGAAACAGAATCAAATGTAACCAAATTTATTCACTTTGGAAAACAACTGAACACTGAGATATTGTGAACAAGTATGCCTGCTGATGCATCACTCCCCATGACTGCTATCCACGCCTGTTTCACAGTCACTGCAGTATTTTTATCTGTAGAGAACTATGAAACATCAGGTATCAGAGGGAAAAAAAATGCAGAGTAGAAAAGTAGCAAAACTTGTATATGTGTATGTGGTGGAATAGAGATGTGCAGTTACTCATAGTTCTTGGATAACATGACCTGCTAGTGGCTACCTAAAAAGTCAGCCAAGAACCTCTAGAGTTGTTTATTGAAATGATTTTTCGTCCCCTAATAAACCAAATTTAAGATGGAAGTTTTGTGTATAATTTTCCATTTATTTGCCTAAAAATAGTGTAATTTCCTTTTGTGTTCCCTACACTCAATTTCCTCCAAGGTTCTGTAACTCATTTCTAAGACAAACACACAAAATAGTAAAAGCTGGAAGTCTACTGAGGCCTTTGGAGGTGGTTCCTTGCTCCTGGCTCCAGGTCTTTGGTCTTTGGATAAACAGAGGGCAGAAACTATAGCCAGACTATTCTGTTTAGTCCCTTAGTTGGTCTCCTTAGCCATGCTTGGGAGAGTTAGGCTGTGTGACAAAAGGCCCTTCCCCAGCAGCGCAAAGGAGCACTGACACAGCGGCAGGTGGGCAATCCCAACACGCCAGGCAGAGTGCCAGGAAAACAAAGCTGAATGAACTTTTTTGACCCTTTTCTCTGTTATATGCCTAATCTTGTGCTTTGTGATTTCAGTTTGATGTTTTTATTGTGTTTTTTATAGAGTCAAATTTGAAACCCTCGAATATATGTCATTTAGTTAAAACCCTCCTCTTCCTAAATTGTGATTGCATATTAAATAAAATTCTAATACACCTTTTCTATTTAGTGGCCTAGATAATGGCATCTTCTGGATCATACTTTCATGAAAACTTGATTTTTAGCTTAATTTTTTCATAGTACTTCATAGCACTTTCATAATATTGTCTCTCATTACTCTTTTGTTAGGAATGTCTGTGTGTATAAGGTTTGCTTTGGGCTTTTTCTTTCCTCTTTTTTATTTTCCTATTTATCTTCTCTTTTTCATCATAATTTTATATATATATGCTTTCACTTTATATTTAGTTTTTGTTTCCCTTCCTGCACTGATTTAATGGAGCAGGAATTGGGCAGTACTTGTATTAGGATTAGACATTTTCACATCCAGGTAAGGACAAATTTAAGATAAAGTTGTTCTGAACATTTCTCATTTTAGTAATTCATTAGTCTCCTAGGGAGATAAAGAGTATCAGTGATTCCAAGGCTTCCAAACTGTGAGATAAAAGTAAGCCCTTGATTTTACTTGATTTTACCTTTCTTGATACGATTATTCACTTTGTTGTTGAAAGCTGGTTTTGATTAGCAAGAGCCCATTAGTTATATGGGAGTGTCTGGCTCTGGAAAAGATGGCTGCAGTTCTCTACAGCACTTCTGGGACTTTGTAAACGAAAACAGCTGCTTTTGAAAGTCTCTCTTAGGGCTTCGTGTTTAAAAAGGTCTCTCTTCTCTTTCCATCCACACTGACATTTCAATCTTGAATTGTTTTTCCTTTTCCTTTCTCATTCTTCTCATTGTTTCTATAAGGGAAAGAGAAACAGAGGAAAAAAAGCAGGGCTAGAATCAAGTTTCTGTATACACGAGTTCAATGGAATGAGCAAGGAATCAGCAAGTAGTTGTAAATAAACTCAGTTAGTGAGAAAATACCTCGTCTCCATGTGCAATGGTGTCCCTACAGGCATTTTTGGTGTTCTGAATCTTGCTGTTATACCTTCATTCCCAGCAAAATGACATTTTCTAATCATGCCCACAGCACTGCTTAGAAAATGTGTACAGAAATGTGGTAAGATCAAAGGATGGATTACATCAACAAAAAGTCTAACTGATCTGAAGACCAAATGAGATTCAGTGGCAAAAAACGTTTCCATACTGTCTTCTGCCAAAATTGAAATGTAGTTTCAGATGGCACCTGTACTTACATTTTGGGGTTTTTTTTCTGTCTAAGAACAAAAAAATGCTTCTCATGTTTATTATATAATGCTCATTTTATTTTGTTCACTGTATAATATTTTAATAGCCTTAGGCAGAACAATTAGAAGGCATATGGAAATTGTATGTACTTTAATAAAGAGATTTTCTTTGCTGTTACACATTCTTGGACTGTAATCCAGTGATCAGCAACAGATACACTGAGCATGATGTCCACGTGCTGTAAGCAAGGAAAAGTGTAACTGTTGAAATTAAAGGGTGTCAACAGAGATTAGCTGTGTCTATGCTGATGCACTACCTGTGCAGCCTTAGATTGAGACATCTCCTGTTTCCTTGAAATAAGATGATCTTCCTTCTTCTAGGCTTCACATGCTGCCTGCTATGGAAAATACAAGACCATGTCTATGCATGTGCTTCCATTGGAAAAAAGGTCAGGCTCAAGACACCTTGAAACAGATAAACTGAATTTGTACCTCAGAGATGAGGATAAAATGAATTGCTGTGTATAGGTAAACTTAGTCTCAAAATGGCAATGATCCTTCAAAACAGCACGGTACCCAAGTAATAGCTCTGAATCCTAGCAGCAATGGCTTGCTTATTGGCTGTGTTGACCTTCTGTCCTGCCTCTTGCCATAGCTGAGCACATGTGCAGGGCCACTCCGCAGCAGTGTCATCTGTTAATTAGGGGCAAAAAAGGAGGAGGGAGAGAGGCCAAGGTCCCAGTCGTGGCTCACTTGCTTATAGGCAGGTTTGGGGCCCAGAGGTCCCTGGGCAATACGCTGCCTTGGGATGATTGTTCTGGGACTAGGCATGGCTGAATGAGCTTCCCTTCTTCATCTCGTTCAAGGCTAGGACTTTGTTATACCTGCTGTCCAAAGCAGTTGCCTACTCTGTACATAAAACTGGCTGTTTAATGACCTTCTATAGCAAAAGATTATTAGCAAGGACACTTGCTGAAAACCCAAGGAAAGTCCCTGCATTTGGAAACTTTTGAAGATCGTGGGTCACCATTGTGGATTCAAGGGATAAAGAGTTAACACTGGAACTTTTGACGACACCTCTGCCAAAATTTGGAAAGAAAGATTTGCTGTTTGGGAACAGCCCATGAAACTGCTAGCTGTCAAAATAGGTAGTACAAACCCATCTGTCTCTCATAGCTGAAACCAAATCTGTCTCTTCTCTGGGGAATGGGAAACAAATACCACTCTTTCTGTATTTTCTGGAACTTCTTTCAGTACTCAAATGACTGCTGCTCACGAGGGCAAACCAAGGTACATTACTTAAATAATGTTTTTGTTTGTTTGTTTTTAAAAAAGCTGTACAGCAATGCTTCAGGCACTGGAATTCATAAAGCAATCCTGTTCTTACTTCTAGGATGTCTGCTGGAGAAATGTATCACAGAAGCATGAGGGGAGGAGGCAAATGCAGCATTTAACCAGTAATAATGAATAATTAGATGGGTCATTGAAGCTCTTGGGTTTTGCCTATTAAAGATTTCGCTGAGGTTAGTTATGGAGTCACAGCTCATGATAAAATCTCGGCGGTATGAGACACCAATGCGAGAATAAGCTGCTGAGAGGCCTGATGAAGGCACCTAGAGGAAATGTTTGCGAGAGGAACACTGCGGAGAGAGACTGAGCGGGTGAAGGAGATCTCGGTCTTCCAGATGCATAGAATGGAGGTAGGTAAATGTGAGAAATTCTGTTAAAAAAACGTAAAGATGGGCCATGTCAAATATCATCCTTCTGCAAGTGGATATCCACGGAAAAAAATCAGATTATAAGACCTACATGCAGTCACACAGCATCATAAAATCTGAAGTAACAGGAGTAATTTTTAAATGCTGACTATATTTATATCAATCAGTTTTCAGTTTTGTATGCAAACCAACTGTTTAAATTCCAACCTTGCTATTTAAGATCCAAAAAAGAAATTCTTTATTGGTAATACACTAATGGTTTTTGAAACAGCATATATATTGTTAATGACAGCATGTACTACACGTTTCTTTAAGAAAATACATGATTGGTGATAATGACCGAGAGATTTGAAGATTTATAAGCATGTGTGCCATTCCTTAAATAGCAGATATTCTTTTAAGCAAGTACAAGCATTTTGTTAAGAAGCATCTAATAATGGTGAGCACATGCTCAGCACATTCTTGAGAATAGATGAAAGTGAAGCAAGCTCTTTCTCAATGGGACCGCATGTACACCGTAGGTGGATTTATCTGATCAAATGCAGAGATCTACAGTGTAGATGTCTACTGCAAAGTTCATTACACTAAATTCTTTTTGGAATCAATGATAGAAAAGACAATTCCTAGGATGTGAGTCAACGTAAAGTAGATATATATGTATATATTTAGTCAGATGAAGTGTTTCCAAAGTACCTTTCTGTCCATTGATTGGAAAGGGAATCTGAGGGGTGACTGATTAGTCACAGACTTCATGTACATTAGGATTACCTTGTGTCTTACCTTCATTTTAAATTAGCCAGCTTGAGTTCCACTCTGCAATTCTTTTCCCCTAAGAAAAAGACAAAGAAAGATTTTCCTGCATCTTCCCCAAGAATGATGTTGCCATTTGACCTGTTTTCTATGCTGGGGTACTGAGTTTCAGTACAAGTTTCCTTTCTTGGGAGTCCCTGCTGAATTATACACTCCTCCCTTAGAAAATCTTCACAGTATCCTATTATTCTTTGATAGCATTTTTGCAGAACACGAGGGATACTTTTACCTCAATAATAAACTTTATTGTTGCTTGTTTTCCACTTTACTGGTAAGAAGAATTCTTCTTCTGCCTGTATGTAAAAGCTCCTACTCAGCCAAGAGTATCTGAATCTTTTGAGAGAGAACTCAAAATTTGAACTTTTGAGAGATTTTAGGTATTTTCCTTTCAGAAACTCTAAATATCTGGGTTTAAAATAGCTCTCTCATTCCAAATTCAGCCTCTTTTTTTTTTTTTTTTTTTTTTTTTTTCAAAGATATAATTAGTTGTATTATCTTTATGCTCATTTAATTTACCTGATATCCGGTAATACCGTAAATGCTTGAATAGCTGAAATAGCTGAAGTATTTGGGAACACTTGGTGTACTGTAGGTGCAGAATAGGCAAACATTTTAAAAATTATTTTGTGGAATAAAATAGTCAATTACCGGAAAGCACTGTATTATTAAATTGTGCTTCTTGGAAGTTGTTCAGGAAGGCTTGAACCTTCCTCAATGGCTCAAATTTTGAAGTTTGAATTTCTAACAGAAAGAGGAAATGAGACATGGAAAAGCGGCCTAGGGCACAGTCATATCTGTTTTGGAGCTAGTAATGGAATCTGTCCCATCCTTGTTCCAGGTGCCAGATACACAACTTCTGGAACTGTTGGTATTACAAAGATCTCAGGTTCAAGACACTAGAATGTTTCATGTTTCAGGAAAAAAAAAAAAAAGATAAGATTGTATGTTTTATCATCCTTACAAACGGTTCAGAGCTTTCTTGTTCTTCCCATAGCAGTTTCTTCTTCATGACTGTCTTCAGTCTTTTAAACCTGAATTTAAAAGCTTATCCATCATGAGCAGAGAACCTCAAATTTGAGGGTTGATCTCGAGTCTCCCCACAGACCCGGAATTGACAGTTTTGCCTAGACTGTGCTGCCACATGGTGACCCTGCGTCTAGGTGACCCTGCATGTGCAGGGGGGTTGGACTAGATCATCTCTAGAGGTCCCTTCCAACCTTAAGGATTCTATGATTCTATGACTGTGCAAACCCTATTCGCTATGATCTTTTGTCATAGATTATATTTTGAGATACCTGACCATTTTTAGTGGTCTGTCTTAAACTATCTTTTGAATTGCTGTGCCAAAGCTGGTCATAGATTTGATCTTAACCCCTCTTTGGCTTGTGAAAAGCTGAAATGTTTTGTTCTTTTTGCAAAGTTTTTCTTTGTATAGATATTCTCCACTGCATATTTGCAAAATTCTCTTTTTTTCTGGAAAAAAAAGTAAGACATTTCACTTTTTCCCAGGACATTCTTCCTCAGTTTTTCAAGATAATATGAAATTCTAATCCTGTCTTCAAATATCCTTGAATACAACCCAGTTTTGAGTCAATTATTCCATCTGCAGCTTCTTATTGGACACTTTAAGTGCCAGAGGGTACTTAGTTTGACCTTAAGAGGACAGATGTCAGGGCTATTGTGCAGTTTACAGCATTTTCAGTCCTTCTTTCTTGACACTGTAATGCACTGGACAGAGCTGCACAGCTCTACACTGTCAGCCAAAGGACACCTGAAGCCTTATGTACTGCTTTCTTTTCCTTCTGTTAAGCTGTTTTATCCCACCTATGAGGAGTATAACCACTTCTATATTCACTTAACAGCGACTTCCTTGAGTTGAAGCATTTCTTTTCTGTAGAGCTAAGGATTTCCACAAATCAAAGCTGGAACTCCAGGCATCTTGCACCATGCCCCAAGGCACTCGTCCTTAGGGCCGTGGAGGCACTAAGCCCCTAAGTTTACCACATAGTGACACTTAGTACACTACAATGCTTTGCCAGGTGTTTTGAAATAGTTTTCAGTTCAGAAATAAAACAAACAAAAATAACACAAAACTGCTACTAGAAGGTTCTGCTGGAGAAATTTAAATTAGAAGAATTCAGTCTAAATTATTTGAGATTTCACAGTCTTGAAAATTATAACTTATCTGACTCCTTCCCAATTTACATCTGTCCTTGTTATCACATATTTGCACTTTCATGCCGTCATTACCAGAACGTTAGATCAATGAGGATTAAGCACAGCCTTCCTGTTGGAGGAGTATGTAGGGGTTGAGCTAACAGCGTACAATTTTATAGGAAAGTGTGATAAACTTGTGTGTGTGACAGTAAAGTATTTTGTATATGATCCTTTCTCTTACAGAATCTGGAGAGTAAGACTTTCCTGTTTACATCTATTATTCTTTGATTATGCTTCTCTCTTTTCTTAACCTGACAGGAAACACTATTGAAAATACAAATTTTCCAAAGGAAGGAGTGGATAAGGCAAACAGAATGGCCATTAAACAGAGATAGCTTTATGGTTAGCTAATGTTGCCCTTAGTTAAATGAAATGAGGCATATCGATGTCAGTGTAACAGGGCTTTAGTAAAATGAGCATGACTTCACCTTTTCTAGCATCTAGTACAGACACATGAATATTATTTTGTAACATCTTACATTCAAGATAATGTCTGGAGACTAAAAAAAGAGAAAAATGATGCTGAGGAAATGATTTGTGAGGGGAAACTTTGAGGAAAGTTTGCGAGATCAGGTTCTGATTTTCAGGCTTACTGAGTGGTTACCACATTCACTGCAAAAGTATCAGCCTGTGATTACTCAGGAATGCTAATCAAAATTTCTTGTCTTCGAAAATTCTCTCTTGTAGGTGTTGTCACATACATGAAAGCAGATACCACACTCCTAATAAGCTGCTGCAAGTTTCTATTTGATTTAAAGATGAATTTAAGATACAGAATTCAAGTTTCATCTGAGTAGCAAATATACTGGGTTTTCAGTGACTTAGCTCCTGAATTTGGTTTCCTGTGAAAGACTTCACTTTCCGCTACATTTATAGCTAAAATTTTGCTTAAAATAAAAATTCCTGTAGAGTTCACTGGTCCCCAAAACAGCTTTGAACTGATTATGTGGAGATATACACTGACATAAATATTATGTTATATATAGCATTTAACACATAAAAGTATGTAATATAATATATGTTTTTTACCTGAAAATTATTTTCTGTTCTTCCAATGTGAAACAACTAAGAGATGCTTTTTGATTTTTGTGAAAACTGACTTCAGAGTACCAAGACAAACTACAGTCCAGCTCACATAGAAATCGCTGGTGACTGGAACAGTGCTGTATATGGGTACACTGTTGTCCAGGCTAACTTCTCTATTTATCTGTTTAGAACTAGTTTGGGGAGGGGATATGGTCTGGACAAGGATGTCTTTCTGAAGTTCTTAGGATTAGACCATTGAAAGCCTGCTACAAAACCTTTTTCTGTTGGAATAAAAACTCCATTGAACTGTTCCGAAATGTGGAGCATGCCAGGCATCTGTTTATTGCCCCTGTTGCTATCAAATACTTCATAGTCCAGCAGCTCAACTTTTAATTCCCTTTTTTTTCTTTTGAAATCCAGTCATTAAAAAACCAGCATGTACAAAGGCACAAAATATTCCTCTTTTCTGTGACTACATTTCTATATGAGGCTTTTTTACTGCTAATTTGTGATAATTGCAATAAGATAGAATAGGATAATTAGAATAGGAGCAAAATAGGCTTTTAGTAGGTTAAAATATAAATTGCAGTTGTTTAGATATTGTATACTGGTCTTTCAAAGAAATACAAGCTGATTTACAACAAGTGGTTAAACAATTTATAACAATAGGTAAGCAATATAGTAAAATTTTGAAGAGATATGTTACTTCTAAGTAGATCTGCAGTAGTGGTAGGTATTTGGAGTAAATAGTCCAATAAATACATATACAAGCAACAAACAAAACAAAAAAGAATGAGTAGTAGAGCTGGGATAGATTTGGAGAACACATGGAATTTAAGACTAGCAATGGAGAGAATCACAGCTGGCTCATAGAGGACATTGGTCTGTAGTTCTGCAACTGGATGGTGGAGTTATGAAGCCATCAGTATTTTGCCTCACTGTCTCAAGTACTGTTATGATCCTCTTTGCTATCAAGTTTGATTACTTCATAATTTTCCAAGTATTTATCCTCACTACACCTATGTAAGCCAGGCATCTAAAGGATAAGGGGCTGACATGTATGGACACTACTAGTGATATTTAAAGTGGAATAGTGTCTAATTCCAGGGCAACAATTGGGAAAAACCTTCTGCCCTATTCTGAGCTAATATTTATCTTTACACACAGTACACTGTATTGCTAAAAGTTCTGTCTTTGCTCTGCCTTCTCTCCCATTCCCTACTACCCATTCAAGTAATGCTTCCTGACACTGTTTCCAGCAAATTGAGTTTATTCAGAGTTTGCTATCACTAATAAGAAATGAAAGGAATTATATTTTAATGCAACTGCTACATTGAAAGTGAGATGTAGAGAATTATTTTAATTTTGCAGTGTTCATTCCTGTCCTTGAACTTTGCTATTTAAAATGAATTTTCTGCTAATGTAGATGTGAGCTTGAGAGTTCACGGGCCAGCTCTAATACTGACTTTTTGCCCATCATGTTTTCATTCCCATTGGCCCTACAGTGGAGCGCATGCAGTGTAATGGTGAAGGCTACAACAGAAGAGTGTCCAGAACAGAGTCCGGGTTTGAATGCCGATGCTGGGATGCCCCAGAGCCTCATATGCATGGATTTCTTCCTGAACAGTGAGTCACAGTCAGTCCCTCTTATTCCCACAGTGCCTAGGAGACTCTGCTAACAGACATCTTGATTGCTACAGCCAACCATAACCAATTCATAAACTCACATTTTAATATTCAGTTTTCCAGAGAAGCATCTGAAGATGAATTTTTTTTTGTAATCCTGATGGTGATCTTCGTCCCTGGTGTTTCACAACAGTCACACTAAATGCTGTGAATACTGTGACTGCAGTGAGTCTAGACTGCAGTGTGTCTAATGTTTAGCAATTGGTCTACTGGGTTGTGTCCCATGCAAATATAGGGTGCCATCCCATCAAGAATGAGGAGTGGAGGGATGCAAAACCAAAGCTCTGACTACGCGAAGAAAATCTTCGGAGTTAGAGAAGGTGCATATTAGTTAGAAAGAATCATTTACAATGTTTATGTTACATTAATTTATGTTACTTCAGTGAGGGCAGAATTGCTGTACAGGTGTTTCAAAGTGCAATAGAGGGTAAGAAGAGGCCCTGGTACTACACTACCACCAACACAACACGATGACCATATTGTAGCATTCCTCAGTGCCCACAGACCACATCGCAAACCACTGGTAAGAAGGGTGGAATAACCTGTACTACAGAAACACAAAAAAAAGACCCCCAAAATACAGGGGGAGGTGTTCGCTTGTGCTTAAAAATCTCTACTAAAACTCTGCTTCATGATACTGTTTGTTTGTTGATCTTGTGGGCAAGCTGCAAGGCTTACTCAGTCACGAGGAGAAAATAGGACCTTTTTGTCACAGGGAAAATGACATTGAATGTATTAACTCTACTGATTAACCAATCAGAGAATTCTAGTTTTCCTTTTATATGTAAGCAAATGCAAGAAAATACTTAAAACAAGCAAAACCTAAAATCTCTGATGAAAAAAATGTCTATATCTCAATTGGAGGGAAAGGAGGATGAAAATGGAAATGAAAGGAGGAAAAAGCAGTGAAGGAATAGCAATCCATTTTTTAAATTCTGAACATTAATCTCCCACATCTAACTATGAAAAAAATAAATTTGAAGAAATTTTAGATTCTTTGTGTGTAGCTTTTGATTCCATAATCCAAACAAATGTGGTGAGCAATAGTGAAATTTAAATGTAAGTGCTCCTGTCAAGTACCATCTGTTGTATTTTTTATGGTTTTTTGTTCTCAAATGACTTACTACTCTCTCTGTTTTTACTAACTCATTTTTATATCTCTCTTGAAGCTTTTTTTTTTATTATTAACTTAAGCACATAAATAAAATTAAGGGACTGATTTCTGCTGTTCTTTATAGATAAAGATATATGAAGGCAGTCTGCAAGTCCAGAAGGGTGCTATCAAGAGAAAGGCCTAGATTACCATGGAACAGCTTCTTTTACTATCACAGGAAAGAAATGCCAAGCTTGGAATTCAGTGCCACATTGTCACAATAGATCAGCAAGCAATTTCCCAAAAGCATATGTGTATTTTAATTTTTTGTGCTCTCTTAGCCATTTTTTTCTCACTTTACAGATAGTTGCCCTACAGTAGTTGAAAGTAGAAAGGAATGTCCTTGTTAAAAAAATGACACTTATTATTATTTTTCTAAGCCAGAAAATTTATTATTCGTCCAAGTTTTAAAAATGACTTTTTGGTTTTGCTTTCTTTTTCTCCAACTTAAGAGTTGCCATTACTCTTTAAGACCATATGCAAAACAGTCATATGGCAAAATATCTGCCTGCTTTCCAAAGCTATCTCCTCAATACTTGTGAGAGCTGTGATAACCTTTAAAGCTGCTTTGGTGAGTAACAGATGGAAGAATTCAACAGCCTAGATATTTACCAGTAGTCTGGACAATTTTTATATGGGAAAAATATCACATTGGTTAACATGCCCACTCTTAGTTGTACACTGAAATGGAAATGCTGAGACTAATAAAAATATCTCCTTTCCAAGCTCCGTAGTGCTGATTCCTGTCCTTTTCCATTTATCCACAATATATCAGTTTCAGGAATCATCCTCATCTGCCATTTGCTTCACAAATCCTTTCAGTGTATCTTTACTGTTTCTCACATAAATCTATATTGACACTGTCTGCAGCTCATCTCTTCTTTCTATCCAGTCCCAAATCACACTGTTTTGGTCAACTCAATTATTATTTTTTGTGAAAGATTATTGTTTGTGAGATTCTTGGATATTTTGTCACTTTTCTGGCTCAAGATATTGGAACTCTAAAATCCTTTGGGAGAGGAAGACCATTTCCTTTTTGCAAATACTTGCATGAGTAAAAGCTCAATGAATTCAGCAGCGATATTCCTAAATAGTAACCCCTACTCAAATTCACATGCATATGTGTTCACTGATTCGTAAAGTTAGACGGAACATTTCTGTTGTTTCCTCAGTTTCTGACACTGGGAAAAGCATTCTTTTCAATCTTTATAGTAAGCTGCCAGTACTAAAAGGTATAGAGCAGTTTAATTACATATTAGAATTAATATGTATATTCCAAATTTGCATATATATTCTAGTGATTGTTAATAAAGATGAATATTGCAGCTCCACAAACATTACTAGGTTTTATCAAAAAATATATGGACGGCTATGCTGTTGTACAATATACATCTCTACGTTCATACTATATCAATAATCACTTGTTTCTTTTTCCCTTCATAGTGATCATTTCTGTATTTTTGCACACCTCACCTATTTTGTCAAATATTCCCATGCATATTTGGAAGCCTGCATATGAAACAAGGTGCACCGTATTTGTATTTCTAGGGATCTGAGAGTACCATAATACCATAATCTGCCAAAGTGTCGCTATGGAGAACCACTTGTTTCACCAGAACCGCCTTTTTCATCATAAGAACCAGATACTGAAATTACTGTTTTGAACATAACAGGCATAACAGGCAGGCACTTAACTATGGCTTTGACTCCTCAAGAATTAAGAGGTACCTATTGAAATCAATCTAAATGACAGTATAGTACTTTTCCTCTAGTTTGTAAACAATTCCTTAGAATCAAGTGGCCAGGATTCTATATTGAATATGTGTGTGGCAGCAGAATTCCCCATTGCTATCTATCATATTGTATAATATTATTTTCATTTTAAGAGACAGAGAAGAAATCAAATGGGAGGTTTTGAGACTATGTCAATACAGTATTGAGAAAGCTACTAAACATGACAGCACATACAAGTGAAATGTTAGTAACTAGCTTGAAGATCTTGTTTTCAGTCCACTTAAATAAAGAGGCTGCCTTAGTATTTGGAGATATCTGGTGTACAGAAGACTTTAACCTGTGTGCTCAGTGAAAGCAGTGAATGGACTCTCACATCCCTCGAGTCTGCTCATGTGTGCAGAACACAGGTGATGTGAGGTGTAGGCTGAGCACCAGGAGATGTATCTCAGGAGCCTACTTTCAGACTAAGAGCCTGGGTTGCACCATATCTTTACATTGTCTTATATAGGTACTATTCTCTGCTCAAGGACAGCCAACATCTGGCCCTCATCTGTAGTAAATTATCGGTGTCTCTACTGAGGATTTAATTTGCCTTATATTTTGCTTGTTTTTCTGATTAAAAATCTTACTGTCATGAGTTATGCTTTACATGCAGCAAAGCACTGTAATGGGCAGTTGTGTTTTGAAGAAAAGAGATAGAACAAGTCTAAATATTTACTTTTGCAAAGTGCTTGCAAGTACTCTGTGTAACACCTTAAAGGAACAATCATTGGGCTTATAACGCAGCTGCTAATGGGTACACACCTACAGCCCTGAATCTTCAAGTAGTGAGAATCATCTGAGTCTAAACTTTGCTTTTAAAAATTATATCTAATTCTTGTGACGGAAGAGAAAACCATGAAAATGTGACTTATTTGCAAACAGCAAGTGAGTATCTCCTGGTGATGGCAGAGAATGCAAAGTAATATCTATGGGAAGCAGGAACTTTTATGTTTTAACTCTTACATGGGTTACTAATACTACATAAGAAACGGCATGATGGGGTCTTTCCAATTCTTTTGCACTATATGTGATAACAGTTATCTCCAAATCAACAAACTCTGTGAGCTGTTATTTTGCACAGACTATGCTTCAGTAGCATTTTCTCAGAATTCCACAGAAGGGAAAGAAATAGTTCCATCTGCTTATTTTAATTTATCTTGGAATTTTACCAATGATTTGTATCAAATTATTATTAACTTTTGCTCTCCCTTTACAGAGTGTATTGTTGGCAGTGGTAAGGATTATCGTGGTGCAGTCACGAAAACTGATAGTGGCAGGACTTGTCAAGAGTGGAGTTCTCAGGGGCCTCATCACCACAGTTATCTCCTCCAGGAACTCATCCAAGATCAGGCCTGGCTGAAAATGCAAGAAACTGTCAATGCAATATTCCACTTCCCCTCTGAGATGCTCGTGTGATCCACGGAACGATGAAGCAAGCAATGAAGTTTGCTGGACCAGGGCCCTGTGCTGAGACCCAGGCCAAGCATGCAATCTATGCTGGTGTAGCCTCAGTTTTTCTGTTTTTTCGATCTTAATCTTACAAGAGCAAGGCATAACTTAATGCTGTTATTGCTTTTGCTCTTTTTTCTCTTAAACTATGAAAAGCAGATGTAGAACTGATCATGTTTTTTCCCTCCGAATGGGCTTGGGAACAGTACAGGTAGCCAAAGGCTCCTGTAGTTTAGATTCTGCCCAGTAAGCAGGAAAGCACTGTGCAGTTTACAGACACATGGGGTGAACATTAAAAAATGCAGGCATTTGTTTTGTTGAGAGGAACACTCTGCTCTTCCATCTTGTCAGTCCACAGCAAGGAAATGTTCACATTTATGAGGGATGGAGCCCTGGGCATGTATAAGGATGTGATTGTGCATAATTATAATCATCTCACAATGTACAATTATTTCTTACAGGTCATCAATACCTTCTTCCTACAGGGTTTACCTTGGGCTACATACAGCAAAGGCTGTAGAACCAACTGTGCAAATCTGAGAGGTTAAGGGTATATTCCAGGGACCAGCAGGGGCAGACACTGCCTTGCTGAAGTTGAGCAGCACCATTTCATTTCCAGCATTGCTTCTTAACTCCTTTCTTCTGATGAATAAACTTATCGTTTCTATATATACAAATAAACACAAACTATATAAATAAACTTCTCACAAATAAACTTATGTGGGTATAGTTTTGAGAAGAGGCTGCTCATACTGGTACGTGGAAAGAATATTCCATCTCAGAGCCTGTGAGTTTTTATTTACCAAGGCATGGAGCACAGAGAGCTGCCGCTGATATAAATATGTGATAAGAGTTCAGCTTGGATCTTAATTTACTTCCTACTACTGCATGAAACCATTTCACGTGATTCATCCATGAAAATACTGAATGTGAAAACGAACAAGTGGCTTGCTTTTCTCCCAACAATCTTGCTGTAGGGCATGGAGTGCAAGTGGCTCAATGGCAAACAAACCCACAGCTTATATCTTTGTGACTCTTCCTTTTCAGTCCTGCAATGATTGCTGACCAAATTATACCTGTGTGTTTACCTGAAGAAAATCTGATGATAAGAAGTAGAATGGAATGCTTTGCTGCTGGCTGGGGACAAGTAAAAGGTGAGTCATAGTCAATATGTCTGGGAGTTTAATAGTTTTGGCAGGATTTATACAGTTGGTCTCCAGGCTTTTTACTCATATTTTATGGGAAAAAAATTGTGTGCACTTAAACTTTTACATAAATCAAATATTATTGGTCAGTGTCAGTCATTCCGTTCTCCCAGGCAGAACGGTCCTCTTTCCCGAGTAGTCTTCTCCTTTTAGCTTACTATTCCATAGATTCCTTATCACTTTTATATACTGTTTGGCCACAAGTAGGAAACCCCATAATACAATTTGCTGTATACCTGCAGTATTCACCAAAACAGCAGTGAGTGGCACTAAATGGCAAAGATGGAGTGAAAGTGAAGATAAGATTCTGCCACAAAGACTATATTTCTCAAAGCCTATGAGGTTTATGTGCTAAGGCATGGAATCCAAACAGCTCTCACTGATAGAAAAATAGGGTGGGAGGGCAGCTTGGAGGACAGAGAAGTTGTCTGCCAGCACTAAACTTATCAGTATTAAGCTTTTGATAACAGTCGTTATTTTTGTAATTTATATTTTTGTTGTTGTTGTTTGTTTATTTCCAAGAGCTGCTGGAGGAGATTATGTCCTAAAACAGACCAACTTGGCCGTGATCGAAAACAAAGCATGCAATAGCTCTGAATTTCTGAGGGGAAGAGTCAAAAAGTTTGAATTCTGTGCTGAGCCCGTTAGTGGTTGCATAGATCCCCTTCAGGTAAGAGAAGCCCTCCTCCTCATTGCAAACCTGTAGAAAATACATTGATCTTAGAAGTTTACTTTTCTAGTTCTTTAGTGATCTCAGTACATTCACTGATCTCCTATATCAATGTTAATCACTGTACTTCAAGTTTCTGCGTAATGTTCTAAGAAAATCCAATTATACTCTAGTCTCTGCAGTTTAGTTCTTGGACTATTCTCTGAAAATACGTGCTGCATCCTCCATTTAAAATGTAAGGGTTGAAAGGCACACACAGTGCCTCATTCTCCCTTTCTTATCACTAGAACTAGAGGTTCCCTAGACACTGTGAGCGTCTGTGATGTTGTAGATGCTTGGAATAGAAATATAAAGATTGGCATCAACAAAATATGAATGGAAATGTGTGTGTGTAGATGCCAGCAGAAAGAGCAGAATAAAGGTTAAAAGGATAACAAATAATATCATTACCAGTAGCACAACTGAGGAATATACTGCTCCTGTCAAAGCTAGAACACCTATGCTATAGTAAAGACCACAGCACAGACAGCCCATCAGTGGATGACCCACCTGACAGCAGCAGAAGGAAAATAAAATTTAGCACATCTCATTGTGCCATTCTTTTCTTCTCTTAACCCATCAGGAAGACACACTATAGGAAAGAACCACCTCGTAAGAAATGTTGTCTCCTAAATGGAGTAAAGGATTTGTCCAAAAATTAGCTAGCCATCAGCTATCGGAAACAACATAGGATGTGCTGAGACCTCACTAGCTCCTGTCCCATGTCCTTTATGTTGCACATCAGTAACCCTGTCTGGACTGCTTGGATGTGTACATCTTTGTGTTTACGGGAACAAGTGTAAGCAAATGAAGTCTATGGAAGCATGAGTGTGAATGGGAAAAACTGACTCATGCAGAGGTTTTGTAAAGATAAACTTCTCCCATAAGTTCTCACAGAGTTTTGTTGCATCGCTGTCCTGCAGTGCATATTGCAATGGATTGTAACAACAGTGGGAATAAGCCAGCGTAAGCACCTGAGTGCTGCATGGGTGGGCTCGCCAGCTCTTGCTCAGCACTGTACTAATGCTGCTACACAGGAGAGGAGCCAGTTGCTTCTCCAAACTTGAAATGTAATGCATGAACTACTGTCTCAGACCAGCTCGAGAGTTGCTGTGCCAGATGCTGTTAAGGCTAATTACTTCAGCTGCTGTATCTTGTTCATGCGCTGGCCCTGTTTTTTATTCCAGAGCAGAGTTCAAGGTTCCCTTGAATGAGTCACATATACAGCAGAGACAGATAGACAAAAGACAGGGGGGATCCTAAGTGTAGAAAAACAATAACTCATTGCATTTTTTGAAGAAATAGTACTTCAAAATGTTCCATAAAAATAAGAAATATAAAAATGAAATGAAAAACATAACAAAATGAAATTGAATAAGTCAGTCTTAGCTCCTGGCTGTATCCAGAGCTCTCCAGAACATACAGATTTAAAAGAATTATCTAAGAGATAAGTAAAACTCTTTCCTAGGCAAAATTCAGACGTATGACATTTATTGTTCTTTTACAGCTGTGGAGATATATGCACTCACTTGATTGCCTCCTACTTGTATATTACTGATTATTGATGTGCTATCACTAACACAGTGAGCTTCTTTCTTCTTTAGGTAGACAATGGAGGACCCTTAGTTTGTGTAGTCCAAGACAAGTTTGTCCAATAGGGAATCATCTCTTGGGGCTTTGGTTATGCCCTGCCTAAGAAGTCTGTCTTTGTGCAAGTTTCTGGTTATACTTCCTGGATTAAGAATATAATGGGAACCAACTGATCCTGGGAATGGACCGCCATCTTCTGGAAAGCACTATTAACATTAGAAATAAGAGATTACAATTATATTAAATTTTAAGAATGGAAAATAAATATAAAATAACATGAATATAAACCATTACAGATTACTGAAAACTTTACTCTTTCATAAATAACCAAACTGATTATTTGTTTCCTTTTTTTCAACATCCTTCGCATTTCAAAGTATTTTGCAGTAAATGTGTGTGAAGTACCCATTCAGAGATCCCATGTCTGTGTGTAACTGGACTTCAAACATAATTCTAGCCCCCACATAAACCTTTAGAAAGTAAATTTCTCTTGAAATTGTACTGCTCTAATTATTTTTTGCTCTCAACATTTTTCACTGAGCTCCCATTAATAGCTGTACATCCAGGTTTCTCTGAGGACCTCTGGTAGGTTGACACCCAGCTGAACTATGGAGACAGAGACCCTCCATAGTTGAACTTTGGGGGCATATAGTAGTTTCCATGGTCTGGAGCTCACGTGAGGATTCCTAGACAGCTACTAAAAAATGTGTTATTATATTAGTTATGTAAACATAATCTTTTCCTGGAGAGAATATTCCACTAGATTTTTACTATCTTGGGTTATCTTTTCAATTTTGTTATTTTGCTTGGTGTTTTTTTAAACTCTAACAAGGGAAACAAATTACAGTAAAAAAAAAAAAAGTAGCTTAGACATCAGGAAAACCTTTAGTGTAAGGATATTTTGCTGCAAGTTACCTACTTTCCTGAGGATGGTCTGAGGTCTCCAACACAGGAGGTTTTTATGGCTGGTTATTCAAGCAGCAGTCAGGAAGGACATGGTAGAGTTGTTTCTGTTAGAAGGAATGGAGGTGGACTATATTAATCTTTTTGCTGCTCTTCTTCTGTTATAGTAAAGGGCACAAATTCACACCTTGGGGGTATGCAGTGCATTTCAAACTAGGAGTTCAACTGCATATAGCCGTCTATATAGGGAGTCATACATACAGAGAGGAAAAAAACATGGAGCCAAACAATAGCAGAGAGAAAGGGACTCGAGGCCCCTGTCTCAAAACTTTCCCATAGAGAGGAACCTGTGGAGACCTTCCAACCCAAGAGCAGTTAGCCATGGACAAGGAGCTGTTTCTGACAGCTTCTGGAGCAGTCATCCCTCTGAACATGCTCCATTAGAGCTCTCTGTCCTTTAGATGGGCTTAATCACTATGCCATTAAAGGGAACATCATACAGGCTAGATTATGTTTTAAAAGGATGATCAGTCTCTTCTTTGGCAAAGTCATCCAGGCCAAGACATTTTTTGCAAGTTTTTAACAGTCTGATAATTCAGCACCAGACTGTTCCAAATAAAGAGCTTTCAGTGCTGGAAACCTGCTGCGAGCCCCTGTGATAATCACAGCACGAGGCTGGCTGGATCAGAACCTGGAGCAGAAGAGGAGCTGCGGTGGAGCCAGAGACCCAGTTCCGTAGAGCCTGAGGGGCAGAAATTCTCCCTCACCAGCTGCTGGAGAACTGGCAGAGGCCAGAGGATGAGGCCTAAACAAGTCTGATTTTCAAGATCTCTCATCATAGCTGGGGGGCATTTCTGTTAAAAACAACTGAGCTGTCAAAGTGAGGAAGCTTTGCAAGCTGCAGTTATGTTGTGAGAAGAGGGTGCAAACCAACTGTTCTCAGTGAGCCCAGGGCAGGAGGAACTGTCAGTTGAATGTAATGATATTACTTGTAGGATTGTACTGGAGAAGTTCTCAGAAAGGAAACTTCTGTGTGTTCCCAGGACAGTTTGGAAATTAATGACTTTTTTTTCTTTCTTTAAAGACAAACAACTGAACTTAACAGCACTGGGCTGCAGACCACCAAGAGAGAGGTTATGTGGAAATAACTGAGCTGGTTAGTGTGGACTGCAGCAGTGGCAATAAGGAAAAGGAAGGGAAGGGAAGGGGAACACATTTGCTTAAGATAAATTTCCTTATAAACTTGTCCTGTGAGCTGGGCAAGGAAATAGTGATGCACTTGGGAATTACCTAGGCT
Source organism: Eudromia elegans (assembly GCA_003342815.1). Taxonomy (NCBI): domain Eukaryota; kingdom Metazoa; phylum Chordata; class Aves; order Tinamiformes; family Tinamidae; genus Eudromia; species Eudromia elegans. Next base: position 909,244 of record PTEX01000055.1, on the reverse strand, counting down.
CCTGGACAAACTCTTGCCTACGTGTCTGAAGTGGTTGGTGACGCCTTTGCTTGTGCTGGGTGTTAGTACCACCTACTTTGGCAGAAAAGTATCATCTGCTGCGCCCTTCTGGACATTTCCAGAATGGCACATTTTCCAGAAATTGCCAAAGAAAATCAGGTAAGATTAGAGGATACAAAGATGCAATTTCCTCAGTTTATACTAGAGAATGTACATGAGATCTCTCTGCCTTTGATTGTCCAAGAGACGAAAGAGAGGACTTTCCCTGCTCTCGGTCGATTTAGCGTGGTTTCAGGCAGCACCTCTGCATCCACAGTTCATGGCAGATTGCCCTCTGATGGCAAAGCAGGCAGTGCTGTTGGTCACAGAATAGGCCAGGCTTTACTCCGCATGGGTTTGTGTCTCTTTTCTCCTGCACCTCTGCTGATCTCACCTTTCTCTTGTATCCCTTGCCTCCTCCATGTAGGGAAAAGTCCAGATCCCTCAGGTCCTCCTTAACTGCCACAAGGTCTTAATCCTAATCCTTCTTCTTCCCAACATAGGCCCTGCACCTCTTCATGGGTTACCAAGATGGGCCTACTTTAAAGGAGGTATCAAATTGAAAGTATTGTAATATATTATACTTAGAAGTTTCGGTGTAACTTTTGTACATCTGTAATCAGGAATAAATCTTCCTAACACCCTGATCCAGCTAGCTTTGTGCACATGTTGTCTCTGACAGAAAATCTACCTTTTCCACCCCTGCTCTTATAGCTCCTTTAGTAGATATCATAGGAAATTTCAACTACCGCAATTCCTTTTGGTCAGAGATGCACAGCAAAAACAAGACTGAAGATATCCTGTTTATTGAAGGCTAATGTGGGTTATTTCTTTCATTTCAGATTCGTTTTATTTCTTACTCAGCCTTTGCCTCAGAGATACTTCCGCAGATTGGATGAGAATCAGGATAAAGAATATAGGAAAGGTATCACGTCAGTGCCACTAAAAGCACAGGGCAGCGAGTGTTGTCCGTGTCCCGGTTTGCCCAAGAACCCGTGTGGGCGCATGCTCGGAGAGTCGCGTTGCACTTTGCAATGAAGATGTTGCTGGAGGCACGCCAGCCCTCCCGAGTAGCACGTGCGTGTCATTCCCTGAGCTCCGGGGCCACCCAGGGAGCGAGCGGCTCTCTCCGGAGGGCACAGTGTGGTGCGGAGGCACTAGCTGAGCTCCCATGCAGCCTGTCAGTGTCTGCGTGGTGGCTGTGCAGGCCCCACACACAAAGACCACTGGTCATCTTGGAAAGCACAAGCAGCAACATGAGAGTGTCCTTCCTCATTTCCAGGCACCCAGTAAAAAGGACTGATCTTTATTTGATAATATATCAAATTCAAGGTTGTTTGGACATCCATATGATGGCAAAGGCGGTCACAGAGTGGGAGAATGATTAACTTAACCCAAGTGCCTTGTTTGTTTGATGCCGCTTCGCTCCAGCACAAGTCAATAAAACTTTGTGCACTGACACACGCAGCTTCCAGCACCCCCCAGCTGGGCCAGAATGGGGATTAGCAAAGCTGCCCTCCTCTTTCTGCTCCTGCTCGGCTCAGGTAAGAGTCTTTTACCTTCCAATTGAGTAGTGGAGATAGGGACCCAACACTTGCCAGCTCCACATTATGAAGGTAGGTCCCAAAATCCAAGTGTCTCCATGTACCTGCATGCCACTGGGTGTCAGGGGGGCTGGCCAGCAAGGGTAGCTGCTAAGCCCTCTGAATCTGATTTCGATTCATTATACATTATGGTAGAAGTTTGCAAATTTAAAATGCAGTCTTTAAAACAAAATTTAATAAAAAGAAAATTCCTTTATATTCCATCAATTCCATCAATTTCACATTTTCTATTGCCAGACATTTTCCTCTTATTTTCTTGGGGGCAGTAGGTGAAAATTTAGTCTTCAATAACCTAGACCAGTTTTTCCATGGGAAAGTTGAGACTACATTTTACAATTCCCTAAGAAGATAAGAGACCCTCTAAAGAAAATATATTGTTTCTAAGCACACTACAACTCTATAAACAAATATTCCTTGTGTAGTATACTTTAGATTTCATTCTGATATATTCTGCTAGTACTTTAACACAATGCTTAAAAGGCTTTTAAAAATACTTTTGCAAACATATGAGCACGGTATGGTTTTATAGTGGCTCAGTGACATAATATGACATAGAATAAGAAGGGTGTATCATTGTATGATCATTGGCTTATAAAACACAGCCAGTATAGTTATTCATATTTGTTCATTGATGCCAGCTCTAACTCACTTGCTCCAATGGAATGGACCACAAAACTTCATTAAAAACATATTTTATATCTTCTTGTTTAGAAGAACCAAAAGATTAGATTGTATTAGAATTCCAAAGAGATATGTATGTAAAAGAACAAATTGGCTTTCGTACATATATATGATTATTCTGTTTAACTTTTACGTGTCGTATATGGCTTTATAAAGACTGGGATTTATTTACATATGTATAAATACAGAAATATGTATGTCTATATAAATTTTGGCTAGAATAATTCATTCTCTGTTCCATTTTGAAATTCTTTTTATTCTTTTTCATTTACATTTTTGTAAATTTACATTAAAATCTACATTTTAAGATAATCTACATGACATTTTCTTTTCTGTTAACTAAGCTTCTGCCAGTCTGTGATGTAGTTTGTCTTAGGCATGTCCAAAGTCTCATGTGTTCATAAACCAAACAAATAAATATTCCTTGTGGTCACTGAAACGGGGTGCTGTTCAAAAGTGAAGCCTTTGGATAGTGTTTATGATGACCCAAGGAAAACTTGGAAAGTAACATTTTCCTAGTCTGGTCCCCTGTAGCATTGGCTCCAGATAACTTGGGAAAGAGGCTAGGAGAGGGAACACTTGTCTGCTGAGTCAATCAGGAGAAATTGGTGGGCTGCTAATACAGCCTACAGGTAAAATTGGATAAGGGAGGGTCTTGTGTCAAGAACTTCTTTAGATATATATTCTTACAGCATTGAGCAAGGTTTGCTAACAGCCAGAGAAGATTCCCCTCAAGCTATTAATGGTCTTATCTTCATTAGTGGCTCAAATGACTTTCAGGTGTTGTGTGGGTGTAGAGAGCTGCATGGATGCTCCTGTTTCATAGGCCTCATGCTGAAATGATGTTGCAATGAGTTCAAATTATGATACAACCAGATAGATTTATTAGTAGGTGTAGCAAAAGTAACAGTGGTCATTGTAAAAGATAACGTGGTCATCTTACGATGACGTTTCTTGCTCCAGTGCAGGACCTCTGAGGGCAACCAAACCACCCTGTGACCAGTAAAAGTGTAGAGACTATCCATTCCACATGCGAGGTCACAATCTCACATCCTCAGAGCGCACATCTCTCCAGATCTTTAACATTAACATCACTTCCCATACTTCACTGTCTGCTGGTTTTTTGATACAAAGTCCCTCTACCCACTGTCGCTTACTGTAGTCCACATTTCTTTTTCTCTGCTTCGAACTCGCACATAACTGGGGTCAGAGCTACTTCTCTACATCTCTCAATTTTTTCTTGCTATCAGGTGTTGCAGTGATGTAGCTGTGATTGTGTTGGAAGACAGAAATTTTCTCAGATTTTATCACCATTTACCCAGGAGCACACAAAATGAATGGTGACTTTACTTGTCAATGCTGTATAGAAAATGGGATTTAAAGTCACAGGTCATCTTAACTGCTGCACCCTCATTTTTAATATTTTCTTTATTCTCTTTCTTTGTAGTGAAAGGAGACATACTAGATGACTATTTAAGAACAGATGGCGTTTGGATACTCACTCGAAATAAAAAGTCTTATATCACAAATAGTGAAAGGGAATGTGCAGAGAAATGTGAAGAGGAAAGAAGTTTTAATTGCAGGTAATTTCTTTTGAATCACAGGCTATGTCATTGTGGGTAACTAAATATCTGATCAGTGACATTTTCTTACTCTTGCTCTGAGTAAACACACCTCCAATTTTGGAAGGGAAAAAAACCACAGAGAAGGTGAATTGCTGGAATATGTAGTTGAAAAGAGAAGATATGGAAGAAATAGCTAGCTCTGGACTAGACAGCTAGACCACTGTCGATAAATTCAATGCGTAGCTTCTCACTCAGTAATTTGTTCCAGTATTCATAATTCCTGACAAAGTCAACCACTTTAGATCAATAGAAAATGTGAGTACCTCTAAAGTGCAGTATTCTAAGTGGATACAGAGAAGTGCTAGAAAAAATGTAGCTTACAGAAAACTAATTACAAATTGAATAATATGAACCAATTTAATAACCTTGCTTCTTGTCTTCTTCTCAATTTCAACAGAGCCTTTCTATTCACAAGGATAAAGGAACAGTGTTTAACATTGGCTGAAAACAGCAAAACAGCATTGATGTTCAACAGCACAGATACAGTTTTTTATGAGAAGAAAAGTATGTATACAGTATGATGCTACACAGTTACATGTGTTAAGCTTTCTTGGAATCTTCCTAGTTTAAAAAGCAAAATCACTATTAGAGTTATTTTTATCAAGAACTCTCCAAGCAGACACCTTTGTCTACAACCCTAGTGCAGAACTACTAGTCACTTTAAATGACTGGAGGACCTTTCCTGGCTTTTTAAGAGCAGATGCTGGTTACTTCCAGCTCTCACTGCGGAGTGAGCAGAAGTCAGGTCTCCATAGTATTCAGCAGCTCTCGACACCAATGAAAGCTGCTATGTCAGCAGTTCAATAGTGAGATGGGTTGGCCTTCAACAGGTACTGCCACAGTCTGAAGGATGAAAAAGATTTGTACAAAACATAGTCTGTGTTCTAAGTCTGTGGCTTGGAAGGAAAGTTCCAAAATACCCATGCTACAGATGTGCTTATGAACAGCACACTCCAACTGTTGGGGAAAGACCTTTCTTTTTATCCTGGTAATATGATAATGCAAACATGCACGCCATACTGTCAGAAAATGTAACTTATATCTATTTCCTTAACTTGATCTTAATTTTATTACCTTTTTAAAAGTAGTTCAGAAACTTTCCTCTGGAGTTCCTTAGTAGTTTCTAACTAATTCAGTTTTAAATACTTTTAGAGTCTTGTCTTTGTATTTGCAACAAAGTCAAAACACGGGCAAATGTGTCTCAACTGATGAGCTTTATGGCTGAATCTGTGAATGTTCTGTTCTAATGTTGTAACACTGTTGAACCAACAAAGCCAATTCCTTTCCAGTTTACCTCCTGCAGTGTAAACGAGGAAATGGGAAGGACTACAGAGGAACGGAAGCCAAAACTCAGAGAGGCGTTCCATGCCAAAAGTGGGCTGACAAAGTACCCCACAAACCAAAGTATGGCCTTATTTGCATCTGTCTCTATGTTGTTCTGAGCCTTTTCCAAGCTGCCTTGGGATTGCTTTGTATTCAGTGCATACAAACTTTACAGTGTCCCTTATCAAAGGAAGTTGTCTGGTGTTCAGATGACTTTTCAACTCTCCTGTTGTTACTCTTGACTCTACTGGAAGAGTCAAGAGACAGAGAACTGCAGTACGCAGGATAAAGAAAAGGATGTGAGTGTAAAACAGGTCTGTGAATGTTCTATATGAGCGTAAAGCAGAGCGAGTGAAAGAGCAATGGTACTTGTCCAGCTCTGTAACCCCTTGCCTGCCTTTCAGGAAGAGACGAGAAGGAACATCCACCGAAGCATTTAAGGTTGAAGGGGATCTTGGCACGTGAATTTTCAGGGCTGCAAGGATAGGGCTGCAACTCTGCAACAGCACTGGGCAAAGGGGAAAACTGGACGATGACCCATTTCTATTTCTGTTTTCTCTGATCTGTGTGGAATTTGAAACTGTTTGAAAAGTTACTTTTTTTTCCTCTAGTGGAAATTGGTTGCATTTATTTATTTATTATTTTAAAAACCTTTTGGGAGATCCTGGAAGCACAGGCTTTGGAAAAATCTAATAATTGTTCTTTGAGACTGTCATAATTCTTACAAACTGAGTTCACTCATCATTGGCAGCTTCAGTTTAGGAAGAGGCTACTACTAAACCTGTTTAGAACCGAATTACAAAATGGCATTTAGTTTTCATTTGTGGGTTACAAAAGGGAAAACATGTGTGTGAATGTGTGTGAACATGTGTGAATGACTTTGCACTACAAGGCCAAATTTAACTGAGGAAGCTGGAAATTTCCCTCCCAGTTTCTTGTCATTTTAATTTCTGCTACAGTTTTACACCCGAAAAACACCCCCGGGCAGGGCTGGAGGAAAACTACTGCAGAAATCCTGATATGGATGAAAATGGACCCTGGTGTTACACAACAGACCCCACTACCAGATTTGATTACTGCAACATCCCAGAGTGTGAAAGTCAGGATAAGCACAGTGGAGAAGGTATATTTATTTTTCAAGGAGAGTGTATTCAAGTAGATATTATTCATACTTTCTTCTTAATTGAAATGTGAGTTTAGATCAAATTTGAATGTAAGAAGTTGTCAAAATAAAGGTTGTTTTTCTAAAAAGTGGTTTTGAAAATACAGAGCAAATAAAGATTTTTAATCTTTCACTGATATTGTCCTCCTCTGAACTCTATTCTTACAAGAATGAATATTGACCCAATGCTGAGTTAAATTCAGGATCTCTACTGCCAGCAGTACGTACAGATGCATGGCGAAGTCCTCCCTGCAAACAATTTGTATTCCTGTATCTTCATTCAAGTGTTTAGGTTACTGACTAATTATTGTTGACATTGACTTCTACATTCCTGTCATAATTTTGCTTACCTTCTAATGTTCTCTGTTACTGATGGATCAGGATCAAATTTCAAGGGCTGATCCTAACTTGGTTTCTTTCTTCCTTCTGCCTTGACCCTACAGTGGAGTGCATGCAGTGTAATGGTGAAGACTACCATGGAAAAGTGTCCAGAACAGAGTCTGGGTTTCAGTGCCAGCACTGGGATGCCCAAGAGCCTCATATGCATGGATTTCTGCCTGAAAAGTGAGTCAGAGTCAGTGTTGAATTGTCCCTCTCATCCCCACAGTGCTTGGGAGACTCTGCCAGCAGACGGCTTGATTGCTACAGCCAACCATAAGTGACTCACAAGCTTAACTTGCATTTTAATATTCAGTTTTCCAGAGCAGGATCTGAAGATGAATTTCTGTCGTAATCCTGATGGTGATCTTCGCCCCTGGTGTTTCACAACCAGCCCCACTAAACGCTGGGAATACTGTGACATTCCTCGCTGCAGTGAGTCTGACTTACAGAGATCACACCACGGGGTAGCCCTTCTCACCAAAATGATACAGGGAGGGGAAAGACAAAAATCACAGCTAAATCACAGTATCCTGAGGAAATCCTTGTGAACTAGGGAGGGTGTACATCAATAAGCAGCATGTAGGTTCATTGAGGGTATAGGGGCCATAGAGCACCGCCTTGCCACAGAAGTTATGGAAGCAGTACTTTGTCTTTGACAGCTTTATTTTTCAGTTAACCCTAGACGCATGCATTCAGCTTTAACCTCAGGCTATAGTTTTCACCTGACTAGTGGGAAGCTCAAATACCATTGGCATGTTGTGTGTTTTTACTTGGTGTTGGCCAACACAGGACAAATGCTCTCAACTTTTCCTAGAGAGGGATATATCCTGCAAAAGAAATTCAGGTCTCAGGAGAAAACCTGAGCTTAATCCATCAAACCAAATATACTAGACCTGGACCAAGGCCTCAGTAATGAGTTTCTCATTGCTATATGTAGAATCATGCCAATATTTGAGAAAAATTCTTGTGTTTATATCTCTAGTGTTTGCTTTCTCATACATCTGATCTTTCCAGTTCTCCAAAAAGCAGAATGCGTTTGCTAGATTTAGTTCATTGCAGCATGCCCATTTATAGATGGAAGAATGACTGTTCAAAGAGTTTGGGGTGAAAAGAGTGAATTGTGCAAGAGATCATAGCACAAACATTTTATTTTTAAAATTTGAGGAAGTTTGTGGAACAAGATGGCCATTTAGACTCATACTTTTCTCCTTAAGAAAGCACAAATGTGATGTATGTTTAATGCAGATATAAAGTATGTTCATATTCTCTTTGATCTCTCTAGATTCTGTGATTCTGATCGTGGCTCTTTGTGCAACCATATCAGTTGGCTTGCATTCATTCTTCCTCCTGCCCCTCTGTGTTAGTTCACCATCTCTGGAGCCTTTGCTCCAAAGATTGCTGTGCTTTTACTTGTGCCTTTTCTTATTCCTTATGCCCACTCATACTACCTGTCTGTGTTGTCTTGATGTGCTCCCTTCATCCCAGATGTTTTTACAAGAATGTAAAAGTCTATATACTCCCTTTCAAGCTCTGTTCTCATAGGTGTTGTTTACTGACTGCTATAGAAGGGCATGCTGGCTTTGCTCTGACTTTCACTAATGTCACCTCTGCAGAAAGAAAAATGCAATTTTCTTAATGCATACATTTAAAAGCACAGCTAACTTTTGTTTGTTTGTTTAACTCCTGTTACAGCTACACACCCACCAGTTTCTGGATCCAGTTCCCAGTGTCTTTCAGGTAGTGGAGGAGACTATCGGGGTAGAATATCCGTCACTGAGTCAGGAAGCACCTGCCAACACTGGAACACACAGTTTCCTCACAGGCATGGCTGGATTCCTGACAGCTATCCCTGCAAGTATGTTGAACCTCTTCATTGTTTGGTGACTTCAACAAATATCAAAGAACTGATCTGGATAGATAGACAAGAGAAGCACAGATGTCTTATGACTGTGTTGTGTTTTTTTCTCTGCCTTTGCCAAATATAATCATGGCAGTTCATTTTTATCCTGGGTTCTTTTTTTTTAAGCCAACTGCTTTATTCTCATGAACTTGTCTCCCCTGTACCTGCATTGCCGCTCATCTTGCTGAACATTTATAAGCATTTACTGCTTCTGTATTAAACATTTATGTGGCCCGAATGGCCCCCTGGCTTTTGCTTTCTTTCAGTGCATTACTCCCCATGCTTTTCTCCCTCTTCTGGTGCCCTGAGGCCAGAGAAGCTTGGCCTGTGAAGCACTATCAAATTGCTGCTGGAACTGACAAGAGTTTTAGCTCTGTGACTGGACCCTGTGGGCTAAATGGATCCAGTAAGCAGGCCTGGGCATGTGGAGTCCTATCCAACACCTCTGCAGGAGGGCAGAGAACTGCCATGTGCGCCGGTGCTGGCCTGTGCACCTCCAAGAAACAGGGAGTGATGCCCACCCTTCCCTTTGGCCCGACAATAAGAGCCCAGTACATCAGCGCCTTATATTTTCCAGTCAGGTTTTACAGCCCCATCTTGGCCTCCAAAGATGGGTAGAAAGTAGACAAATGACATTGGAAAAGCGCTCAATAAGTTATCAACATCTAGACTGTAGTTACAAAAGCTTTTGACTTGTCTCAAAATTGTGCTGCACAAGCCAATTCATCTGTAATATGACTAAATGTGATCACCAAATTAAATTCTGCATGCAGTAATTTATTAGTCTTGTACACAACCCGTTCTTGATTTCATGAGTAACATTAAGTCAGTGTTTCTGTTTCAGGGGCTTAGAAGAAAACTACTGCAGAAATCCTGATGGAGAGAAAAGGCCTTGGTGCTACACTGTCAACAGAGCTGTTCGGTGGGAATACTGTGCAATTCCCCACTGTGGTGGGACAGAACAGCAGTCTGCTGGTACGAGTAGTGGGATGTACTCGAGACAAGGACACTAAAGCAGTGAGATTCTTATTTCTCCCTGTAAATACGTCAGATCTTGGTTCAGCCACTTTGTTGCTATTGTTTTGCAGTTGTTCTGCTTGGCATGTTGCAAAATCTGCCAAATAACATTTCTGGAAAGTTGGACTTTTAATGGTGAGCAACTACAGTGAAGAATATAAGTCACCAACCGACACAAGATTAAAAAAATACAGGGTGAAGGAGGTTCATTTCTTTATATTCTTTTTTTTTTTTTTTTTTTTTCCCCAAAGGTAGGGCATTTTCAAAGCATCATACACAAAATCCCAAATCCCTCTAATCTTGGAGGAATTTTGCACATAAACTTTCTGGATGTGTAACCTCGACATTTTCACATACACCAAAGTGAAACTGAAGGATGACCCTTGTAGTGAACAGCTTCTGACATATGAGGATAATCTGTGAAAGTTATTTAAGTGTCTTTGAAATACCCTTCCATTTTTCATGCTGACCAAGATGCGACTACTGGAAGCCATGTGTATAAATGAATCGATCCTCTTGATCCTTTGGTGTGTTTGGTGCTGTCTTGTGCCTCCTGGATCTGAACACGAAGTTAAGATGCGAGGCACTGGTTTCTGTTGTTCCCTGCAGGCACTGACGTGCTCGGGCAGAGCCCTGTCTCAGAGGAGTGCTATCGAGGCAAAGGCCTGAGTTATCGTGGCACAGCTTCCTTCACTGTGTCCGGGAAGGAATGCCAGGCCTGGAGCTCCATGTTCCCACACAGGCATGAAAAAACCCCAGACAAATTCCCAAACGCGTATGTTTGTTTTACCTCTCTCTGTTTATCTGAAAATGACCCTACTGAAAGTGATACTGGTTGTTCTTATACTTCCATGTTTTAAAATAATGGCAATAAAAGTGAAATTTTCACCATTTTTTTTCAAGATGTGTAGCTATTTTCTGTTAGTCTCATTGTTAAAAAAACAATAAGTGTCTTCCAATTAATTAAATTCTGAATGATATGTAACTTCTACATGTAGGAGCCAGAACTGCTGCTAGCCAACAACAAGAGGCAGGACTTGTGTCCAGATTCTGGGTATCTACTGAAATCTATACTTTGTTTAAGCAATTTTACTTTATCTGGAGTGAACACAACATTAATAGGGCAAAACATAGTCAGTTTATACCATGATTATTATTACCACATTAAATATTCTTTGCACTTGGAATTGTACATACAAAATTACACACATTGAGTTTTCTTTTTTTTTTTTTTCACTTTCTCTTTTGGATTTACAAATTGGGCCAGTGATAACTTCTAGAGTTGGTCACTGGTTTCTAGAGCTGGTCTAGGTTACTAATGTGCCAGTTGTTAATAAGGGTAGGACAGCAATAAGAAGGCAATTGCTGGGAAATCCATCATTACTTGCAGGGTTACAAGTAAAAGCAGGAAATTTAATATCTTTCAAAGTTAATACCTTTCTCTTTTTTATTCTTGCTTTCTAATTTCACTCTAAATAAATTTTACTGGAAATTTTGACTCACATTTTTGCATTAAAAATATTGATGTATTGTAATTCAAACATGCTAAGAAAAGGTTTTATTTTCACAAATAAGTTTAAAATTTGGAAGCAAATTGTGAAAACATGCAAGTAGCATATTCTGGCATAGATAAAAACATTTCTTTTTTTTCATTCTGTAACTCTGCAGTGGTGCAGGATGAGGAAATGCTGCAACTTTGCAGATTGTTAGAGAAAGGAATTCCTCTCCTCCCTGCCCCAGCAAACACAGGCCTGGCAGTGCTTCCACTGGATTAAGTGGAAATGTGTTTGCAGAAAAACGGTTTGTGTGCATCACTATTTGTTTGCCATTCTTAAAAACAGGAGAAAGAACCCTTTAACTTTTAAGAATAATGATTTTGTTAAAGTGTAATTGTCCGCTAATAGTATGGATGTTGGTGTATATTTATTGCTAAGCAATTTGCACATTCACATACTTGTGTACTCTTATTCATATGTGCTTATAAATAAAATTATTGTGACATTACCTGCTCTAGCTGACCCTGCTTAACATGGGAGTCAGACTAGATGACGTTTAGAGGCCCAGCCACAACTATTCTGTCATCTTAGTCACTTACTTAGCACTCAATGCATTGACATATTGGAGCCAGCATTTATGCCGATAGTCGGATTATCTTTCCTTTGGTTTAAATATATTCACCTCTCTGATATGCACATGAGCTGAAGTTTCACTCTTATCACAGCCATAAATTTGCATGATGGTAATAAGACAACTGGCAGTACGTAAAAAGATATATGAACGTATATATTTTTACGTCATACGTACCCATTCTTTTGGCAAGATATTCCTAAGGCTACCTTCAGTGCTATGTAATATGATTATCGTGCTTCTTCCTGCAGGGATTTGAGGGAAAACTATTGTAGAAACCCAGATGCTGATGAACGTCCCTGGTGTTTCACCACCGACCCCAGCGTGTTGTGGGAGTACTGCAGTCTGAAGAGGTGTGATGATCAGATACAAGAGCGGGCACCAAACCCCTTTCCTGCAATGACAGCACAACGCATTGACCCGTCCATACCCACTACACCCGGTAAAGCTGGCTATATATGGAGTTTCCTCTTGTACCTGTTGGTAAAGCAAATATTCTATCAAAACGCTTCTTGAGTGTTATAACAAAAGAAGACCTTTCTTCAGGTTTCAGAACAGTACCTTTGAGTTTTGCAGATGTTCTGCAGTCATTTTATATCTTTGTCCTGTGTCATTTTACAGCACATTCTAGGTGATATCTTTTTAATTTAGGGAACCAAGAGGAGCATAGTAAAGTATTCGTAGCCAGGTGCCATATAAATATGATGAGAGCAGCTGTTAGTTTTGTGAGAATTTTGCTGATGCCATTCTTTGTTCTTGGGATGTTGTCTTTAGCTCCAGTGGAGTTTGTTCATTTGCAAACATGTTTTGGAAAAGATGTGCACCAAGAGACGCTGGTTTTTGCTCTATCCTGTGTTAATTGCTCCTTTAATTGAAAAGCCCATGTTAGTCCAAGCACTGTGATTGTTCTGAATATATAGTATAGCATCCTAATGGATGTTTACTTTGCAAGAGAAAGCGGCAGGGTTGGTTAAAAGATTAATTCCTTACTGCTGCTGTTTACTCTTACTCACACCTTGCAGAAGGAAGTGCCTCAGGCCATGCTCTCCAAAACAACTGCCCTCTCAGTTTAATGGGCTGCTGACTCTAGAATGTGCTTCTCTCACAAGGGGTGCTTGCTGACACTAATTCAGCAAGGATCTTTTCAGATATCTGTGACATGCTACAGAGGACATTTCGCCTGAAGTTCAGTGAATTCTTTTCTAATTCAGTTGCTCTGTACATCCAATAACACGTCTATTTTGACAGAAATCACATCCCAGGCAAATTCTCCTCTTAATATCTGCTGTAGCAACTGCAGACTATTTAAATCTTAGGATCCAACTTATTTCTACTTATCACAACAACATGAATTTAGCAGCTAACATCGCTTCTTTTTCCTCTTTCTTCACAGAATGCATTAATGGTAACGGTAGAGATTACCGTGGCACGATAGCAAAAACTGGAAAGGGCAGGACTTGCCAAGCATGGAGCTCTCAGACACCTCATAACCACAAATATTTCACTCCTCTGACTCATCCAAGAGCAGGCCTGGATAAAAATGTAAACAACTGTTCATGCCATTATTGTCATTGAAGGTTTTCTCTTTTCTGCATGATCTCTCAGCAAACATTTCTTGACAGGTCTTTATAGACCAGCTTCAGCATACTCAGAGGTCATTGCATTGTTAGCCCAGAATATCATGGTAATGGGGAGGGAGAGAGGCCTCACACGTTACCTGGGATGTTGGTATTTCAAGCCCTGTGGTATACCACAGCATTGCTGCTTGCAAACAAGCAGTGTAAAAGAGATCATCGAGTGCTTGCATGGTTTCTGCAAACAGCAGAAGAATTAATGTCTTTTGCTCTTTGTCCTAAAATGAGCAGAGTTCTGGCAAATCCTCAGAGCTGACCTGGGCTGCTTTCACTGACTTTAGAGGAAGAGCAATTAGGCCAACACCAACTTCTTACTAAAGCAAATCTCATCCTATGTCAAACTTCACTCTTTGTGAGGCCTTGAAAAGCACTAGAGCAAGGTTGACTATTGGTTGCTGAAGATTAGAGGAATTTATCACATTTCTCTAATTTCATATAATGTTTTGAGTTGGAGGAAATAAAAAACTTTATGGTTAGTAGAAAGTACCTAACAAAAAGACAGTTGAAAAATAGTTGGAGAAAATATTTCAAAGTGTTAGATTAACATTCCTCTAAAACATACACTAGTAGAATTGTTTATTCTGTGCCTAATACATGGAGTCTTTATTCTCTGTTTTTGGAATTATTACAGTATTGCAGGAATCCTGATGGAGATGTAAATGGTCTTTGGTGCTTCACGACAGACCCAGAAAAAAAATGGGAGTACTGTGAAATCCCGCGCTGCTGTAATTATCCTTAAAACTTCTCTGCCCTCACTTTCTACAGTCTGCTACGATAGTTACAAGCTGCACTCAATCCAACCAGCAAAAAACTGCAGTAGGTAGCAGCTGGAGATTTGAATTTGGGTTTACACGAAAGTTTGACATGGCCAAGAACCTGTTACAGTTAGCCAAAGTTTAGTAAACCTGGTGCTAGAAACCGTCTATACACTTTGTAGATAACAATTCACGTGCTCTTTATCTTCAGTGAAGCCAAGAACTCAGAACTAAAGTCAATATATCCCAGTAAAGCTGTGCAGAGGGGTTCGTTCTCTGGAGTCCTCAAGCACAGGAGAGGTTTTTGTTGACAGGACTAGCAATTGTAGGACCTGCTCATACACTTTGTGTATGCATTAGTAGAGAGCACCAGAGACATCACGAATATCTTTTTCATCCTCTCTGAATTTTTGTTCTGATCTTGTGCTATGGATGTTAAAGTATTCTGTCCTGGGCATTTTGCCTTACCTCTATGTCAGGGAGTGGATTTGATCCTGGATATTTTATATAGGTTTCCTTAATTAGTTTCTTCTGTTTTGGGATACCACACTTGGTGTACTGCGCAGATGTAGTCCTCATGTAAAAATCCCAAAACAAAAGAATTTTTAGCTTCTAAAGTTACCCTGGCAATTGGAGTCAATAAGAAGTGCAATGTACTGCGAGTGCTGCTTGGCATATTTGTCAGTCACATCATCTGTTTTGTTTTTCCCTGCTTTGCCTAAATGTTGACAAACATTTTTTCATATGTCTGGCAATGAGATGAAAAGCCTGTTTCTTCGTCTTATAACTGCAATAACATCTGGAAGCCGGTTGCCTGCTCTGTTTGGCAGCGTAGCAATACAAAACCGCATAGAGAGGTCTCTCTCCCAAGAGTGTAAGAGGTCTCTCTTCACGCTGGCCACCTAATGTGTTTCTCTAAACAGCAGTGCTCTATAACAGTACGTATTAAGTTTGCCAGCCAGACATAAGCTCTTTACAGGCAAAAAGAATAAGGAATAGTATACAAAACCACAAACCACGGCCGTAAAAAGCTCTTCTCCTTGGAACTGCTGTGATGAATCTTTGCTTCTGAGATCTGATCTCTTTTCAAAGCAGCCTTTGAATATTAGATTTTTAATTCCAAGTGTATGTGAGCTTTAAAGTCTCTTGCCTTTTTTCTTTGATTGCTTTTTAATGATCTCTTACTGGAACCAAGACATATCATGTTCATAGCAACTTATACAGCTCTGGAAAGAGTCACCTGGGTCCTTACTCAGCACTGAAGATCCATCTATTTGAAAAAGTTCACAGAGATCTGTGCTACCAAAAAGGCAGAATGAGCAAAGTGAAGACATAACTGCAGTATTTTGTGATGAGTAGAGAGTGACTTAATTTTGTTTGTGATAATTTCTCATTGGTTTAAATTCAATCAAACAGAGCCTGTAGGGTTTTGAGGAATTTAGAGAGTTATTACATTTAATTGGTCTGGACATTAACTCTTGTACTTCCTTTCAGTCTCTTTTCCCTTCAGCTTTCCACCTAGATGTTCTTTCTTTTCTGGCCCATCGTAGTTTTGCTTTTGTTAGCTTATCACAGGCATACCTGATATAGCTGACAGTTTTTGCCAATTTTTTGTCAATGTTTTGTCATGTCGAAAATGACATGTTAAGCCCAGCTGAAAGTTTTGCTAGTAATAATGATGTAATGGGGTCAAAGGGTGCTACTTGTTTCTTAACCCTTAATTTCTAACCTGCATAAAGAATGAAACCCTAAAGAGGACAGAGAGACCTTATTCCTTTCTCTTCTCATCTTATTGCCCTGTGACAGGCATTACAGAACTGCTTTCAGATTTACTGTGGCTTTCGTTTGTTCTGTAGCTTCTTCTCACCCTGGCTGTGGAAAATTCCCCATGAGAAGAGAGCAGACCTGTGAGCCACACAGCATGTGCTATGCCTCCCCGGGCTCTTGGCCTTGGCACGTCAGCCTCAGGACGAGGTATTGATATTCCAAACCGCACGGCCTTCTGTGAGCAGCACGCTTTCACAAGGAACAGCCTTTAGAAAGCGTGTGACACAACAGAGCATGTGCTTCCGGAGACTGCCCTTGGTCTCTATACAAAATACCATAAAATGTAATTTTATAAATAATTTCCATAGATAAGGATTTTTGAATAGTTATCCCTAAACTTTCCAGTTTCTACTGAATCTCTAGAGGGCAGACTTGAACTGCAGGGCTTGAATATGCTTTGATTTACCAAAATCATGAGGGGAAAAGGTCCTGCTGAGGTTAATGAGAGTTAATTGAAGCTTGCAATGTGTGAGATAAAGCCAGGCATAGAGCCACCAACCTGCAATGTGTGCAACCGGATTTTGCTTATCCCTTCTTCTATGGTATCCAGTCTGGTTTAAATGCAATTTGATTCTAAGACTGCCCTACTAGTGTCAGAGGTCATGTGAAAAGCACTATCTCTCAATATAAAAACATCATTATGCATAGTGTTTTCACAGTCATAGTGAAAATGGATGAATGGAGGGTGTAGAAGTGCTGACAGAAAGGCTTATGCAATTTTCCATAGCTTTTGACAGTCACCATAATAAAAATCCCAAGAAAAGCTGAAAGTCCATAACAAGGCATAAATGACATGCTTGTTTAGAAAAGCAGTAAAAGCCAACACGCCTAAAATCAGCCAGATATAGCCTTTTATTAGTTGCTCAGGACAAACCCATCACATCACAACTAAAATTGTTAGGAAATATCATTATTTTTGGTATACTCTTGGAAGCAACAGTGCACTGGAACACTGTGGTAAAACTTCTGTCTGAGTATCAAGCTTCTTTCCACGTGCCTCATGTTCTGAAGAAATAAAATGTATGCCTTTGAAATATGTATTTGATTTCTTACACCACTGACAAAATACAATTTATGAATGATAAAGATTTGAATTAGGGACACAGTGAGAGTTTGTCAGTATTTCTTATTGTGCATAGCAGAAATGATAGGAGAACTGACTATGCAGTCTTAACTTAATCTGATTCCCATCTTCTCTATCCTAGTACCAATGAGCACCATTGTGCAGGTACTCTGGTACATCCACAGTGGGTTCTTACTGCAGCTCAGTGCTTGCAACAGTGAGTATCCTTTCTGGGGGGGTGGGAAGTGGGAGGAGGTATTCTAAGGAAAATAGAGCATTCTGCTTTAAACCTGTCTAGAGCAAAAAATGCATCAGTTGTGTCCTGTGTCAAGGATTTTCCACCTGCTTGTCATATGCTTCCAGCCTTCCCACCTTTGTGTCTTCCCATAGAGATAACTCTTCTCATATGCCCTCTTCCTTTCTGAAAAGCAGCTATGCTGGTACTAATTATGTTTGGAAAAGTATCAGCTGACCCACCAGGCTTGAGGACCTGTGAACACTATAAGAAGGTGTCTCATTATTTACAGCCCATGGGATATTCCATAATCATTAAAACCAAACTGTTAAAAAAATCCCTTCTTCTCCAAGATTAATTTGGGTATTTATTATCAAAGTCAGACTCTTGGACATCTTGTTAAATTCAGTTCTTCAGGGATATTAACAAATTTTCTAAGAGTGAAATTCCTATTTATAGGTATATAAGTATAATCTCGCCTCTGTCTTCTCTTACAGGTCATCAGAGGCCTCTTCCTACAGGGTCTTTCTGGGGCTACAGAACCTGAAGGCAGCAGAACCATCTTTGCAAACCCGTAGCATTCAGAAATTATTCAAGGAACCCAATGGAGCAGACGTTGCCTTGCTGAAGCTGAGCAGGTACCATTTCGGCCGTTTTCCCGCTTAGTGCTTTTTCTGTGAAGTCATGAATTACCTTGTCTGGATTTGACTCTGCGAGTTGGTTTTAGGTGGTGTGAACAAGCGTGAGAGTCCCTCTGAGTGTTAGACTGGAAATCTGTTTTAGGGCAAACTCGGAGGTCCCCTCCTGCTGAGTGACCTCGCTCTGGCAGTATCCATGTGAGCTACTTGCGTAGCTTAGGAAAGACGAGTACCAGTTAGTATGGGAGGGATTGTTGTGGAGGATTCCCACTCATCCACACCTTCCCACCACTAAAGGGCAACTCTACTGAAAGAGGGAGGAAGGAGGCAAACCAAAGTGGGGTGGTGGCTGGAGGATCTTCTGCTCTGAGGCTGGTGCTGCTCAGCCCTCAGCACCCAGGACTGTGGTGCTGGACTGCAGCTTCTGCATGGAGCAGGAAAGGTCCAGTTTCTTATAACAGAGGCAGAGGCATTGATTGCATCAGTCAGGAGCAGCTCCATTTGGTCGCTCAGTCTCCTGAATCTTCACAGAACTCCTGACCTTGGCATGACTTACTTAAGAAAAGGGGAATCTGCTAGTTCTCTTTTGTTTCTGGCCTCAAAAAGAAACGTGCAAAGATTCATTTCACCCTGCCTCACATGTCCTTTTCAGTCCTTTTGCTGTCTTACACAGTCAGGACTATCCTTCACAGGACTGATTCCTGATACATTTCATTTGACATTTTGTTCAGACACATGTTCACTGAACCAAAATATTTGCACTCCTCTGACTTT
This sequence comes from Eudromia elegans, assembly GCA_003342815.1. Lineage (NCBI taxonomy): Eukaryota > Metazoa > Chordata > Aves > Tinamiformes > Tinamidae > Eudromia > Eudromia elegans. Next base: position 890,459 of record PTEX01000055.1, on the reverse strand, counting down.
TAGCATAATATACCTCAAAAAATATTTAGCATAATATACCTTAAAAATACATGTGATGTTTTCATACCTACAGCTGAAAGCCAATAAGGGATCAGATACACCAATGCAAAGATTATTTCACTAGATGATTCACTGCATGAAATTCAGCCACAAGATGTCTAAAGTGGAGACTCTGCTCTGAGGGAACACGTCCCTTGAACATAAGCAATGTCGCTGGCCTTACTATGTGTTTTCATCTTCTGCAGAACTGCTTCCCATCAATTCTTATGCCAATGTTGACGTCTCTAGGCGTGGTGCTGCAATAAGGACCACATATGCTTTTGCCTTTATTTTATTTAGGATGCCAGGATGCTTGACTTAGTTATGTGTTAGATACTGCATGAAATCATCCACCGGGTCATTGTGTAGATATAAATTCAAAGGAGAAAGGAAAAAGCTTTAGTTGTGTCTGCTTATTTAGTCATTCATCCATCATTCTCTCCTCCTGTGAAGTCCCTGCAAGTGTGCACAACCTCTGAGACTGGGTGGACCAGGGAGGATTCAGGCTCCCATCACCTGCAGAGGGTGCTAGGGTGTGCTAGGGGCCTTGGGCTTGTGCACGTTGCTACAAGCACTGCTTGAGTAACAAGAGAGCAGCTCACTAGCAGTGTACTGCAAATACACTCACCCTGTGACTGTGCCCACCCAACCTTTTTCACAAAGTGGCCAAAAACCAGCTTAGAAACATCTATAGGGTTTTAAGGCACCATTTTCTTCTCCCCTCCCCCCCTAGCCCCCTCCTTTCTTTAAAACATCAATTGAGTATGAGGAATAAATGATCTAATGATTTTTTTCTAAGAATATTTTTATTTTTCTCTGTTTGTTTTCCAGTCCTGTGATGCTTACTGATCATGTGAAACCAGTTTGCTTGCCTGAAACAAGTCTGGTGGCAGGAAGAAACAGGGTGTGTTTTCTAACTGCCTGGGGAAAACCAAGAGGTAAAACACATTCAGTCAGCTTGAAAGCTTGGGAGAATTTTCACATCTTTTCCCAATATATAAATACTCAGAGAACTTTAAAAACAATTTTTACAAAGATTTGTCTACATCAAATATCATAAGTCAACATTATTCTATTTTTTTCTCTTAGAGATTGATTTTTCTTCTTCAGAAGTCACATGAATTCATTAAACTGGTGAAAAGAAAGAAGTGAAAGAAACTCGAGGCTTTTAGCATTATTTCTGCTTCAGTCTTTCATCAGCTAGGATATATATTGTATACACTCCCTATTGCACCTGACTAGCTGAGGTCAAAACATCACTGTCTTTAGACACTTAGACTTATCTTACATGACTGTGTTCATGTCAGAGAGATAAGGTACATGGGGAAGCCTCACCCACAAGACTTTGTGTTTGAGACAAGATAACATCCCCAAAAATACAGTGCCTTTTAGTCAGCCTTTGCTCAGATATAGCTATTTTCGTGGCACAGGCAGAGTGAGCACAAGCTGAAGGCTTTTAATGTCACTAAAGCCCTTAGCTGATTTTTGTTCGTGATCTATCCTTGAAAACTGATCTAGGTGGTTTCCTGCTGCCTAGGTGTCTCTGCCGCACTTGTGTTGGAGCCAAAGCAAGTCCCAGCCCTTTGTGACCCGTCCTTGCCAGAGCCTTTCTCACCTCTGCAGACCGCAGCAGGGAGGGTGGGACCTGCTGTCATTTGGTTTCTGCTCCCACGCATACACATTTGCTGCCACTGAACCAAACACAAAGGATGTCCTCCCAATTCCCTTTGCAAACAGCACAATACCTTATTAAGACTCTAGTTCTAAAAGCAAGCCAATAGACCGTTGTGTGTGTATCTCATAACTTAAACAAAACAATACAAAAATCTGTCTCACAGTAATTTCCCATGCACTCAGCTACAAGATTGATGCTACTCAAACATGTTCTATCATCACTGCAACTCATGAGCATTGCGAAGAACCACTTTTCTCCACAGTGGACAGTGTCTAGTGGCTTTCCACTCACCTTTTCCTTTCCTTACTCTGACCTTTTTTTTGCTCAGGCTGCCACAAGGTGGCAGAGGCTTCCTGTGTTCTAGTCAATCACTGTCAGAAAACAGCACATGCCAGATTTCTTCTGGAAGTATATTAGGGTGGAAAGTCAACAGACCCTTTCTGGGTGTGAGTGGTGGAATAGAGTGGCCCTGAAATTAAACATCTGTTTTTAATTTGTCTCGTAACACTTTGCAAAGGAGAATAATAATTGCCATCCAATCCAAATATAGAGAAGTTAAACCATCTAACCAAGATCTTCAAGACCTCAGAGTCTACAGTAGAGTTGGGGGTAGATGTCAATCCTTTCATTTCTCAGATTTCACTGGGTCGCAGTGGATAGGCTACCATTTATAACTGTTACTCTTTCTCGGTTGTTCACAAAGATCCCGATGGAGATAATAGATTAAAGTACATCGAATTACCTGTGCTTGAAAATAAAGTGTGCAATCGCCCTGAATTTCTGAATGGAAGGATCAAAAATCATGAATTTTGTGGTGGTCTTACTGATGGAAGCACAGGTCACTGCGAGGTAAGAACAATCTAGTCTTGAGCACAAGCAAATCGAAAGACAACCTGCACTTTCAAGGCTCTGAAATAGCTTCAGTAAGTTAAAGCCTCCACATGAGGTGTAAGAACTGAGTCATACACAGAGTCTTTTCTTCACTCACGCAGTCAGTTAGAACATCTGGTACAACAGCACTTACAACTGTGTGCTGACATGTTCTACTCACAGTAGACCCGTGTGGTGACTATCACATCCCACTTGAAATAAAGCCTCTGTAAACCTGGACTGCTAGTGAAAATGATCTTTTTGACAGACCTTAGCAATCCACTGCTACACAAGTCACTAGACATATGCATTTGCATCCTGCCACATCTGTATATTAAGAAATTATTTTAACAGTTGTATGGAATGAGGATGTGGAATATTAAGAAGCTTCCTTCTGATGTGTACTTGGCCTCATAGTCTGAAGGTATTCCCATGTCAGTAACTTGTACTTGAGTCTCTTCAGAGCAGAAAAATTACCTGTATGCTTGGAGACAGCTTTTTTTCTCCCCTAACTCTACTATCTGATCTAATATAAACCTCCTACGCTCTCTCAAGCTCTTGCCTCGTCTATCTTTTGAGGCCTTCAGAGTCACCCCAACAGTGTTCCTGCTCGTGCTTTGCTGCTTTTGTGTCTAGTGCCATCACCAGAAGATTCACCTTCTCTCTTCTGTTCCCTAGGCTGATGTTGGAGGACCCCTGGTTTGCCAAGATGAAGACAGATTTGTCCAATATGGAGTCACCTCTTGGGGACTAGACTGTACCCAACCATCAAAGCCTTCTGTTTTTGTCCATGTTCCTAGTTTTGTTTCTTGGATCAAGAACGTAACGGTTGCCCACTGAATCTTGCAATCTGGCTTTACTGAGAAAGCAGTCTCTGTGGTAAAGAAACAGCATTCCAAGTATAGTTTAAAAATTGAGATAATTAATAAGAATCTTGAATAAATATCATTACAGGCAAAGAATGAGTAGTTACTGGGAAGCAAGCCAAACTGACCAGTTTTTACTCTTGTTAAATGTGTATGTGCTGTGCATGAGTAAATTGGCCTGCTGCTGCGGCAGTGGCAGAGATCAGGTTCCTACTTCAATTCTCTCAAGCAGCTGGCCCTTCTGTACATATAAGGTCTTTCCACAAAATTGTGCAAGAAATCTTCCTCCAAATCAGGCTGCTCCTGTCCCTTCATTGACATCTACCCTCTTTCTGCCACTGCACCTGGACAAGGGAAGTATCAACCAGAACAGTCTTCTGCCATGGGACAGGAGAGGCCAGGCAAGGATGTGACTTCTGCTGATGAAACATAGTGGGGTCGCTCCTCTTTGGGGTTAATTTCCTAGCTGAGCTTTGTGCTGAGCTGCAGGAAAAGGAAAAAGAAGTTAGCTTTGCATGAGAAAAACAGTTTATGGGCTCCAATGTGCAGAAAATGAGCCTGGCGGCTCTGGTACAGGTAACGTATTTGTGAGACGCTTGTACTAAAATCCTGCAGTCCTGCAGCTACGGATGAAGACCACTTCTAACACTGTCAAGAGGCTGGAATTAGAGAAAGGCTATTCAGACACCACCACAGTGACTGAATGAAATTGCAGAGTAGAACATGTTCCATTGACATCAGGAATCAACAGAAACCCACCTGTTCCAAGCTTTTGAGTTGCTTCTACAGGTATTTAAATTCTTTCTTGGTGTCTTTCTTTTTGGATAACGTTACTGTAGGTATCTGAGAGAGCACTTTGGGTTTTTATTTTTTATTTTGGAGACTTTTATGTGAATACAGCATGGAAATCCTTCTTTAGGATGCAGTACCCGCTGGGGCGGAGTAGCTGGAGAGCTGCATGGGAGAAAAGGATCTGGGAGGGTTGGTTGACAGCTGGCTGCACATGTGTGCCCAGAGGGCCAAGAAGGCCGAGGGTCTCCTGGCTTGGGTCAGGAACAGTGTGGCCAGCAGGACCAGGGAGATGATCGTCCCCTTGTACTCAGTGCTGGTGAGGCTGCACCTTGAATACTGTGTTCACTTTGGGGCCCCCACTGCAAGAAGGACACTGAGGTGCTGGAGCGTGTCCAAAGGAGGGCAGTGAAGCTGGTGAAGGGGCTGGAGCACAGACCTCATGAGCAGCAGCTGAGGGAGCTGGGGGTGTTTAGTCTGGAGGAGAGGAGGCCCAGGGGGACATTATTGCCCTCTACAACTACCTGAAAGGAGGTTGTAGTGAGGCGGGCATCGGTCTCCTCTCAAAAATAACTGCTAATCGGACAAGAGTTGTGCCAGGGGAAGTTCAGGTTGGATATTAGAAAAAAATCCTGGAACAGGCTGCCCGAAGAAGTGGTAGAGTCATAGTCTCTGACTGTCCAAGAAATGTGTAGATGAGGCACTTTAGTACACACTTTAGCAGGCACAGTGTTGAAGGGCTTGCTGTTGGGCTCAGTATTCTTGAAGTTCTTTTCCAACCATAATGATTCTGTGATTATATTCTCCAGATGAGAAAATAACTGTAGTTTTAGCTGTTTCATTGGCCTGAGGATTCTTGACTTGATACCTGTCACTCACTCAGGTTTTGTCACATAGTTGGTATACAGTTTTTAAGAGAGCATCTTACATTTTCCATTCTTCTTGCCTAAGTAGTAAATCTGGGTTTTTTTATTTACAATGCAGCTCATTAGTACCATCACTTGCTAGGATGATTTGTTAATACACTGTCACATAAGATAGGGTTTGGGCCCTTATTTTGCTAATAACACCAGAAGTTTGTCATGATCTGGCACCCTCCATCCTTGACACATCAGTCTTGTCATCCTTTTTGTTTCACCCCACCTTCCTGGAGGCTCCTTCAGTGCCCACTAGCTTCTTAATATCTCTCATGGTGGCAGATGTACTGCTGGACTTTTATTATTTACCTTAAACTTGCAGACAACTGCAGCACTTCTAATCTTTTTGACTGATAACAGTGTGTTTGCTTTGGGAAATTACCCTATACAAGATGTTGTAAGATTGCAGGACAGTTCATAACTCAGGAAGACGTTGAAGACTTTGAAAACAACTTCTAAAAAGAAGTTACAGAAATATTTCCACTTGTTCATAGCATATACTGGTTAAATTTTCACCCTACTTTCATCATTGTAACAAATCTTTTCTTGTGCTGGATCTTATATTTCTTCACTGTATTTGGTATAATTAGAATACGATATGCTACAGTCTTTTGTACACATGGCATATATAAACTGCATGTTCTTCAGAAATTTACTTTGCCCAAAACAGAGTTGGAGCAAATGACAGAACCAGTAAGTAGAAGTTTCCATGTAAAACTTCCTTTCCATGTAAATCTTAGCTGAGGAGTTTACATGAGACTCAGACAAAAAATTTACCTTCTCCAATGCCATCTTTGGCAAACACAAGCTGTTGAATTAAACAGCAAGGTTTTGTTGCTGTTGCTTTTTCTTTTTAGGAATATAAAAGGAACATTCTATAATAACTTTAATGAATTTTTTATACAAACTTTATTAAATTTGAAGCATCATAAATAGTTTTACCAACTGCTTGCAAACATAGAAGCTGTTATAGCTAACTTTGGGAAAAAATGCATGTTCTTCCCTTCTGACCGTTTCCCTGAAGTCCAGCAAAAAATATGTGGGCAAGCTGAATTGAAATAAAATTTAAAAAGAAAAAAAAGTGCTTGTGAAATTGCTTTTAAGTGATCTGCAGAGACTTTCAACGTGAAAGCATAGCAGGTTAGAGGAGACAGGATGAAGGTGTTTAAAGAGGTGAGAGGTGTTACTGAATTCTTCATGATTTTGGTGATAGTGACATTGAGGGGCTTTGGATGAGAATTCAAGACAGGGCTGGATTTCTGCAGGAAGGTCCTAGGTACAGCATGCAGTGCTGCTGAGATGGAGGCTGATGTTAAGCTACAGATGTGTTGGCTGGCCTTGCTCAACAGATAGCTCTACATATGGAAATATTCACTCTGGTCAAAAGGGCATAAGAGGAGCGCTAGCATTATAGTGCATCTGGAGCATTCAGTCTTGTTTCTATTACCCTATTATAGCTTATAGCAGTTTTTGAAATGTGGGGAAATTTCTGGAATTTTGCAAATAATCCAAAATTGTCTTATAAATACTGCCTCCTATATATTAATTCCTGTATTTTGTTACAATTTTTTACTATCATTACTATTTTTTAATCTCATTTCAGTAAATTTGTAGAGTTGATAGCAATGTCAGTTCTTCTTAGATGCTGGAGGCATCAGTAAAGAACATACTACTGCAGGGATCACTGCGCATAGCTAAGCCCTAGAAATGTGTGCCAGGAGCTTCTGGGCCCTAATCTTTGAGGAGTTTGAGTGCAGGAAGAGCTTCACTTCCTTACATCTCCATGAAGAAAACAGAACAAAACAAACAGAGGCATACACCTTGAATTTCAGGCCCTGTTAGAATTGTCTTTTCTATGTCTGTTGTACCTCCCTACACATAAAGAGGGACTGCCACCATCAGGTGGCAAGGTGATTACTGTGTATTAAGAGCAGAACAAAAGCAAAGGAGAATAAGACTGAAGGCAGTGCACCAGAGATCACTGCAATGCTCTTGCTGAACCATTTTCCCCAAACAGTACTGTTGTTGAGCATTATGTGCTAGGACACTTGGACGGGACTCAAGGCTGCCTCTTTTGCCACTCTGCTGGATACCATCCCTGAGCCTAGACACAGCTTCTCCAAAGCACCTCTCTAGAAAGTGAAGATTGCTTTTGCCCTCCTGCTTATATTATAAAGGTGACTCTTTGTTCCCTTTCTAACCCCTTTGCCTCTCATGTCTATCTGAATTTATTCTAGTGGGTTTTGGCATCCAGCAACAGCCAGGAAAAGCGAATGACTCAAAGACTAAATCCTTTTATTTTAGAAAGAACATCTTCTCTATCTCGCCTCATTGTGCCCATCACTTTCTCCTTTCACAGATACATTTACCTCTATGGCCACAAGCTGTGGAGATTAAATTATTCAACAATTGTTTTGACCTCTGTATTCCTTTATGTCTAACAAAAGGAGAGATCTTATTTTTAATTTTGCTAACTTCTTCATTCCTTAACCACTTCCCACCTTACATACATGTTTGTGCCTTTAGAAGCCACCTACCTTATCTCTCTGGCTTCTCTGCTCCAGTACACTTAGGCTCCACGAATGAGGGCTGTGTATGTCTCTCTTTTGTCACTCTCACTGTCTTTGAAATGAACATAAAAAAATCCTCATTTCCCAACTCTCCATGGATCTATGCCACAATATGACCCTCTAGAAGAGCACCTTTAGCGCACACTCACCTCAAATTTAGCAGCTGTGTCCTTCCTGTAGAACTATCTTTTGAGATGGCTCCCTACAAACAAGTAAGTCTTGCCTTTCGTTCCTTTTACTTTTAGCAAATAACTGATGAAATATCTTCTGTCTTTTTTCTGAGTTCAAAATTTAAAGAAATTATATTTATTACGTAAACTATGACCTGTGTTCTGACACTATTGACAATCTATTTTGCAGGGGATTTTTCTCAGTTTACAGTAAACCTAATTTCAAGGGTCAACTTCTATTTAAAAAGCCTTCTGCTCTTGTTTATATTTTAACCACTGTGCTAACTAAAGTACCCTGACTCTGAAATGAGATCTGATAAACTTCCACCTAACGTAGGCCTTACAGTTGTTAAATAAAAGGAAAAAAAACACACTACCAGATCACAACTGGTGAAAAATTTAGACAGTGTATGGATCTTATGAAGGAAAAGGGAAGATGGGGAAAGACGCAAAAGGAGACAGAAAAATCAATGGTGCATTTTAAGCACTACTCCCTCAAGAGGTCACATGCTTGTCCAAAGACAGCAGGGAGCAGTGTTGGCTGAGGAGATGAACGATAACACCATTATATGGATGACATGGATAACATCACTAGTTTTAAGATGGAGCTCATGATTCTATGAACTTTATACCTTCAATTGCGTGGGACTAAACTTTGTCACAGAATCACAGAATGATTAAGGTTAGAAGGAAACTCAAGAGATCATCTAGTCCAACCTCCTCACTCAAGCAGGGACCCCTAGAGCAGGAGACTCCACAGCCTCTCTGGGCAGCCTGTTCCAGGACTCTGTCACCCTCACAGGAAAGTTCTTCCTCACATGGAGATGAAACTTTCTGTGTTTCAGTCTCTACCTGTTACCCTTTGTCTTGTCACTGGTCACCACCGAAAAGAGCTTGCCTCCATCTGCTCTACATTCTGCTTTATGATATTTGTACGTATTGATCAGATCTCCTCTCAGTCTTCTCTTCTCCAGGCTGAACAGGCCCAGCTCACTTAGTTTTTCCTCATACGATAGGTGCTCCAGTCATCTTTGTTGCTCTACGCTAGACCCTCTCTAGAAGCTCCACCTCCCTACTCCAAGTGCAGCCTCACCAGAGCTGAGCAGAGGGGCAGGATCCCCTCCCTCACACTGCTGGCAACATTCCGCTTGATGCAGGCCAGGATCCCACTGGCCTTCTTGGCCATGAGGGCACACTGCTGCCTCATGGCTAGCTTGTTGTCAACCAGGACTCCCACATCTTTCTCCATGGAGCTGCTTTCCAACAGGTCAGCCCCTAATCTGTACTGGTGCATGGGGTTATTCATCCCTAGATTCAGGACCCAGTACTTGTCCTTGTTGAACCTCATGAGGTTCCTCTCTGCCCAACTCTTCATCCTGTCTACGTCCCTCTGAAAAAGGCACTTATGGGTCATGAGGGTGACAGAGCCCTGGAACAGGCTGCCCAGAGAGGTGGTGGATTCTCCTTCTCTGGAGATCTTCCAAACCCACCTGGATGCCACCCTGTGCTCCATGCTCTAGGCGTCCCTGCTGCAGCAAGGGGGTTGGACTAGATGGTCTCTAGAGGTCCCTTCCAACCTCAACCATTCTGTGATTCTTTATCCAGTATGCAGGTCCCATCTGACTCTGGTGAGTCACTTCTAAATTTGATTCAACAACTTGTTTTGAAGCTCTGTCAATGATCTAACATACTAGAGAAACCACACAAGGGTCCTGCGGTGCAACTTTTCCAGGCAAATCCCACTTGGGAAATGCGGAGTGAATTGATGTTGAAATCAGGATAAGACATGGATGAGCAAGGTCCGATGCCCTCACTGCACAAGTTTAAGCGCGAAAGGTTAGTTGTCTGAGAAGGAAAGCACTAAAGAGCTGTCTATGACTATTAGACCTAAAGTTATGGCATGCTAAACATTGAACCAAAATAACTGTAAGTCTTGCTTTCAAAATGAATTTTAAAAAATACCTAGATCTAGGAAATGTGGGAGAAAATTAATTCATTGATTAAAAAGTAAAATTAATCTATCTCACAGGCTTAATATTAATTGTATCTGATAATAGTGCTTATCCTGAGATTAAACAGGAAGACAAGAAATTGGTCCATCTAAATCAGTGCAAACATGCATGAAATTATCACTGAGACCTTAGGAGTGAGCACAGTGTCAAGTCAAGAGAAATTTAAGTTCTGCCTGGAAACATGAATTTTGAGAATAAATGTTGCCTTGCTTTTTTCTTAGTATTTTATGAATAATTTCATCTCAATTGTCACAAAATTTGCCTTAATGCACATACTAATCAGATTTTAGCTCCTAAAAAATAAGTAAATAGAGAGAGAGGGAGAGAATCTTCATATCTCACAGCATCCAGAACAAATGGTTGAGTCTTTTTCTGGTAATATATCCAATTCAAGGTTGTTTGAACATCCGTGTTACGGCAAAGGGAGAGGGGGCTGCAGAGTGGGAGAATGATTAACTTAACCCAAGTGCCTTGTTTGTTTGATGCCGCTTCGCTCCAGCACAAGTCAATAAAACTTTGTGCACTGACACACGCAGCTTCCAGCACCCCCCAGCTGGGCCAGAATGGGGATTAGCAAAGCTGCCCTCCTCTTTCTGCTCCTGCTCGGCTCAGGTAAGAGTCTTTTACCTTCCACCTGAGTAGGGAAGATGGGGACCCAGAACTTGTAACCTCCATGTTGTAAAGGTAGGTCCCAAAATCCATGTCTCCATGCACCCACATGCTACTGGATGTCCGGGTGGCTGGCGAGCGAGGGCGATGGTCGAGTGAACCAAGATTGAAAGGAGGGCTCAGCGGGGCTCTGTTTGTAGGGGCAGTGGAAGAGCAGTGCAGTCCTCAGCATCTGCATGGAGAATAAATGTCTTCCTTCAACCTTGCTGAGCGGCCAGGCCTGGGAGCACCCTCGGCGAGGAGCCCCAACGCCTGCTGCAGAGCCCGTCACAGTCCCCGCAGTGACTGCCTGAAATTACTCTGTCCTTTTCATAGCCAAAACCTCACGAGGAAAAAAAAAATCATTTCATTTTGGTAGGAGGGCCAAAACCTGGTCAGTATTAGAACCTGCAGTAAGCTAGATGCTTTTAAAATGTATTTGTGTAAGATGGTACAAAATCATCTGTAAAGCTATTTAAATATGTATTTTGTTTTAATAGACTATATTTTTTGTAGAAAGTTCAAGTAAGTAATCTTTGTAGTGAAAACATTCAACTTACTAGGGAATTCAGGTGACACGTCTTCATTTAGGCAATCTGTGTAACAGTTAAATATATAGTTAAAAATAGGTCAGCACCATATGCAGAAATATTAGTAAAATGCAAATCTGGCATGTGCAGTTGCAAAATACAGAAGAGGTTGTAGATTTTAGTGAAATGTATGGATAGACTTAAAACATCTAGATGATGAGTTAGTTTTAGAAATAGAAATATTACAGACATGCCCCAAAACAACATATTATAGACATCATTTAATGTTAAAGAAAGATAACTTCAAATTGTATTTTCTAAGCAGTCTTTTCGCAGGTGAACATGCTCATTTAAATCAAAAGACACTTCCTGGATAATTACGTATGTGAACAGGAATTTATGGGATTTGGGCTTTTTGTTCTGCAATTGTCTGCTTTTACCCCCAAATTCTTTGTCAAAATTCTGTAAATATTTGCCACTTTGAATAGGGCAGTAATACATCTTTTTAACACCGAAGAACTGCATATGTTTAGAAAAAAAATGCAGCAAAAAATCTGAGTGATTTTTACATTTATTTATATATTTATTTTTCTCAAATTATTGTCCACTACCATGTAATCATAAGAGAAAAGGGAAAAATTATGTTTTTATGATCCAAATCAAACCAATGTTTTTGAAATTAAATACTCTAAATATAATGATGCAAATCAAGGTGTCAGATCAGAACAAAATTAAGATTACATGGAAACCACCCTTTAATATATTAGAAAGTATTTAATTCCTTGTCCTTTTGCAAAAGAATTGCAGCATACTTCTACCTTAATTAATGATTTCTCTTTAAAATGATTTCTTTTTAATTTCATTCTGTTTCATTTTTTGGCTTGAAATAACTCCTGGAATCAGTGAGTCCTGTGCCTGTCATACTGAGCTCTCATTCTATCCTTTTGCAGTGTATCTTGTTTTTCTTAACTGTCTTTTTCTTTCCTGCATACTGTTAAACTATCAACCCAAAGGGCTAGGGACCCAAGACCAAAGTTTGCCCTACTCTGCAACAGCAGAAACCCTCCAGGAACTTCTCTGGGTTTGCAACAGTATGGGAGGAACCAGAATTTGGCCCTTGTGTCTACTTCATTAGCTCTGTCTTGTTGGTGTAAAATGATTGGGAACAGTGCTAATTTGCAGGTTGAGGGGGAAGGAATTTATGAGGATCAGGAACATTTGTGCCTATGTGTCACACTGGAAGAAAGCATAGCAGTTGCCAAGCCTTCCTCCACCTAAAGGATATTTAACCGAATAGCCCTGGGTGGTCCCCTAATCACAAGCTAGAGGTCAAGCTGGGGTGGGCCTGCTTTCTGTCCCTTCTGCTGCTGTTGGGCTACTGCTGAAAAGCAAAGCATCAGAAGAAGAGAAAGTAGGAGGCAGTCCATCTCTGCAGCTTTGGTGGCTAAGCTGTCACCCGTAAGGGTGACATGCTCTCCCTCAAACTCATCCTCCCAATGACCTTTGTCCAGCAGTTGCATGAAGTGCAGTGCAGGAAGAGCGCGCAGAGCAGGGCTGTGACGTGTCACTAAGACCACGGGCTAAGTATGTGTTTGGGGTCGAAACCATTCGGAATGGGAAACACTCCACGAGTTTGTTTCTAGAATCGTTAAAGTCATGGTAACGATAGCTTAATATTCAGAATTTGAATAGGTGAAATAGAAAAATATCCTTCACAAGAAGGGCATTAGTCTAATATTTTGGGAGTTACTTGATTCATATAGCTGCACTTTTTAACATCTAATATATTTCATGTGCAGCTGTAGCTCAGAGGCTTTAATAAATTGATTTAATTAGATTGATTAATTTATTCACTAATTTATTGTCTTGTATTAATTCATTCCAGTGGAGACTAACATCTGCTACTTTGATTATTTTCTGAACTGAAGCATGGACTTATTATAAGAACAGTAAATATGAGCACACCAGTGACAGAGGCTGGCTTGTTCCTTGCAGAACCCTTTGAAGAGAAGCAAGTGACTGATAATGACTGATAAAACTTAAATGATTACATATTTCTTATCCGTAGTTATCAGAAATGGAGAGCTATTGTTTCACATCCTCTTAGAGTCCCATTTCTTCACTTTACCCAAAATTTGGACTACTGGTTACTTTCATCGTTTAAGTTGTTTTGCTTTTTTCACTCCGTGGGACCTCGTCTCTATTCCCACCACTCTATCTATTAGTTGCTACTTTTTATGACTTTCAAAATAATATAAAACACTGTTCAAGCCAAATCTCTATCTTGCCTCCCATTGTGTTTTCTGACATCTGGTTCAATGACACAACTCTTCATTATATTAGGGGACACATGATTTACTCATATTTTTCTCTGTTAACCTTGTATTACTGTAATTAAATGATGCTACTCCCTGAGGTGACATAGAATTTGGCAAGAAAATTCAAAATAAACCATATTAGCATTGTCATTTTTAACTCTTCCTCTTTTCTTTTTTAGTGCTAGGAAACACACTAGATGGCTATGTAAGAACAGAGGGGGCTTGGCTGCTTAGCACAAAGAAACAAATTTACAAGACAAGTAGTGAAGAAGAATGTGCGGAGCAATGTGAAACCGAAAATAAATTTACTTGCAGGTAATTTCTTCTGATTTCCATAGGTTTCATCACAGATGATGGAGTGCTTGACCTTATTTATTGTATTATATATATATATATATTTATTATATTGTATTTGACCTTTGACAGACTGAACTTTTGAAGGTTTTTTTTAGAAGCATGTGTTTGCAACTTTTGCGAAAAAAATCAGAAGGGGTATAGAGTAAATGCCTGGAAGATTGGGGTGAAGACAAATTGATAAGGAAATTTCAAAAACTATGTAGGATTTTTATTGGAAAACTTTTGGATATCTTGATGTACCATTAGGATCATTGGGTGAGGTTTAATAATTTTTTTTTGTTCCTTTTGCCATAAAGAGGCATAAATAATTGACGGGAAATTAGCGTAGCTGCAATGACATTGCTTGAGTTCATTGCATTACCAGTTATCCTGCAGATAAACTATTATTCTGAGTGTTACTAGAGTTATGCAACCTCTGTTCAATCTGAGAAATAGCCCGCCATCTAAACCTTAATCATCTGACTGTCATAAATCCTGTTTGCACCCAAGCCCTCTCTCTGTATCTGCATTTAATCAGGCCCAAAGGGTTGGGAGCACAGAGGGTGTTGGACAGTCCATACCACGGTCCTTTGCTCAGGCTCCTGTCTTAGTGAAACCTTTTATAATCTTAATTCCCAGGAAAAAAAAAAAAAAAAAAGCTGCTGTGAACTTCAGCAGTAAAATAGATATTAGTAGTAATGAATGGGAGTAATCTTTAATGCAGCGGCGGACTGTCCTCCCGTACGAGGCTGGGGTGGTTTTCTTCTGAACTCTTCATGAGTTCTAGATCTACAACTTTCGCAGGCAATTTTAGGACTTCAAATAGGGTTGTCTGCAGAGCCGTTTCCATCATTTGATCCCCTATCAGGACTTTTATTCAAGGCAGGGATACCCTGCTGCTGAGTTTTTAGCATGTTCTATAACTTTGTATTCTAAGTCTAATGTCAGGTTTCCCTAGGTAATAATGTACAGGTAACACCATCTGCTCTGGTTTTACTGCATGTCTTATAAACCGGGCACTCACTGACTAGACAAATGGCAGTATTTTCCAAAGTGCTTACGTTGCTTTGAGTATGAAGAGACAGAACAGTTATCGTGAGGTTAATTAAGGTGCTGGCTTGTTGTGTTTTTCCTACTCCTTGGCAACTGCTGACATGCTTCAACTTACTGCAGAACATTTTGCTTCTTGAATGACAGCGAGTTGTTTTTGAAAGAAGGTCAAGGTCCTTTGTGCGGGTGCTGTCTTCTCTGGTGTCTCTGGTGCATTATAAATCCTCTGTTATTTTCCTTGCTTTATTTTGCTCATGTAGCTCCCTTTCAACCTAGATTTGGCATAAAAACTTAGAATTCAAAGGCACCACTGAAAAACTGAAAAAGGGAGCTAGGATGCTCAATGATTTGGGAAATATTACTTAATCTTAAGCATTGCTGAAGTGTTCTAGAACTCTAAATTTCTGAATTCATAACTGAACACTAGAAAAGATGTTCAGAAAAACAATGTACCTATTCAGTTGTTGTTTTTACATTGGTCTCTCCTTTTAATTTCAACAGGGCCTTCCTATTCACCAGCAAAGACCAACAATGTTTAACATTGGCCGAGAACACCAAAAGAGCGGTAATATTCAGAAGGACAAATGCA
The DNA here is from genome assembly GCA_003342815.1 of Eudromia elegans. Taxonomy (NCBI): domain Eukaryota; kingdom Metazoa; phylum Chordata; class Aves; order Tinamiformes; family Tinamidae; genus Eudromia; species Eudromia elegans. The sequence goes on along the minus strand of PTEX01000055.1, from coordinate 875,080 downwards.
GTTCTCTATGAAAAAAGAAGTATGTCTTCATTTCGATATTATTTCACTGAGCTTTGCTTTCCAGTGGGACTCACATAATCCTGTTGTAAAAACAAGCGGCTGAGTCCTCCCTGGGTCGTGTGGAAAGGTCAGGTCAGCCTTCCTTTAGCCACAGTTTCTTGTCACAACTGCTGGTAAAGCAGTGGTACCATCTGCCTCCCAAATCAATAATCGGGCATTTTTTCCAGTACCTAAACGTGGATAGCCGGATCCACAAGGCGGAAAAGAGCAAGGTGGCTTTGGGAATGTGAATAGTGCTCAGAGTAATTCAGATGCTTAAAATGCTTCTTTAAATCAGTATAATAAGCTGTAGCTGCACCTGCATCTTCCTCCCTCTGTGGTGGTTTCTAGGAGCTTGTGCTGGTGATGGTTTCTGTGACAGACCTTTGCCTACTAGAAAACTGATGGGAAATATCAGAAACATTCATATATATTTCTAAAGAAAAATCACAGTTTACTGGGAAGTACTCAAATGAGCATAGTTTTATTTTCATACACTGTCTGAAGGATTAAGAGTTTTAACTATGCTGCTCTTAAAGTGTTTTATTTTCATAGTATTTGCATATTACTATAGGATGTTTTTACTTTTTAATTAATGAGCTTTGGTGAAATTCTTATCCTAATCTATTTTTAATTAATGTAATTACTGAATGCCATGATATTTTGAATTATCCATTTGTATGCATTTTGTTTCTGGCCACTCAGTTTTGTCATAAATGGGGTTGATATGACTGACATGTATTTGACCTGATACTCTATCTGAAGATAGTAAGTCTTTAAGAAATTTCCAATATGCAAGTTCTTGAGCATCTTTGGGAAAATTTATTGCCATATTCCAAATGCAGCCATACGATTAGGTTCTAAAACAATTTTGGAACTACATAATGAATCACTCCTGCTATCCGTGAGAAAGAAGGAATATATTTAATTTTTAATTTAAAGTCAGTTTCACTGTATTGCATTCATCCACAGAAATTAAAAGATTAACCAAAATATACCCAAAGAAATGAAAAGACTATATAATAAAAGCCTCAGAAATGAAGTTCTTTTTATATTTTCTGTTTTCTCTTCTGGTTATGCACTACTTCATTACAGCTGAGTGTCCTATCCAAGATTCCAGTACAAAGCTGGATAAAGTCCGTCCGTCCGTCCGTCCTTCCTTCCTCCCTCCCTCCCTCCCTCCCTTTCTTCCTCTTTCTCTCTTTCTCTCTCTCTTTCTCTCCTTCATGTGTGTTAAAGATTGTTAATCTTTTCAGTTTCAGCAGTTCTTAAATGAAAAGATAGTCATTTATCCATTCTAAGGATAGCATCAATGTAATTTTCTTGTGTTACAGAACACAAAACAAAAATGCAGTATTTACTTAGGTAGAGTTGCAAGCAGCTGCTACTCTCCTGATATTTCAAGGCAATTTCTATCAGCTGTCCAGGTGTTTTTGCAGTACTGTTGCTTATATGAACATTATTTTTTCTGACCATAAACAATTAGTATTTGAAAGCTAATAATGTTTTAACTTTGCTTTCAAAGAAGTGGATGCCATTTGGCACAAAAAAACCAATTTTGTTTTGTTTTTTAATTGTTTATCCTATTGTGTGTAAAACAAAAGGTAAGCCTTTTCTGCATTACAGAGAAACTAAGAAGAAGTAAAGTTTGCATTTTTAAGTTGCTCTGCCCATACCTGTTTGTAAATTGTTAACCAAACAGACATGGGTTGTATTTGGAATCAAAACTGGTTTTCTTTCTGTCATCAGACAGAAAGAAACCTAAAGGTTATATAAACCATCAAAAGTTTATGCAAACAGAAAGAGTCAGCACTTGACCGATTCAGGGGTTTTAATGTTAATTTATTGCAAAACTCTTGAGGAATCCTAATGGCTTCCAATTAATATTTCTGCAATAAACTATGTATTTGCCCACATAAGCATTGAAATGAAGGCAGTCCTAAAGATAGACCTAGATATTCAGATCTAAATTGCCTACCAACTGCAGAAGATCTGGATGATTTCAGATATGAGTGTTAATTCTTTCCACTTTTGTCAAGATAGATCTGTTTGTCAAAACATAGAAGTGAGATTTCTTCTTTGCAACAAAGAGGGAGAAACTGGCTGATGAAATACAAACGATGCAGAGGGAAATTTTGAGTGGAGGGCAGTAAAGGTTGCTGAATGTTTCTGAAAAAAAATAAAATCAGGATCTTGCTTCAATTCAATCTATATTTTATAGAATAAAATACATTGTGAAGCCTGTCTTAAGTGAACAAAAAAGAAGGGACCAACAAAACAATTTGTTATATTGTCACTAAACTAATGGTGATTGGCAGAAATATGATTTGCTTCAGCTGCACCTTGGTGGAGTTAACCCTTATAGCTGCTTTGGGTGTTAGCTGTAAATGCTTTGATGGAGAAAGTGGCAGTTCAGTCTTCCCAGGATGGGCTAAAGGGCTGCAATGTCGTTATGGTTGCCTCTTCCTCGAGTGAGGAAGAAATGACCATGTGAGCTTTCAGCTCTCTTTATTTTATGTTTTCAAGTCTACCCATTGAGGTCAGCAATGAGTTCCTTCTTCTGTAAAGGAAGTTCCTTCTTGTTCCTCCAGCTTCTGTAAAGACAGTTTTATTGTTAATCCTTCCTTCCTTCCTTCCTTCCTTCCTCCCTCCCTCCCTCCCTCCCTCCCCATATTAAGTTCCAAAAGCTAGGAACTTTCAAGGTATATGTAATGTGTTTCTTCAACCAGTTGTCGGTCTCATGCTACAATGAAGAGTCATTGCTTCAGCATAATATTGTGCATTAATGAAACTTAGTTTGTGACAAGGTGAACTTCAATTAAACATTTTCATCTGTACTTGTATGAAAGTAACATGTGGGATCAAGTTAAAAACACTAAACTTTTAAACCAGTAAAACTCTGTGTGTATGTATCTGTAACTTTGTACTGTTCTCTTCTTTGGCTGAACAGTTCTTTTTTAAGGCTTAATTTTAATTACTAAGCATAACAATAATAATATCATTGAGGCAATAAAAGGAGATTATTTTCATATTTTTATGGTGCCTATAAAACCATATTGTATAATTTAACTCTACTGATTTAAATGAAATATATCTTGATTTAAATCAAAATAGCCATACTTTGTTACATCTTCTTCTCTAAGACTTCTCATATCGGAGCTTTGGTCTTTTACATAAAATTTTCTACAATAGTAAATTCAACACTCACATTGGAAAACTAGTATATTTTTAGAATGCCATGTCTCTATTTCTAAAGACATAAGAGACTTGGAATATGGTTAAATATTTCTAATGTATTAGCTTAAAAAATGGAACTTATATATGCTTAGTTCTGATAGAAACACGACGATACCAATTAATCACATGTGTACCTCTTCAGTTTATCTTCTAGAGTGCAAGAAGGGAAATGGGGTGGATTACAGAGGAACAGAAGCCAAAACTCGGATGGGTGTGCAATGCCAGAAGTGGGCTGAAAATGTGCCCCATAAACCAAAGTATGCCTTTTTCATATTTGGTTATATATTTTTATGATTTTCTCTAAGTAGTTTGTATGTAGTAAGTTTATAGACAACTGTTTCGTGTTCAAGATCTTCTTAGGAAATAATTGCCCATACTTAAATGTCTCTAACTCCTAACTTGGAAAACTCTAGTTAAGGTTACATGATCAAATAGGACACTGATAGTATTGCCAGGTTGTGTTTAAATTTTCTAGTCCTTAAACAAAATACTGGACAGGGAATCACCTGGTTCTGTTGAAGGGAAATAAGACTTTGATTTTCACTAGGACAAGACTTCTATCTCTTAGCTTAAAGCATAAAATGTGGCAGATAAATGGAGGCATATTATTTTATCAGTGAATGCATAGATTAATTGCGTGGACTATTGTGGACTATTAGTACCTCCTACTGATATAACACAGCGTTCAGATGGCAGAGGACACCCTGCATGTGATAACCTATGCTAGTAGAGATCTTTCTCTGTGTGTTAAAAAATAAATCTCAGTTGAACAAAAGTTACAGGAAGCTGAATATCTGGTGTGAATGCAAACATTAAAAACATAATTAGCCTCTGAGATGACATATTTTTCAAAATATTTAGCTATGACACTTCTAACTTGTCACCAGTGGCACTCAGTGCACTCAGCAATAAGAAGACTTCTAATGAAGGTCATTTATATGGCCCTCGGATAGAGATTTCATTTCTATAGGTCAAAGCCAGTTGAATAACCAAGACTTTTCCCCTGTTGTCTAATCTCATTTTAATTCTGTTACAGTTACACACCTGAAAAATATCCTAATGCAGGGTTGGAGGAAAACTACTGCAGAAATCCGGATAATGATGTGAAGGGACCTTGGTGTTACACAACAGATCCTGATACCAGATTTGATTATTGTAACATTCCGGAGTGTGAAGGTCAGGATACATATACCTTTTTTTTTTTCTTTTTTTTCCTCTTTCTTTGAAGATGTGTTTAAGAAGGTGAATTTATTTTTTTATTTTTGGTTTTAAGTGAACATTTGTTCCAAACCTGAGTTTAGTTCAATTTTGAACTTTTAATAGGTTTTCAGTACAAAGAAGATAATCCCCCCAAAATTCCAAATACTTATATAAGTTCTTTACTTATACAAGTAAAGGATGGTATATTACTTTATTTTTTTACCTTTCTAAAATTGGGCCAAATGACATTTGCTAATGCAAAAGACAAAAAAAATGATAACAGCCAGGCACAGATTTTCAATTATAGCAACATAATTTTAATTTAGCTCTTTTTAAAAACATAATCTTTTTTTTTTTTTTCCTTTTTGCTGATTAGAATACTATAGATGTAACTAGTAACTAGTTAGATTCATGTTCCTGTGAAAAAAAAGAAAATATTTTTACTTTGTCAAAGAGGTCTTGTCCTTCAGCTGTACACTTTGACTAGACTCTTGATATTCAGGTGAGATCAATGTGAACATTTACAGCCTGATTCCATAGTGATTTTCTGTCTTTTTTGGCTTCGTTCTGCCTTGCTTGTACAGTGGAGTGCATGCACTGCAGCGGGGAAAACTACCATGGGGTAATTTCAACAACAGTCTCTGGGATTGAATGTCAGCGTTGGGATTCCCAGAAACCTCACTCTCATGGATACCTCCCTGAAAAGTGAGTCGAACTCCGTGCTGAACGGTTTGTTTTCAGGGTCGCTGGAAGACCACTCTGCCACAGACAGACTAGTCATCGCAGACCGTCCTTAGTGACTTCTACTTTTATTTTCTTCTGTTCAGTTTCCCAGAGAAGGATCTGAAAATGAATTACTGTCGCAATCCCGATGGTGAACCTCGTCCCTGGTGCTTCACTACCAGCCCCACTAAACGCTGGGAATATTGTGACATTCCTCGTTGCAGTGAGTCTGACTTATTTACAGCAATCTGGGCACAAGCAGCCTATTCTTCAGTGACCTAAAACAACTAAGAGAGACCCCAAGCATAAAATACAGACTAAAAGACCGTGCTCACTTTGAGGAGGAAGGAAAGAAGGGAGAGAGGGAGGGAGGGAGGTTTGGTAGCTCTCTTTTTGTGCTAGAGGTTTCTGTTATAAATGTTTCTAGTAGTTTGGCCTGAAATGTGTCTCTCTCTATGTTGCTCCATGACCAACTGTCTCATAGGTTCTCATCGTTCTTCTGTGCTCCTTATTTGATGATAAACAATGTCCCTCTTCCTGAAAAATCTTTTGATCTTTGTTCTGGTCTTCTGGGTCATTTTCTCCCTTTTCAGATTTTCCTTTCTGCTGAAGTCTTGTCCTTGCTGCAATACTTTTTCTGGAACTTTTCTCCAGACCTTGTCCTCACTGTCTCTAGTTCTCACCAGCTAGAGTACATCCTTTTTTATATCTGTACCTATAGCCTGTGTCTGTTTCTGATGTACCCACCACTTTCATCCCAGATCTCTTCACAATATGGCATTTGTTAGTTTTACAGCTCTGTTCTGATGGGAATGCTGGGCACTTGGTGTTTTTGTTTCCTAGATGCTGTTTAAAAGTGAATGGAAATGGCCTTCTGGTGGTCTGATTTGACTGAGTTTGTGAAAATGTTTAGATATTTTCTCTACGTTTTACACTTCCAAATATTTTCGCCTTTATATCTTACCTGTAAAAAATGCCAATTTAGCTATAAAAGTCTAAGTGTTTTTTTAATATATGCCTTGAAGACACTGCTTAATTTCAGTTCCTTTTTCCGGCACAGCTACACCCCCACCGGTTCCCAAACCAGGGCGTCAGTGTCTGGCAGGAAGAGGGGAAGACTACCAAGGCACGATATCTGTTACGGAATCGGGGAATACCTGTCAGCACTGGAGTGCTCAGTCTCCTCACAAGCACGCTCGCACTCCTGAAAACTATCCCTGCAAGTAAGTGAAACCTCTTTACTCTTCAGCAGCCCTGAGCAGTGCCAAGGCACGGAGTTGCTTCATCTTTCTCCGACTGTTGAAATAACAGCTCTGCTGTTCTTACATTACAACATAATTCCTCTTTCACTCCTCCTTTTCACTTTTTTTCACTTCTGATTTGATTCTTTATTCTTGAGTATTAGTGTCCCCTCTTACGGCTTTCAGGCTCTTTTTAAATGTCTTTACCTATCTTCATTTTATCCTTTTATTCTATTCTTGTTCAGGTGAGCAATTAGGACTGATAAAGTAATAATGCTGATCTTACCTTATGACTAGATTCCCTCATCCTCTGCATCTGCTACACTGCTTTTGGGCCCAAAGTACTGGGTGAAGTACAGTCTCTCCATACATCTGTCAGCCTAGCAAGTATCTGACTGTCCATACCCAAAACACCACTGCATTGCAATTATTGATCCATAAACCAAATCATATCATCAGTAAATGACAGCAGCAGTTATTTTCTTGTAAATACAACAGCTATCTGGGCAGCAAGGTACATTCCCCTCTTGTTCATGATATTTTTCATGTTTCCATGAGACTCTTTTCTCAACTAGAGTTTCTGTTTCAGGAACTTAGAGGAAAACTACTGTAGAAACCCTGATAACGAGCAGAGGCCTTGGTGTTACACCACCAACAGAACCGCTCGGTGGGAATATTGCACCATACCCTCTTGTGATGGGACAGAGTCACATGCTCCTGGTAAGCATAACTAAAGACATCCACAACATGGGAGTTAGGTGTCCTGAATGTTTGTTTTGAAAATAGCAGGTGACTTTTCAATCAGTTCTCTTATTTCTGTAGTTCTCATTGTTGTTTTCTATCATTTGAACTCCTGGGGCTGGTGTGGAGCCAGCCCCAGATTGTGTGGAAAAGTGCAGAGAAAATATAAATCACCTACAGATTACCTAGCTTAGGAAAAAATACAGTAATGTTATTCCTTCCATTTGCCAAATGGTGTTTCTGTTCACATCTAAATTTTTAAATGCAGTTTGCAGAAGATAATTAGTATCATTTGCCCCTTACTGAAATATTCGAAGCAAAGTAAAACCTAAGATAATTTAAGGGCAATAAAAAAAGACTCCATAAAAAGTAATTGAAAGAAAATTGTCCTTATAAAAGAAAAGCTTACTCCACACACAGATTGGTATCAAAATCTCAGGCAATCCCTACTCTGGTGAAATTTAGATCTAAACGTGAACATTTCTGGAGCTCTAAGTGAAACATACCATGTCATGTGCTTTTATTGAATAGAGTAGAAATGATGTGCTTTTATGGAATCTCACAAATGTAAGCAACCCTTGACATTCTCACAAACATTTTTGGAAATTGTCCATTTTGATATATAGTCTGAGTAAGATTTGATAGAGAGAGCATCCTGTGAAAGTCAGAATTACTCTGGATTTTTATTTTATGACTTTTTTTTCTATGCTCATATATAAATGTCAAAGAATTAAGATGCAAGGGACTGGTTTCTGTTATTCACTGCAGCTGTTGATGTGCCTGAGCAGGCTCAAATTAGTGAGGAGTGCTACCGAGGCAACGGTGTGAATTATCGCGGCACAAGTTCTTTCACTCTCACCGGAAAGAAATGTCAAGCCTGGAACTCAATGTCACCACACCGCCACAATAAAACTGCAGAACATTTCCCAAATGCGTACGTTTGCTTCAATTCTCTGCATTTCACTGCACAATGACTCTAAATGGACTCATTTTTATTTACAGTATCTTTACATAATAATGATTTTATAGTTGGGAAGGTGGGCAGTCTATTCCATAAAAAATATTTCTTTAATTATTTTTTAAAATATGTTAAGATTTTCTATTAGTTTCAGCTTTAAATCAGACCACAGGTGTCACTATTATGTTTTAGATTGTTATTTAATAATTTTAGTTTAAAAAGGGTTAAAGGGTTAATCATAAACTTTCCATTGTATTGAGTTAAACTATTTCTACTCTTAAAGGCTGTTAGTCTTTTTGAACATGTAAAAAGAATCCTGTATTTTTATGTTTTATGAACATTTACTTACTTATATTTGGAAACAGTATTACTATTAAAAGCATTAATCAGTGAATATATATTTGCACAATTAAATATTCCACAAGTTTTGGGGTTTTTTTTTTTTGGCTTAGTAGAAAAGGGATTTCTGGGATACCTGAAAAAAAATGATTGTATACCACCTCTATACCTCACCCATTTTCTAAAATGTTTTTCAAGCCCCTCTCAGAGCTTTGGCATGGATAGGAGTAAAATATGCTTACATTTGTAGGGACCTGAGGCAGAATTATTGCAGAAACCCAGATGCCGATAGCCGCCCGTGGTGTTACACCACCGACCCCAGCGTGAGATGGGAGTACTGCAACCTGAAGAGGTGCGATGATCCGACGCAACCGAATTTGCCCCAACCTCCTCAGACAACACTGGAGCCAAACCCTGGTATGAACACACCCCAGTTCCCTCAGGAATGCTGGGAACCAGCAAAACATAGTTTTAATGGAAAAGACACATGGAATGTAATGAGGATGAAAAACAGGGAACTCTAAATAATTATGCAACTTCATATAGGACTGTATTCATCTTCTTTGTCTTCTGAACTCTCTTGTAGAATTTTATAATAAGATTTCTGTATTCAATTTTGGATGGATTACAATTACAATCTATTACAACCAGCAGCACTGGAAACTCAAGGATCGGATAGTTGGTAGACACCACACTACTGTGAGAGGGCTGATAGCAGTTACAACTAATATAGAAGTAATTGTATTTTGCTGGCAACCGTTCTAGGGATGCCTTTTCCTGTGCCATTTACATTTCCAAGGCTCTGTTTCCCACTAGAAAGGTGCTGTTTTTCCAAATTCAGTTCATCAGCAGCTGTGTTGTACAGTAAATTATTAGTTTCCTTAGTTTTCTGCTATTTGGGGCGGGGGGGCTTTTTTTGTTTTATTTTATTTTTATTCCACCATGTTCTGTTAGTTAAAAAATGAATAATTCTGTTTGAGTGCATATAATTGCTCCTTACATAATATGGTAGTAGGCAGATGAGAGTGGCCTTTAAAAAAAAAAGCTTTGTAAAAGTCATGACAGGGCAAATGAATCTAAGCTATCTTTGATTTCTGGCCTTCATGATTGTGAAGGAAACATTGAAAATAAAAACAAATTAAAATGTAATTGTTAGTCATCACTATCACTGCCCTAGCCTTCTTTCGTTATATATATATATTCATTTTTATTTATATATATATATATATATAACACAATATAGGATATGTTAGTCCTAGGAGTAATTAATCCATCTTCTTTCTGCTTCACTATTATCAAATATGTGACCCAGTGACTCATGGCTACTAATTGTTTTCTTTTTCTCTTTCTTTGCAGACTGTATAAATGGTAACGGTAGAGATTATCGTGGCACAGTGGCAAAAACTGGAAAGGGCAGGACTTGCCAAGCATGGAGCTCTCAGACACCTCATAGCCATGACTATTTCACTCCCAGAACTCATCCGAATGCAGGCCTGGATAAAAATGTAAACAGCTCTTGATGTAATACTGTCACTAAGCATTTTCTCCTTCAGTAGTCCTCAGCAAATGTTTCATACTGAGTCTTTGTGAGTTAATTTCTTCTCAGTCCAGTCCAAGAACCTGACCATGGCGGATCTTGTTGACGTAAGCAGTCTCTACTTTTGTGAGACACAGATATCCAGCATATCTGTCGGACGGCTTCAGGTTGCCATTTACTTCTCCTCGCAGTTGAGCTCTGTCTGGAATTAGTGTGGGCAGTATCTCTGCCTCTGGAGACATTTCTGCTCAAAAGAGGAACTGGAGATCGAAAGTTTCAGTGGCATCGAGTGTTTTGGTGAGATAGTAGAGGATCCAATATTCAGTGAGAATTCCTTGACTTTGAAGCCCTCCTTCTCTACAAATAACATCCTTCCACCTACCAATCTGACTTCTGCCACAGGTCACCTCACAAGGATACACACGCCTCTAACTCCTTCTGTAGCTCATCCTCCATCTTCTCTCTATTCCTAACATACCTGTCTGCTAATAGCTCTCTTGTTCCCAGACAATAGCTGCTAAAATTTGTAATGTCTCCTACACAGCACTTGCCTGGTTTGTAGCAAGCTGTGTACATGACACTAAAAGTTTCTCTAATGTTGCCAGTTTGGACTATTTCTTCTCTGGGTGCGTGACTTCAGAGCTCGCTCTAACCAAGCACCTGATGGCATCGCAGAGACTGTACTAAATCCTATAGCAAATTGGAGAAACTCTGAAAAAGCTATTTGACATAAATTTTTGATTCTTACATAAAGTAAAGAATGACTTTTGTGGAAAGGAAGCAAAGATCTCCTTTTGTCTAAAACATTACATGTGTTTTAGAGTAAGGAAGGGATATAGAAAAAAATATCTAATGGCACTTCTAAAACCAAGAAGAGATTGAGAAGGAGAAATTAGAGGCCAGGATTTCAGATTGTGTTGTCCTTTCCCTGTCAACTTTGGACAATGTGGCAGACAGTTCTCTGCCCATGATCCTTCTTTTCTCCTTCTTTCTCCTTTCTACATTATTGAACACTAGGTCTAGGCAGGAGAGAGATGGTAAAGATGCTCTAAAAGAGCAGAGTTGTGTTAGAAGATCTGTAATAGGGTCAAATGCTCTTGCTTGCTGTATTTTAGAGCAGCTGATAGACACACACAGAGAGTGAGATTCAGCCTGAGATGAACACACCTGAATTCACATGTCTACATCTGAGTGTCTGCAGTTGTGTGAGGTGTCTATGCTGAATGGACATTGGTCAGTATGGCCAGTGAAACACAGAAAGGAATTCAGCTAGCTGGGTATCGTATGCCAGGATGAAATGAGAAGTTCCTCTCTGCCTCTGGGCTGGATATGACCCAGTTGTGCAAGAGCAGTTTACACAACACCCACTTACTACACAGTCATGCAAGAAGAGAGGGTGCGAAATAACCTCAGGATTGACCCTAGTCTTCTTCTAACTTTGGTAGAAGAATGAGGAGACAACTTAGACAGAAAACCCTGTTCTAGGTCTCTTCTATTTCCTGAGATCTTAGTGGTCCTAGCTTGTCCCGGTGGATTTTGTTGTCTAAAAACAGTTGTACTAGGTTCATTTTTATGACCTTTCTCTAAATGCACAGTGGGAATAGAAAAAAAAGGAACAAAAATCTTTTGCCAAAGGCAAAAGTACTTACTCATGAGTAAGAAAGTGGAAAAATAAATCCTTTTGTAAGTCAGTATTATTTTGAAATGTGCATTGATAGACTTTTTTGTCTTTCCATTAATAGCTGGTATCTTCATTCTTTGAAATAGTATTGCAGGAATCCTGATGGAGATGTGAACGGACCTTGGTGCTATACAACAGACCCAAGAAAAGCCTGGGACTACTGTGACATTCCCAAGTGCCGTAATTATTCCTTTAAAGACTAGTGTCTCCCTTTCTCCTAACCTTATATGAACACTGGAAGACATTCACTGATTAATCTGAGACTGATCTAAGAGAGTGTAATAACTATAGACTGAAAATTAAGGTTCAGCAAAGTGATGCTCAGTATCATTGTCTAACGTCTTAAGAACTGTGCTATTCCTTGGAATCCCCCAACGCAGCACAAGATTAGCATGGAGCCCACAGCTGTTCATGGGAATTTTGCCATGTGTGTCTAAATAAGGCTATTACTACAGAATTTGCCCCTTGTCCTGTTTGGTCACCTGGCATAACCAAGTCATATGATGTTTATGACTAGGCTAAACATGAGATGCTCATATTCAAACAAAATTCAGGGAAAAAAAAATGGTGATCCATCAGGTCTGATTCTGACCTGGAAGTAAAAACAGATTTTCCCTTCTCTTGTCTTGTGCCACATGTGATGGGTGGGAAGTGCATCTGGCCCTGGATATTGCCACCGTGCCCTCTCAGTTGTTCCTGTGATCCACAGCATACATCTCAATATCTCTGATCAAAAAACCAAAATGGAGAAAGCAAGAAAAAGGCATATGTTCCATAAAATACCTATACTGTATTTTTAAAATTATTGCTACCTTCAAAGTATTGGACTGGATATCACAGCGGGGGGAAAAAAAAGACATTTTCACAATCTTCACTTTGTAGATCCAAGTTCTCTTCAAATTTAACACATTTTGTCAGCTGCTCACCTGTCCACTGATTAAAAATGTTCTTGGGGAAATTTTACCAGCCATTGTACTGAAAATAAAATAGTCGATGTCAATCCCGACATTTTTAAGAGTTCCAAATGAAGATAATCTAACAACATTTAGATGGTTTACGGTATAAATTGCATGTACAGGGAATCAAAATATGAAGAGATAAATATAACAGGTTCACCTCAGAGTTCAAAGCAAATCCTTTGAATCTGTTCATAGTGATTTCTTTCTGATTCTGCAGCTCCTCCTCAGTACGAGTGTGGGAAAGCCAAGTTCCGACCTAAGCTGTGTGCTCAAAGGATTGTCGCTGGGTGTATCTCAAATCCACACTCCTGGCCCTGGCAAATCAGCCTTCGAACAAGGTATAGCTGTTTCACATTGCATTAGACTTTGCAGTCAAGGAACCAGGAGACAACATCGACCTCACATCTTGCAGTATGTTACGCTGTGGAGTTGCAACATTCTAATAAGAATCTTGCTTTTAGTTTGAAAATAACCTAAGACTTAAATATATTTAAAGTAAAACTTGAAAATAACATAACATAAATTTAATGTTTATTCTGTGATAATCTTAAAGAATGTCACTCACATATAAGGAATGCTCCAGTTTTCTGATAAATACCTATAGAATAGACAATTGCTAATTTGAAAATTGCTGTAATCTCAATAAAATTCAAAGTGAATTTAAAACTGATGCTATATTCTGCAGTAGAACTGGTATCTCATAAGTAGAAATAACAGTTTCAAGTGTGGCTAGTAAACATCTTGAATGGCCCTTCCACTTAGGCACTTAATCCTGGTGGTTAAATTGATAGCAATACTAATAATCCAGTCTAAGCTATCTGACTGTGGTCAGAACTAAATAAAAGTCCATGATATCTAAAAATGAATATATGCAAGTAACATTTTCCATTAACAGAAATTGTGGCTAATCAAAAGAGATCTATCTGTTTTCATAAAAGACCTTACAAAGAAGCCCCTTCCAACCTTAAGCATTCTATGATTCTATGAAATAGGTCCACACAAACTACTGTCATGATAAGAAATACTGTCAAAAGAAAAATATGTTATTCTACTTTTTTTTTTTAAGAATTGATGTCTTTAGTTTGTAATGACTTACATTCCAGAAGGATGATAGTTTACCTCATGAATTACAGTGCAATAGAATTAACTTCTCAAATTTAACTTCTTAAACTCATGTGTTTTCCTGTCTTTCTGCTGTATTGCAGTTACGGCCTACATTTTTGTGGGGGCACTCTCATAGACCCACAGTGGGTTCTTACTGCTGCTCACTGTTTAGAGAAGTAAGTATCTGCCATATCCTGCAACAATATTTTTACATGATATAGAAAATTCAGAGGAGAAACAAAATGGGCCCAATAACTGACCTGAAAGTCTGCTTCCTTTAAAAAAGTTTAGGCTTGGGCCAAGTGTATTCAACATTGATTAAAATATGTGACCAAAAAATGTGTGACAGCACTAACTTTTGCCAGCTAACAGGCATAGCAGGCCTTGGTTTCATGTGCAGGTAATAAGAGATAAAGTTTATGCCAAAGCTTTTAATGTTCTTCTGGTTTTGACATGACAAGGTGGCCAACAGCATCATAAGTGGTCCATACCCCGGGTGTGTGTTCATCTGCTCACTATGTGAAAACATTTCCAACAGGTCATCACGGCCATCTGCATACAGAGTCTACCTTGGATTACACAAAGAAAGAGCACTGGAGCCATCAGTGCAAAAACGAGAAGTTGAAAAACTGTTCAAGGGGCCCCGTGGGGTGGACATTGCTCTGCTGAAACTGAGCAGGTACCGTTTCATCTAAGGTATTCCGCTCTTCAGATGTGACAAGTGGTTTTGCCTGTGTTTTGACCACACAGTGTGTGCGGGCATGTGGCAATGAATGTATGTTCCCAGTCCCAGTGGGTTCAATCTGCTATTTGAGAACAGGGCTTCTCCACTTGCTTCCTTTTCTTCCCCTTCTGCGGAAGCTCCCGGAGAAACCAAGGAGTTTCGGTTACAGAGCTTCAGAAAGGAAAAGAACCAATCTGGGAGAGGAGGAGAGCTAGGAACAGGGACCCAATCTGGAAACCGCTCTGCGGAAAGCTGGAAGTGGTGGAGCAGGAGCTGGGTTGTGCCCATAAGAGCTTTCATCCAGCATGCTTCTACTTTTATAAAATAATGAGGTGTGAAAGCTGCCGTGCTAGGATGGTGTGACCCCATCCTTTTCTTTCATGGTCAGGGTGTTTCACTTCCCCTATCCTTATCTACAGCTCAGGATTTCAGGGAAATTTCAGAGAATAAAAGAGATATTGTGTAAGAAATTTCTTAAGAAAGCCAAAGCTGGTATAAAGGATAAATGCACTAATGAATCTTCCTGGATAAGTCTTTTTTTTTTTTTTTTTCAGCCCAGCTCTCATCAACAACCACGTAATCCCTGTTTGTTTGCCTAAAGAAAACTTTGTGTTAGGAGGAAGAGTGGAGTGCTATGTGACTGGCTGGGGGGATACAAAAGGTGAGACAACATTAACAACTCCGAAAGCTCCATGTTTCCAGAAGAAGATAGCATATACTTATATCCAAGATGAATCAGAAAAAAAAGAAACACCCATCCAACCAAACAACAACAACAACAAACAAGTTTATGCTTGCATGAAAACATACTTTACCAAATTTCACAAGGTTCTGCCTTTCTTTCCATCACCTCTCTCTGGTTGCCTGTCACTCAGAACTATGCAAACTGAAACTCCTTAAAGTCAAAGAAAAAGAGGAGAATCAAACTAAGAATCTACTACTTTTTATATGTCAGTCCACTCTGCTTTTCCCCAAAGTAATCATTTAAATAAACAAAAGGAAAGTTCTTCCAGGCTATTTCCTGTATGCTCATCTTGTCGAATGCTTTGTCTCCCAGTCAGATTGGTCCAGGTCTCACTCAGACCACACCTTTGTTTTTAAAACGTCTCACAGTGCCTTGAGCAGAGCACCACAACCTTCTCTGACTTCTCACTAGCTCGTACTGACTAAATTGGTGGTCCTACTGACCCACTAATTTGTTGCATCTCTTCATGTTCTGTGCAGCAAGCTCATGCATAGTGCACAAAGACAGGCACTATATTACTGCTTATCCATGTCATGGTTTGTTTGGTAATGATGCTCATTTATCCTTCTAATTTATCTTGTCTTTTTTATTTGCAAAGGAACTGGTGGAGATGGCTACTTAAAGGAAACTGGTTTCCCTGTAATTGAGAATAAAATATGCAATCGCCCTGAATTTCTGAATGGAAAAGTCAGCAATCATGAACTCTGTGCTGGGAATATTCATGGAGGCACAGATAGCTGCCAGGTAGGAAAGTCCATGTGCATCAAAATCAGTTGTAAGTGCATTCAAACCTAACAGTGCTCTTCTTTCTGGGCTTTAGAGGCTCAGAAAAAGCATCCAGGTGGTGCCACACCACATGGCATAAGAGCTAGAAAATGCACATAGATTCTGCTCTTCCCGTGCTCCTTGCTTGTTGTTACAAAGCGATAAAGGTAACTCTTCAGGCAGATGAACTACCTAGTGCCCATAGCGCATGGCTACCCGAGCTGGGTGCACCAGACCTAAGCTAGGAGGACTAATGACCTGTTTTTCCCAGACCACTTATCCAAATATCCAAGCTATCTCAGTCGACAACCTGAGTCATCCCAGCTAAGGATCAAGTAACAATGCACTGTCTCCATGCAGACATACCAAAAGCCAGAGCAACTGCTTATTTCTAGGTGTCAGTGCCTCTTAAAATCCCTCCATGTCAGGCAAACTGTATGTTAGCCTTTCCTTTTGTTGAAAAGTAAGGATAGGGTTGGCAATTGTCCATAATATCCAGCAATCGGAGTATGAAGACTTTCTTCAGAAATACAGCTTTTTCAATATCTTTAAACACATAAAAAGTCTTAGAAATGCTCTTAAATGAATTAAGCCGGAAAACTTCATCCCTGAAGAGCTAGAAATGACTCTGTAAGTCTGAAAACAAGTGCTGACCTGTCTCGGCAGCACAGAGGCCTTGTATGCAAGAACTGTGATGGGTAAAAAGGCCAATGTGCATCCATGTCTTAAGAACATCGTTCGAACATGTAAAGAATATGGTTTGAACATGTGTGTACAGTTTGTCTTGGATCACCTAGTAAAAATAGGAAGCCATAAACACCTCAGAAAAGGGACTAGGAGGAAGTTTAACAAATGCTAAGGGCAATTGGATTCCCTCTGACCAAATCTCCTTACTTCTGAAATAAATGTATTCCTTGGGTGACAAGAGCAGATGAGGTTGCAAAAGTGTTCACCACAGTCCTCTCTGGCTAAGCTCAAGTGTGCTTTTATAATACCTCCCATGTAAGAGGTGTTTCTGTTTCTGTGCAACCTGTGGCAGCAGTATTCTTTGCATATTGTACTGTCATTGAGAGTTATTCTGTTCTTTCTTATCCTGTGTAGGGGGACAGCGGAGGACCTCTAGTCTGTCTTGACCAAGATAGATTTGTCCAACATGGAGTCACTTCTTGGGGCCTTGGGTGTGCCCAACCCATGAAACCTGGTGTTTATGTCAGAGTTTCTAATTATATTTCTTGGATTAATGATATAATGGAAAGAAACTGATCCTAGATCCTGGATATGGACTGCCCTCTCCTGGAAAGCAGTATGCACATATAGAAATAGAAGATTCCAAGTGCAATACTAAAGTTGAAATCATTCCTAAGAAAGTAAAATAAATTTAATCAACCATTTAATAGTCATTGCCAAGAAACTCAGCTTGTGGTTTGTTACCTTTTTTTTTTTCTGTACATTTTAAGTTTTTCTGTATTTGACAATAAACCTAACAACTTCTAAAATACTTGTCAAAAATACCAATACCACTTGTAAAAGGCCATCTGTATTTCAATCTTATATCAGACTCTAGAGTGACTTCTTCTTTTGAGGTTGAATTTGCCAAAATTAAGGGCCTCCAGCTAATGAATAAGGGCTGCTGCTCACTTTCTATGTGTTGTCTGACCTTCTTACCAACTCAACTTAAAAGAATCTCATTGTGGATGCCAAGTTTTAAATTAAATGTATCTGCTAGGGTATCAAATACATGGGGATGGAAAAAAGAAGCAAATGCTTTTCATTTGTACTTACAAATTTTTATTGACATGAGATCTGTGCCTCAGCAAAAGTGCAAGCTTTGTTCCAGCATTATAAAACGGTGCATAGAAAATAACATTACCCTAACATTAGTCCACAGTGAAGAGAGAGAAGTAACTGATGTCAGTCACTGCATGAGGTGTTGATAATGCATATATTATATTATAAAACTGTCATCAACAGCACCAGTCTTGTCTCCCTATATAACCTCTACTTGTGTATTTTTCTCCTCTAAAAGAAAAAAGATTTTCACACACCTGTGGTTAAAGTACGCTCGTAGAGCAACTCTTAAGACACAGATACTTCTCTGTTGTTCTGTATTGGCAGACTTCTTCATTTGCAGGAAAAGACCAGAAAAGTCCACTGCCCCCAAAACTGTATACACTTTGAGAAACACAAGCAAACACTCTTGTTCTTTATGTTGCACAATGTTGAATTTCTGAACCATCAAACATTTCCTAATGTTACTTCTACTTCCTTCATGGGGATTCTACTTCATTTTACCTTTGTTATTCATTCTTTATTCTATCAGTTATTTCCTGTTGTCCAACACGTTTGCCTCCCAAAGCATGCTGTAAATGGGACTGATTTTTGATTATCCAACAAGGTACTGCTGTTAACATGACAACCCTATTAGTTCTCTAAAAGCATACTCATACTTTTTTGCTGCTATCCCCAAGAATAATTGCCATGCGGCCCTTACATTTATCAGCTAAGCTACACTCAGACCACCATTCTTCACTGCTAACCTTTATGCAGGGTCCCTTTTAGTTCTTGACAGAGAGTTTTATGCCTCAGAAAGTCATTACAGCCAAAGAATGACCCACTTGCCCCTTCCTCAATCTCCTCAGCACTCTTTTTAGCATCTCATCATCTATTTTGTGATGACAAAACCTTCCTCAGTGAAGATGGGATCATTCTGCCCACTTTTGCAGTGCGGAGATCCACTCCTACATATGCCAAAGTGCATTTCAGTCACCCTAGATTTTCTGTCTTTTTTTTTTTCTTTTTCCTTTTCTTTTTTTATGGACATAGATAGATGGGTTGCATCATTTTTCTTTTTTTCTTTTCTCCTATGCACTATAATGGCAATCTGAGAGCCATAAAGAAGAGAGAGACAACAGGATGATTTGTACAGCTGCTACACCTGGAATCTGATTTGGGGATAAGCAGTCATATCAGTGTCAAGCTCCAGTTCCAGTAAAGCATTCTCCCACTTACTTCTGTGGTCACAAGGTACTCAGTGAGCAAAAACATCCTCCTGTATATCTTTTGTATCTACTATTTTTGATCAGTAAATCAGTGAGGAAATCAACATAGTACTGTGACAACAAAAACTCAGTGTGGCTTTGATTTTTAAAGCTGTTCACATGTAAATTCTTGCTCCCTCATGTATGCTATGCATCTGTTCCACCACCTCATTTGTCCTCTCTTCAACAACAGGTAACTCCATCCTCACCACAACTTCAGTCATGCTATCTGGTTGCTACCAATTCACTGTCAGCGAGGCAAGCAAAATCCACCTATTCGTGGGGTAAGAGTTAGCACAGGTGCAAATACAAATTCACCTGCAGTTACACCTAATTACAGTACTGTGATATTAAAAGTCAGAACACATCCAAGTGCTTTCTCCTGATATCCTTTGCATAACACACTTTTCTAATAAAAATACATTTAAACTTCTGACAACATTCCTAGCCATTTTACATACTAAAATATATTGCTTGTGTAAAATAATTTGCTCTGAACAACATATAATACTATTCCAAGCAAATCCCAGTCAGAAAGCCAGAAGAAAGCCTCACATTTCCGACTTCTCAAGCCCAATTCTCACCAGCAACCATCAACAGCTGACAAACAGTATTGACATTGCTTTGTCAGGCCAGAGCATTCAATGATTTCCAAAGCCCTTCTCAGATTGCTTCAGTTTCTAAATTAAAGCTTACGGAGAAGCAGGAGAAGGAACTGGGAGGCTCTCTGAAGGCTGTGCCTGCCCGCAAGGTCGAGCTCCCATCCGCCTGGCTGGGTGAGGGGGTCTGCTCAGGCCAGCGCAAGGCTCACGCAGCACCACGGCTCCCAGTGCAGAGCTGGCTCTCCACCAGCTTGCCCAGAAGGCACTTGCTGCGGTGCTCTGCAGAAGACCAACTTGTTTTCTTCATCCAGTGGTAGCTCCATGTTCAGATCATACTCTAGATATCATCAATTAGCCAGATATATTTTGAGATACTCATTTAGTTTCATTTCTTGTAGTCAGCAGGGACTTTTGCTAATATCCTCTCCCACCCTAACTACTCTATTTTAGGCATCCTATCCTCAGAGTAAATTAAAAACAGTCTTGAAAGACAGCTCTGTATTTCCAGCTGTTCAAAGTACGAAAGGATTACACAACTAGCAAAGGTCCTGTTTTCCTCTAAGAGGGCTATGGCATGGGCAGCTGGTGGGAGGAGGCAGGGAGGGCTGGGAGCTGTTGAGGTGCGTAGCACACTCCTCACCACACTACAGGGAGCAAAGGGGACACGGTGGGAAATCCCTTCATGGAGGAAACTGTCCACTTTTCAGATGGTTTGACTGGAACAGTGGTCATCCAGCTGCACTGATCACAATGTAGTATGACTCATTTGTGGTATGAATTTCAAAACTCAATCCTTTAGCAGATCTGTTATTTTCTGAGCTTATAAATCCCTTCACAAGAACTCAATGACATATCAAGACCTTTTTTTCTTTTCTTATCTTTTTCTTCTTTCCTCTTTTTTTTTTTTCTCTTCTTTCGACTCTCCACTGGCACAGGACAGCATTTGAATAACACATCTTCTTGATCCCCTCATTTCACAGAGAGGATTTTCCTTCTGAGCCTAGGATCCAGTGCTTGGTGAAGAAATTAGTACAGCTGAAAGGGAAGCCTGTGTGCTGCTGCTCTCCAACTGCAGAGGCACAGACCCAAACACTTCTGCTGTCATTCCGCTGTCAGACAGCTGGGTCCAAATAACACTCTCATGCACAAGGAGAGCTCTCAGCTCTGCTCTTCCTTTCAAGAAAATTTAACCAGACATAAGAAGAGAAATAAGAACAGAGAGAAGAGGTAATTTGGGGAGTGACCTTGGTAGAGGAACTGGTTTGTAAGGATGAATAGAAAGAGTATTTTAGAGGGGACAAACTAGCATGTCTCTCTCTCAATGGTTAGAAAAGGGCATCCGAGAACAGGGGAGAACAGAGAAAAGTTCCTCCCCTTTGAAAGAGTGAGGAACCCCAGTCTGAGGAGAGCAGATTGGGGAAATACACAAACCCCAGAAATGAGGGGAGGGACTAACGGGAATGGGGAATTGTGGTGGGAGGGTATCTCAGGGCACAACCATGAATTCCCATTCTTCCCAACCAGAGAAATACCCCTCAGTATCCCTGTGACCAACACCCTTCTTCCTGATCCATCAGTTCTTCTGTTTGTCCAGGATTTTTAAGGGCAAAAAAGAAAGGGCTAAAATACTTATCCACTCCTTTCCAAATCATAAGAATCTTAAACAATCAGCACCCTTTCCAACTCTCCTCATCAGAGGAAGATCCTAAAATTATATATTAATAAACAAAGAAGTTGAAAATTGATCACTGAGATGGAAAATGCATCTTCTTAAAGCCCCTACTAAGAACCACAGAGCATTCCATTCCTGAAAACATCATACTCAGAAAAAAATGTATTTATTTCATATTTATAGAAAAATACACCATTTATTTTGAATGTCCTTATGCTCAGAAGAGCATGGATCTGCACTCTGCAGCAAACTTTAAAGTGGCAGTCTATGAAGAAAATCCCAGTATGGGAACAAAGTTCTTTGCTTGGTGCTGTCCTTCAAAGATCAAATATAAGAGTTGGTGTCCCGGTGTTTCCTTTTCTTGCTGCATTTACTGTACAGACTGAAGAAAAATGAGGGGAGGGGGGAAAGATAGAAGAAAAGAGAGTTGCAGTCCAAGCTACAGTACTGATCCATTTACTTTCTCTATAGATAATTTTCTCCTTAACTTGTTTGTGCACTGAAATGGGCAAAAGTTGCTGGCCCAAGAGCCAAAACCACTGTTTGAACCAGTAATGGAGGTAATTAAATCCTCAGGGAAATTACTGCCATGCAAGCCAAAGTGCTCCAGTCCTACCTGCACCACAATGAAAAGCCTGACTTGTCCTGCCTTAGGAATGGGAAGACAGTGTCTATATCTGTTCAGCCATAAATTCATCTTGTGAGTGACTTTGCAACGAGCAGAGATGCTCCCATTATCCAAAGCATTTCCTCAGAGAAGGTTTTCACTGAGGCAGTGGCTAGCTGTCTTGATCAGAGACCATATTTGCAGCCTCTGTCTCATACAATGACGACACTTTCTGTTCCCAGATGTGCACGAGGTCTTTATGAGAAAAATACAAAATCTATTTACAAGCATTTTTTTAAAAAAGACCATCTTTGTGGTATTGAAAAATTCACATTTCTATCAAGGAAAATGTCATCTGTGCACAAGATTAGGCTGGCTAGGGAATTCACTTTCACACTCTAAGAGCATCAGTCTCTCTTTGATTTCTTATTTACGTAAAGCTGCCAAGGTTCATTGAGAACACGCTGCATCAGGAAGCACACATGATACCTTGAAAGCTGTTCAACATCATCCACTGTCTCCGGTAAGGGGATTCCCTTTGTCTCTGGTAAAAGCAGTACTAGAAGCCCACAGACAACTGCGAGAATGCCTACGGTAGATGTTAAAGAAAAGAAAAAGCCATAAGAAATTCATTACATTCATCATTTTAAAGATTTATCCACTGAAAAAATCTTGCTTGGATAAGGCTAAAATGAGTAATGCTGCTTTTATAGAACATTTTTATCTTGAAGTGTGAATTGCCCTTGGATCTTAGAGGTCAAAAACCTGAGTCAGGTGTATATGGGTAAAGGCACACAAACTGCACTGGAACTGGAAGGACAGTTTCGCCTAGGCAGATGTGTCTCCATTCAAGGGGCTGCACTGAGATTTTCCTCAAATGCTGTATTCACATATGGCCAAAGTAGATTACATGTTCAAACTAAAACTTCATCTTTGGGAAATAAGGAGTAGTAGGACTTAAGCAAAAAGTAAAATGCTCTCAGACTGTGTTTTGCCTGAGGCTTTGTTTGTTTGCTTAGCAATAAAATCATTCCATAGGGATCTATTTGTATCTATTTACTCGAGACAGCTGGATGTCCTTCAGCAACAGTAGAATTTTGGAGATAGATAATGTGAATACAGTACTTCTATACACATCTATTCTTGATGTAAATATGATTTTTTTAATGTCTTCTCATTTGTCTTTCTCTTAAAATGTCTTTCTTTTTTTCATCAAGCTTCAAGCTTTTCGAATAAAGGCCAAGTGGTGTCTTTTATCTACCAATGTCCCTTCTTAGAGTATCTTATCACTTTGGCTTTTTTTCCTGTCATACATATTTCTGGAAGTCTGATTTAACTGCAAGCAGACTTGGAAGGGTGTGACATATATCACCCATATATCACTTCAGCATCTTACACCAGGGATGAAGGTTGGGAAGGGATGGGGATAGTTGTGAGGGGAAAATGAGGCCACATACTAAACTTTTGTCCTAAAAGAAAATCTCTGTTAGAAGAAGGCTATGTCAGCAAACAGTACATTTTAAATCATTTCTTACTAAAAATAATCAGAGGTAGCTCCAACCAAACGGTTGCTAATCTGAAGAGCAGGAATGGGGCTATGATTCCCCCTAGGTCGCACAGGCTCGAGCACAGAGAAACACCAAAGTTCCTGCAAAACAGAAATTGTGCCATTTATTTCAGAGACACTAACAGACAAACCAGCTCCAGCTCTAAACCAGCTCCAATGTTATCTCATCAATATGTGCCATTCACCTTGACCTGGGGCTGTTCGGTTAGGAAACTCTGGAGAAAATAGTTTCATTGAAAAGCAGTGGAATAGGGAGTGGGGAAAAGCAGTGGAAAAAGTTAAAAGAACTCCCATTAACTTCAGCTGATAGATTTCTCCTGTGACCCAACTTGACTTACCTCAGCGTCGTAGGGTACAATTCAGTGTTCACAAGATACACAATTTCAAAAGCCATGGTGATGCCCAGTCTTCCCAGGGTGGCCACCATGGTTTTGAACCATGGGATATCTGTTGATTCAAAAAGAAATCCTGGTGAAGTGTGATTTTCTGTACTAGCCACACACTTCAGTCCTGGTTCTCACTTACAGGGACTTCATACCGATAGCTCCACAGACTGCAGCAGAGTTTTTCTAATACACAGGCATAAGCAAAACCTCTTCCTGGTTACTCATGAAGTGCCAGAACACAGTAAAACACAAGTAATGATGAGGAAATTAGAAAAAAAAGACACTTCGATATTTGAGAAGGAAAGAGATACTAAAGCAACAGTGTAAGCATCAGACACCCATTGCTTTGGCCCAACTAAACGATTGCTTCAGCACCACTGGACTCCAAGAGATTTCCCAGAGGCGTTTGATCTCCTAGGATTTATGGAGCAATCTCTGGCTATAATGGCTAGTTCTAGGTGTCTGAGATTAAAACTAGGGAGCAGAAGTACTCTACATTCTCCTTCTTTACAAGCAGAAGAATTACTGCCGCAAGAAATCACTGACAGCAAGAGTTCACCAACTCAGAAGAGATTGGAGATCTAAGCACACAGCTAATGATTAACAAAAAGCCTCTCCAAATCCTCAACTTAAACTGGTCTGTAGATTTCTGGCAGCAATCCCTCGATGTACCTGAGGGTAAGGGTGAGAGAAGGAATGACAGCCCAGTGTCTCTACCTGCCTATGTGAATGATTATACATCCTCCTCCTTGCCTTTTGACAAGTGTTTACAGAGCTAAATGGACTAGACATTCACTCACTCACTTAACCATACAATTTCTATTTTTCTACTTCTAAGAAAGTATGTTCCAGCTCAGCAAAAGATATATCATAGAAATTCTGGATTGGTCAATTCAGATTGAAGAGTTATTGCTCTTCAGCTATAAGTATAATAATTATAATATTAATTGTATATACTCAAATCTATTGCTTCAGAGAAGTAAAAATGATGTCCAACTCACTGATTCAAAACAGTGTCAGGGCATAAAGCCATGAGTGGGAGAATGAATGCCATATGTTTCCTGATCATGTCCAAATTGTTCTCCAGAAAGGAGGATCTATTTTTACAGAGATATTGCACACTTCAAGAAATACAGTTGAGTTACCTCCAAAGCATCTGACTACAAAGAAGCCACTTCTAAAGATACATCTGCAGCTACAGTAAACTCCTTAGACCAGGCCAGCTGTACTGTGTAATTTTTTAGTCATTGCACATTAGACATGTTCCTAATGATGTTGATTTTGGCTGTCCTCCCACCTCCCTGATCTTGACGTCATACCTGCCACAACGTCCCTGAGGGCTTACGCTGCCCTGTGTCACTCTCAACAGTGGAAAATAAGGTGCAAGGTCATATCTGCCCCGTGGGGCAGAGCTATTCTGTGTCTCTGGGAGTAACCCTTCATCAGTCTGACAGACCTCTCCGGAGAGCTGGTGGCCTCTGGAGAAGAAATGCAAGGAAAGCAGAAAGTACTTCAGTGCTCTTGGAAGAAGATGGCCTCCCATGCAGTCTAACCATGAAGATTTTTCAAGGTGGTCAAGAGGTGCCTAGCAAGGCAGAATAAGAGCCTAGAAAAATTGCAAGGATGAACATCACCATTCTGCCATCAGCAAGCAAAGGTCTCTGGCAGTGACTCTGTTTTTACTTAAAAAAGAAAGCATTTTAGTTTGCCCTCAAACAAAAGATGAGATGCTTGGGGTTGTTTTCCCTTCCAAAACAATCAAACAAATACCTGAACAAATATTATCCCATGTTGTGAGACATTGTTCTTGCCCTGAAAAAGTCTCTTTTTCAAACACGTACAAAAAATTCAAAGGCTAGAAAGAACAAAATACATCCATATTGCCACCGTGGTGCCCCTTGAGTCAATAACCTCCTAAGGTGAAGGTGATGTACTCCTACCTCTGCCAGGAGGACCAGAGCAGTGTGAGCACTACAGTGTGATTGAGCTCTGGCAAACTGCTACTGCTGTTCTTCCCATCCATATGAACAAGCATTTATTGATAGGAAAGGATCTGGGCCCCATGTGTCCCATATGCCCCAGGTTGTCCCCTTGTTGGTCAATTAACATCAATTGACTAACTCTTGTTAGTCAATTAACATTATCAGAGGTGGGGTCCCGTCAACACTGCTCTGTCACTGCTGAGGGCATACTGATGGTAGCACCCAGCTCGCTGTAGGTTTCCCCTTTAGTCTCTCCCTCATGCCATACCAGCACTGCTGGATGCTCCTGCTCTAACCTCAGACCTGCTGCACAGTGCTCCATAAAATGGTGCTGCTACTAAAACTTAGCTTCTTCAGGCAAGTGCCCTGAAGGAGTAATTCACCAGGGTCATTCTTTGTGCTGATAATCAGCAGTCCTCAGTCCTCTTTGTCCCAATGTATCCTTTATATTGCTTTCACTGGTTGAAAATGGTCCTGGCAAAGTCAACAGATGGCAAGGAAGAACTCTTGAGTGCCCAACTGGCCCATATGTGCCAGAAATGCTCTGTTTATAGAAAGAAATGACCCCAGGGTCTCATCAAGTGGGGAGATGCCACCAGCTGCAGTGCGTGGCTGTTATCCGCTCAGTTGGAGATGCCCAGAGAGCAGAGGCCTACAAGGTCACAAGGAGAATATTTTAAGACAGCAGGGCAAACCTCAATGGTGTTCAGCTGCCAAACACATGACTACAATATCACAAAGTCACCAGCATCAGGCCCTTGATCTCCCCATCCCATTTCTCTGACACATTGTTTCCGCTTCTGTTGAAGCAAGGGAGCTTTTGGAAACCAGTTGACGATGATCAAATATAAAGCTTAAAACTTTTACTTTATCCTCTTAGCATCACCCAAATTCCTGGGAGTGTGAAGGCACACCCTGCAATGGTTATGGACTTGGAGGAAATGGGGAGTCAAATAGAAAAGAGCACACTGCTGCTGCTGAAAGAGCCTGATAATGCCAGGACAGCCATGAATCTGGATGAAGGTTGTTAGAGGTTAGGCTATGTATTTTTCCACACAGTGATTTACCTGGAGATGAGACGTGGAGATGTGATAACCATGTTGTCACACCTAAATCATGGATTTCTTACATCATTAGTATCTTCTAAGTATGGGAAATGTTTTTCCCTTATATTTGTGTTCCCTTCCCCCACTTCTGCCTTTAAAAACAGGGAAGGCCCTTTATGATCATCTCTCTTAAAACTACATCCATCAGAGATATGGCCAATCCATGAACAAATAAGATATATTATCCCATAACTGTGGTGTTACTTGCATTATAGGACACATTTCACTTTTATCTACAGCTCCATGTGGCCTCCTCATACTCAAGGGGTGCCCCGGTGAAGTCACTGACCTAAAGAGCCTAGTGTTGGGAAGCGAGTAGAAAGGGAATTACCTTCCGGCAAGAAGGCAGTGACGAGGCATGCAATTCCTGCCACGATATTGCTTACTGCAAAGGGAGGGCGCCGACCAATGCGATCAATCGTCACTAGAATTAGGAGAGCTGCAGGAAGTTCTACGGCCCCTGAGATGAAGAAGTCTAGGTAGAGATTTCCTCCAACAATTCCTAAGCGCATGACAAGCCCTTGGTAGATAAGGGCACTTGTGAACCTAAACATCAAAGGGAAAAACAGGTTGAGAGGCAAACAAATGACTGTAAGCAGGTGGAAAGAACCTAAAAGTCATAAGGGAATTACTCTTCAAAATACTCCCCCCTTCCAACAAATCACACTGATGTGCATACTCACCAGGCATACATCAGAATCAGAGTGCTTCTTCTCATCTGGGGAGTTCTAACCAGATCAACAAATGAGGGATTGACGACCTCTTCATTACTAACAGTGATCTGAGGAGAAAAGAAAGCAACAAAATCAGCTACACAGGCACTAGAATACAGTTTCTAAGTAAAGAGGGTGCTCAGCTATACTGCAGTCAAGTGAGAAAAGGTGCTTATGACTCAGTTTGCTGCTTGGCTTAATGGTATAAAATTATGGGAAATAATAATTAAACACAGCTGCTGGTATTTCATACCACTGATGGTGCATAAATTCTGGAAAAAAAATCCCAAAGCTTCACTTCTGTGTCCTTTTGCAAATAGAAGAATAATTTCTTCATTTCGAAAGAAGAGAAGTTGACTGGGAATTTCTTGAAAGATGATAAATGCACTTGGTCCCAGTACAGTCAGCCAAAGCAGAGCTGCCTTTGACCAGAGACTGGCAAACAGGAAAGGCAAAGAAAGGGGGATGTGGGAGGCAGTGCAAGAGAGGGGATGAGCAAAAAGCAACAGGCTTGGGAGTGTTTGCTGCTGACACAGCTGGGCAGCAGGGAGAAAGAAAAGTGCCAGGAAAAACATATCTATGAATGGGGTTGGGTTTCACAGAACTCTTTACTAGAGAAAATCAGATGGATTTAAAACGGAAGCATTATGCTGAAGATGGCTTTGACCCTGAAGCAGCAGTCATGGATGGGATTTGCATTTATTCTCAAAGACATTGTAGAAAAGATGCAGTTAAATCCTCTGCGCTGTTCTGAGGAGGATTACAGACAGGTTCTTTTGACTCTTAGAGAGGTGAGAGTCCTTAGAGGAAGGAGGACTCCTGAGAGGGGGAAATCCTCCTCTGTGACTGCAATGTCTGCTGCCCATGGAAGGGACCTCCTACACCTCTGTGAGGAGCCCAAAAATGCTCCCAGCCTGTGAGGAGGTGAAGGTTTCATGAGGGTGAAAGAACAGAGAAGTATGTGGGGATGTGCAGACCAGCAAGGAGACAAGAGACTGAGCCAAAGGCACTGCCACAGGGTCTCCTTGGCTTCAGCCTATGTCCACCATGTTCATGCTGTGCTTGTTTTTCACATCATAAGATAGCACAGATGTTTCTCAGTAAGACTGGGCTGGATGTATTCAAGCATGACATTTTCCATAACTGAGTGTCACGGGACTTTATAAGTAGGCAGAGAAACTCCACATTTGTTTGAATTTCCTTTCTGCTCCCTGTTGCTTTTCTTCCGTGAACAGAGACAGAACTTTTCTTCAAAATGCTGCCCCATCTGCTGTGTGCCAGAGCCCTTTGTGGGGCTGGCTGAAGTTGCTGGATTTTTATACTGCTCTTGAACTCATTCATTATATGGTTATAAAGCTGCCACTACCTTGTTTATAAAAGCAGGCTGCCATCCACCAGTTGTAACCTTGTGCAAATATGGTTTAAGTTCTCATAAATTCAGCATTCTTGCTAACATTATATTTTTATGTTTTAATAAAGTCATAATAATGTATGAAAAAAAATGACTGTGGAAAGTCAACTCTTTGTGGGAAAAAGCATCCTCTTTTTGCTACTTGAAGCTAAAGAGATCTTTGTTATTCAGTATCAGTAGAGTTAGAAATTCAATCACAGAACCTGTGTAATCAAATTTATACTGTCTGCAAAGTTTACTTATTCTGGAGAAATCCTTTTTAACTAACTGCCCTGATTTTTTTTTATCCCCATCAAATTACGCCTCACTTCTTTCTCTGCAATACTTTTTAAAGATTCTTTGTAGTACCGAGAATTCTTCATATACTCAATATCCATTAATGTAATATAGATGTATGTAAGTTCATATACAAACTATAAGTATATATGTATGAAAAGAGGTTTTATTTTGTTTCATGACTCTTTCTAGTAGTTCTTACTCAGGTTGCCACAGTCCATTCCCCTTTTGGACAGAGACTAAGAATGGAAAAAWAAAAAAAAAAAAGCTTGAGAAAATACATGCCAGGATAATTACGAGCAACTGGAAAACAAAAAGTGTTATAATTTACAATGCATTTAATGGGTCTGGACAGAGCTTGACTGTACCCCACGTCATAAAGCAAAAGAAACAAAAGCTTATCTGCTTTCGTACAAAGGTCATCTGTGGTATCCATGTGCCAAAGAAAATGTAAAGCTGTTACATCCAGAGCCATATAAAGGACTTGATAGATATGTTTGAAAGCCCTAGACAAATGCATTGATGTGTGCATCCTGTCTCTTGCTTTCCCTCCCTCTCTACACATGCACCTCTTTGTTTGAAATTCTAGAGACAGTTGTGTTAAAACGAATTCTGACGTCAGTTGATATGAGAAAAACACTTGATCCCCTACTAACACATTTCTTGGAGATGTTCTCTCTCCTCTGGGCAGAGCACCAAAAATGACAGACTTTGTATACTGAAATGGTCCCAGGAATAGATCCAGCATGGATCTGGATCTGTGGAGGTTAATCAGCTGCAGCTGTGAATGGCTTAAGGTTACTAGTAGGGACATTTCTGAAAAAGATTAATGTGACTTAAAAGAAATGAATTAGGGAAAGACACAAGTGTCCATTCGAACACAAGGCTTTGGAAATGCAGATGTTTAGTGAAGAAAAGCAGATCTAAATGTGAAGGGAGAACTGTGGTAACACACCGATTGCCTTACGTGTCCCAGGCCACACGTGGCACCTGCTGACGCTGCGCAGGACAGAGGACTCCCACTAGTGAACGTGTCCCAGGCAAGAGCCATGAACAGTTTTACCCTGTCCTCCTCTTCAGTCCGTCTTTTCACTGAGTTTCCCTCTCCATGTTTTCCCATCTGCTGTCATCATTTGACCAGGTGGCCAAAGGCAGGCAGTGCTACCAGACACAGAGTAAGGCCACATAAAATGTGGTAATTACACGACAGTGTCATTTGAGACGCTCTGTCCTTTCAGCTCTGCCAGGACCATTTGGCAAAGGCCTGTAGTTCTAACATATATTCTCCTATTTTGTAAATGGTGATCTCAGACAGTGCATTATTTATTTTGAATGTTGGGGCATAATTATCCCATTTAGGATGTCAGAAAATTTATATTTAAATTCAAATTTTCCGCTAGGTCTTTGCTTTGGGATGTAGAAGAAGTTCCAGTAAGAGCTGTGGGAAGCAGGTCCTGCTGCCTCCGCATGCTCTGTCAGTTCTAACTGCAGCTGCTGGCCATCACACTAGCATCAGAGATGTCCTACATGTCTTTAAAGAATGCACTGCAAGAAAGACTTGATTTTTTAAATCTCCTTTTCAGCTATTTTTAAATCTGTTTTTCAACCCACGCCTTTCCAGTCAACTCACTTGTAGTCACTTGCAATTACAAAGTTGATAGGGAGCAAAATATTTCACCTCTCAAGAACGCTACCTGCCAGACAAAGAGAATGCCCAGAACTGAATGTTCAAAAGTTTAAGAGAGTTCAGAAGAAAAAAAAAAAAACTTAGACAGATGACAGTACCTCTGAGTAATGTGGTGAGAGATATTTCCCATTGTGTTTTGCAATGTCATGCATGATTTTTAATGCTTTCTCTCCCTTTTTGCGTGTCAGGAGCCAGCGTGGAGATTCAGGAACTGCCCTATAAGAGTGCAGAAGATATTAACAGGGGGCTTATCCATTAACATGATCAGTTAATCAAAGTCCCTTGCATTTTGCCTGTTCTTATACCTAGGGCATAATTTGGGGGAGATAGAAACTCTTTTGTGGACTGACTTTTCTAGTCACCCTCTAATGGGACCTAACCCTCTCTAATGGGACCTACCACCCTCTAATGGGGCAAACCCAGGGGAAAAAAAAGCCCTGATGCAGAAAAGCTTTGGAAAAATCACAAAGATCAACACCCTGCTCTGGACTGACCAGGAGCATGGGGTAAGAGCTGGTAAAGTATGAACCCTAGATGCTATGAAGGGCAGATGTTTCGTGGAAAAATAGAAGTAGCACGTGCCTGTGATTCACTTAAGAGTTACAAATGACAAAATCAACAAGATCATAAGGTCTTACTGCTAAGATAGGAACATCTTCTTGCTAATCTTCACTATTTTGAACAGAGGAGACTTGGGTTCACAGCTGGGATCTCAAAGCACTATAATAGCCATGTCAATAAATAATAATAAGAACAACAACTGCAATGTTACCAGTAGTACAGCAGGAAAAGGAAGTTGGGCAGGGAAATGGCCAGCTGGATACCCTGCCAGTTGGGAATCCAGTATGCAATTCCAGGGAGAATCATAATTCCCAGGGTGAAGAACATCTGTATCACAATCCCAGTGATCCGCTGGTCAGACCCAACAATCTCCGTCACTAAAGAGACAGAAAGCAATAACAATGCAGAAAGAAACAACACAGAATAAACAATACAGAAAGAAAACTTACTCAAAGGAGAAATATGTAGTCCCATACCACATCACAAGTCCGTCCAGTCTGTTGTCTCACCTGGAGCAGCAGAAGCATTTTGCACAGCTTGCACCACGGCAAGCGGTGCAAGTGCACTCACCTACTCCTGTTCAGTCTGTAACACAGAAACTTTCTGAGCCAGCGTGTCGCTAAATTGTTATCAGTCTCCCTCGCACAGTTTGGTACCATGCTTCAGATCAGGGAATCACTCAGGAGAGGGCAGCTCCCAACAAGGAATTCAGACAAAGCTTCTGTAGGAAACAGCGTTTAACCATACCATGCTGGCTGCCTTGAGCACCAGGGAAAGGTTCCCAACCTGTTTTGTTTACTACTACAAACACAGCCATTTTTAATCCCTTGTTGGATTTTTTAAATTTGTGCATGAGTCTAATTTCTTCTGAAATTCATGTAAATCCATATTCTAAACAATGTCCCATGGCCATGAGATCCATAGTTGAAGCACATGAAGAAGTGCCTC
This sequence comes from Eudromia elegans, assembly GCA_003342815.1. Lineage (NCBI taxonomy): Eukaryota > Metazoa > Chordata > Aves > Tinamiformes > Tinamidae > Eudromia > Eudromia elegans. The sequence continues at coordinate 842,531 of PTEX01000055.1, read as the reverse complement.
CTTTGGTTTGTCTCAAACCTGTCACTGCTATCGCTGCTATCTAACCAAGCAATGTCAAGTCATTGTCAAGTAAACCGTTTTACTTTGGCTTCCAATACACAGAAACCATTTTAAATCTTTTTACTAGAGGAAACATAGTTTCACCAGTAACAGCCGTTTGCCTCATCTGACAGTGCTACTATTTTTATTGACTGATCTTCACGTCTGCACCACACCTGGTAACCTGAAGCTGCCTCAGTGTTGGCCTGGAAAGACCTGGGTTGAATGTAAATAAATGCTGGAGAGTTCTTTGGAGCGACCAGTCATGTTGAAGCCCACATTGATAGATGGGGAGCCATCCTCCTGTGCAGCCAAAGCAGTGATCAGTACGTTCCTCCTAAAAGATGTTCGGATACCCTGTATGGTCCTGGGGCATAGGAGTAGGTCTTTGAAAGGATTTAGACACAGGAGTTAGAAGAGTGTGACCACTGTTGTGCAGAGATGTATGACCTTGTCCTCTCCAAGATTTTAGATACCTTGTTTGGGGCTGCAGAATCACACTTTGCCTCAGGTCTTATCTCTGATCCTTTTCCTAATCTGCATACTACAAAACTGAAGAAAGAAGTCTTCCTCCTTTTGAAATTCGGCTGTTTTAAGGAAACAATTGGTCTGTCATAAAATAGTCTGGTAATTACGGCACTTGCCATAATGTTTTTAGGATAAGATCTCATCGTCACAGTATTCCTAAATTTCATAGTAACTTTATGTCTGTTTTCAGCAGTGTTCTCACTCGCCTACTATATCCAGCAATTTAAAAGCATTATAGCCCTCACAGACTACAGGGATGACCCCGGTTTCTTCACTAAGTAATAACACTAGCATTGTATTTTTGATTGTTACAGATTATTGACAGATTGATCTTCTTTTTAAGTAAATCTAATAGGTCCTCTTTAGGAGGATGTCCTCCTTAACATCATGCCACTTCAAGTTCCACAAAGCAATTGGAAAGTTTCCCTTTCTGAGCCTGGCAGTGATTCAAGATATCATAGCAAGACCCTTTTCTCCTGAAAAGTAAGCTTGTTAGAAGGGGTTTGCTGTCACTGGACCAAGACTAAACTATCTATCAAAAAGTCTGAGGCTCTGATGATCTGACACTACATATCCCAATATGGATCCTGGTGTACCATATGTCCAGTCTGGCATTAAGCAAATCCTCCTTGCTAAAGAATGAAGAACAGTCATCCAAGCATCTCTTCTCATGCAGAAATGCAGTTTACTCCTGGTCAGACTCTGCCAGAATAAATAATGTCCCTTTTAGGATACCCTGTTTGATTTATTTCTGTCAGTGATCCTCCCTCCCCATCCAAGTCCATAGATTAGACACCTACAATAGACTTAATTTAGTATCAACAGAAAACATTGCATTGTTACTGCACTGCCTACGGCCAGCTGAACACTGGAAAGGGGAAATCAGAGGAGATTTTAGATCAGTTCTGAAAGACCTTTCATTCCTGTTGATCCTTCCTCAGTCCTCACTCCTCTCCACGGGATGCAAAAAGTCAGGCAGGCATACACAGTGCTGGCTATTTCCATTGTAGAGCAGTAGTGAATATCATGGGAAGTTTGCACTTGCTGCCATGCCAAAAGACCACCTCATCACTTACTAGTAAATTAGTAAACAATGCCAGAGTAGAGCAGGAAACTCCACTGCCTACACTGTTCAGCTGCCAGAAGGATTGCTGTCAATAATTCAGACTCAGGCCGCAAAGTGTTTCCCCAAACATTTGGCTCCGGCATTACCCCTGACCAGGAATCACTTCAGGTGGCAGTTTGCATGCAACCACAGTGTCTTGGGTCATCCTGCCAATCTCAGAGTCTTACAAGTTACAAGAGTTACTAAAAAAATATTTTTAATAATAGACATAGTCAGATATTTTGTTCATCCTCTCTTACTTTTTCTAACCAGAAAAGAAAGAAAATGGCATCTCTCACCGATCACATAGCATGTCATCCAGGTTCCTTTGCCAAACAGACCTTGGAGAAAGCGGAAGATCAAAAATACAGTAAAGTTTGGTGCAAAGGCAACTATAACACCACATATCCCAACGCCAAGGCAGGAAAGAAGATAAATGACGATTCTGCCGTATCTGTTGAAAAGGGAAAGAAAGTGAAGAAAATGAAAATTATTAAAGACCACAAAACAAACCACTTTTTTTTCTTGGCAGCTCCTTTCAATGCTAGACTCAAAAGTGCCTTTTTGAAATCTGCCTTGCTCCAAAGGGAGGATGCCTGAAACTTTGTGGTGTCAACTTCTAGGATGTGGGACTGTTTTCTCTGTGGTGATTATCACTGCCCTTATCTTGCTAATTTTAAAGCTGGTGATGAAAAAGATTCCCTTCTATTTTAGGAAAGAGCTTTTATTTTTTTAGCAGCAAAACAACAAAAATGGTACAGTTCAGAATTTTAATACTGTTGAAACCCATGATTTCAAAAAGTTGCAACTTTGGGGGAAGATTTCTGTTTTCACAAATTAAGCAACTGCAAATCCAGTCAGGTCTGCGAGAGTAAGCCATTTCTTTAATTACTTTATCTAATTTTTCAATGTTTTGTTTAGGTTTAAGACCATCTGTATTTTAATTCTGATTTATGAATTCAGAAGCCTCATTCTCCAGCAAAGAGAACTACTATTAATAGGTGAGGAAGGCCCAAGATGAATCCTAAATTTGGAGGAAAAAAAAAAAATCTTCCCTATATTTTTATAGTAAAGTGTCCTGGGAAAAAAACTATTTTCCATTTTCATTAAACGCTATTCTGTATTTCATAAAAGACTGTGAAAATTGTTGCTGTTGTTTATTTTGCAAAAAAAAATTTGAGAGAATACTATTTGTTCATCTTTTTCAGAGAAAAATAATAGAGCATTTTGAATCAATTCTGCTCTTCTCATAGATGCAAAAGAGTAATGCAGCTTTTTTGTCACAGTACTATCACTTACAACATTGTTGTACTGCAGTTATATTTGGCTTAATGCAGAGATGCTCTTAGATTATTTTATTTTAATAAATATTTGTAATATGTGCACTCTTACGCAGTCTTGAGATACTACTATTACAACTGCCCAGCCAGGCACTGAGCTGTGATGTTTTAATTTGACCAATGTCATGACATCATTTGCCTCCAGCAAATGTCTATACCTCTTGGGAAAATCAAGTTTTTCTTGCAAATATTTTTGTTTGCTAGCTCAAAATTTGTTATTTCTCATTCTAGAAAATTCTACAAGCATCCAAAGAAATCATGCTTTAAGATGTTATTATTATCACTATTACATACAGCAGAGAAAAACAGAAAAGGCAAAAGGAATATATTTTATAAAATAAAGAAGAAATATGCTTTATGCACTGACATTGTCAGTGCTCAGGTTGCCTACTCTCTGGCAGTGCACAGCTTGCCTGCCATTAATGATTAATAGAAGGTGCAAACAAGGCTCCTTCTATTACTCAAAGGGCAAGGTGGACCATATGGGTGTCCCTGCTCTGGGGCAGGTCCTCAGCTCATGGTTGAGTATCACCCACATTTGTTTCCTGCTACTCATCCTACTCTACCAAAACGAATGACTGACGGGAACTATGACCTTAGTGGTAGGCACACGAGTCCAATGTGTGAACAGAGAAAGTTACCATAGGGAGCTCCTTCCTTCTTTCCTCAAGTGGCTGCTTTCTTCATCAATGACCCCTATTAAAGGACCTCCAGTAAACACCAATCCATAAAACTCCTCTGAATGCGTCCTTTTAATTTCTGTGTCCTTCTGCCCTTCCTGGGTCCAGATGTGCACAGAAAATACTGGCAAGCACAAGAAAGGCTCTTTTCATGACTTTTTAAAGTCCAGACAAAATCAGGAAGTATCACTACATGTAGTTTCCAGCCCAAGTGGAAGTAAGAATTACATTAGCTGGGTTTCACTAACAAAGGACGTATATCCAGAGTGAATCAAATCCCAGGTCATGCTACGAACGATTAAGTCTCCACAAGAGTTGAAGGACAGTAGTGCTTATACCTTACCTGTCCGCAGCGTAGCCTAGGATGAATGCACCTGCCAGGAATCCCAGGTTGAGGACAGCCTGCGTTAGATCTAGCATCCAGGCATTGCCACACACCAGGTTATACTGTGGGAACAATGAAGAGGTATAAACACCCTCAGATCCTCAAAGAAAACTGCTCTCAAAATTGCAAAGGATGGGGAGGTGGAAGGGGGAAAAACGAAAAGGGAAAAAGGAAAAAGCAAGGGCTGAGGAAACACAGCCCTAGAGAGTTCAAGCACACTTCAAACTATAGGTAAGATTGCAGAAGAGCTTCTCCTTGCCAAAGGGAAGCTGTTTTTCATACATCAGCTGTCCGGATACGGACAATGAGTTACTGTTTTGCGAATGAGACACAACAGTGTCCATCCAATCTGTCACCAAGGCAAACCCATGGCTTTGTTTAGTGCAGAATAAGGGCACACGGTTGTAGTAAATTAAAACATCAGCTTATAGAAATGTAGAATTTTTGTTTTGTTTTATTTTTAATGTCTCCTGGATAAAAGCAAAAACATATCCCCTTTGAGGAAAATAAAGACATCTCAGACCAAACTCAGGCACATTAAATATGCATTTTCTGCAATAGTTTTCACAGACTTTACTATTCCATACACTGCTGTAGCTATAATTGCCTAACAAAATATTGCATCAGCGCATGCCAGAGGAATTCATTAACAGGGTTGGGGACCGTGATGGGCAAGGCTGGAGGGATAGGGATGGTGAGGGAGAGGAAGGGAAAGAGACTAAAAAAAGCAAAAAAAAAAACCCAACAAAAACCAAAACCAACCAAAGAAACAGAAACGAAGATGAAATTAAAAACAAATATGTTATCCAGACAGTCAGTCGTTGGAAACTACTTTAGAGGCTCTCTGAGAATAGATGAACACCAACCGCTGCCTGCCAAGCTCTGCAGGTCTTTGAGAGCTATGAGGTATTAAACCATACCTAGAATAATCTTGTTTCTAGAGAAAGGGAAATCACAGTTAATGACAGTTTCTATTATTTAACCTAAAAAGACCTTTTCATTTTCATCTGTGGGCTGTAAGAAAATACTTTATCAAGGTGCTGGTTCCTGAGGCACACATGTATTTGTCACCAGGATACTTATCAGTAAAGCTGTTCTGCACTCGGAAGGGGTGGTTTCATGGCTATTTAGAGATTAAAATATGCTTCTGCCATTCATATTTCTCCAGGTTTTAAGAAATAGTATTGTGAGCCTAAATTTTATCTTCATCCATTTGTCTGCTTTAACGCCCAATGGACAGAGGTGCAGACCCAACAGACACACCAGGCACTCACATTCAACAGAACCTAAATCCAGACCCAAGAATGTAAAGTTACATTCTTGAATTTATACTTATATACCTAAATGTGAAGCCTGACAGTTTAATATTTGAAATTCCACACAGTTGCCATTCATATCCATTTCTCTGAGCTATTCTTTCCTTTTAAAAATGAAGTCTCTTCTTTTTCTGATGTCAGATATAGTATTGGAGCTACCAGAATTGCTGGCAGCAGTAACTACAGCATGAACCACTGTTGTTACTTGTGCTGATTCTATTGGAAGTCTGGGTATTTGGGTTTGGGATTGTTTTCTCTTTTTTTCTTGAAGCCACTGGTCTGGGAATTCTGTGACTGAGAACTGCATTTCCAGCTCTCACAGTCCTGAGGAAAACCTTGCCTAGTAATCCCATAAGTCCCCAGCATAATGAATACCCAGCATGATGGTCCCTCACTTTCCTTAAAAATATCTAGGTTTTGGTGTCATCCCCACTATTCAACGTCTGACTGGGCACGTTGGAGCAGGTGAGGCCATTGCATCTAGTTTTTGCTCCTGAAAATCTTGACTGGATTCTGCGGAAACTCCTTCTTCCTCTGACAGGAACAAAAGGAGTTCTCCTGGGCATACACAGTGGCAACTGCAATGCTGTCTTAGACCAGTGCGAGCAAGGAGGAGCACTTTAGACTTGAAAGACTGCTTAAACCTCTTGCTCTATGACAGCCTATGACAGCCCTAGGACACAGTATTAAAACTTACAGCTTTTGAAAGCAGAGCATTTTATGAACTTGACTACTAAGGGAAGAGTTTAGAAGTCAACACGGTTACATGGGACATTGGCTCTCAGAGGTCCCTCAGGGGAGAATCTGAAGCCAACTGCACAGGGAAATTCAGCTTGTCGGGTGTGAAAAACTAGCTTTGAGAAAACACTGGCTTCAAACGTGTGCTGCTGAAGTGCAGCTGACAGGGAAACAGTTACATGAAGACGGAGGAAGTGAGGACGAGCAGTAAGTGGGGCCAGGGTTGCGCGGAGCCAGAGATGCCGCAGGCCGCACAGTCGGGGCGGTGGGTCCCAGCCCGGGCCCACACCGCACAGGCCGGCCGCCCAACGCAGCTTTGGAGCAGAGCACAGCTCCCCTTCACCCTGCCCGTCCTGGTCCTGCCACGTAAGCAGCACACATCGCTGGGGTGCTGGGGTCAGATCAGGACGAGGGGGAGACCCCACGCCCTGCCCAGTGGGTGACGGCACTGGGCTCCTCTGCTCTGGTGTTTCCCGCTGTCTCCCACTGCTCGCGTCAGAGCTGGCAGGGCTGTGCTCAAACAGCAAGCTGGCTTTTCTCAGTGCCTGTCCTGGGTCTCCTGGGAGGACCCTGCTGACTACATGCTGTTCTGCACTACAAAAATACCATTGCATTTCGCTGTGGGAGACCCAGGATGGGGGCAAACCCAACCAAAATATGCCTCAGAACGAGCTGTTTCAGTGACTTGCACTCAGTGTTTGCAAATACAGAGCAAAGTGTTGCTTAGGGCTTCCTTCTGCTTCTGCCCCTTCCTCCACTATAATACAATAATTTAGGCGGGAAGGGATCTCTGGAGGCCTCTGGTTCAAAGGCCCTCCCAAAGAAGGACCAGCTGAGGTCCAAATTCACAGTGGGACTGTGCACCTTGGGCGTGCTCCACTCTGGACCACCTGGCTTTGACTCTTCCACCAGGTGGGTGCTCTGCAGCACCCCTGGGCATTGCTGACTTGCCAGGGTCTCTGACAGGGCTTTTCGCTGCCCTCGTCTCTCAGCAGGCTGAGGGTGTCTTCCTTGCTCCAGGTATCACCTCTTCTTCAAAAATCATTCACAGCTATGGAGTCTGGCAGAGGACCTTCAGCCTACCTGTGTGTTCCAGCACTGAGCACTACTTCATACGAACCTCTGCACCATCATAATCTGCTCCCAACGCTCCCTCGTAGGAAACCCTGACAGCCCAGTTATCAGTGCTGTAACTCAGACAAGCAGCCAAGCCCCACTGTGTTTGTGGAAGAGTGGGAGCATGTCCCAGCCCTGCAGGCTCACAGCTCCTGGGGACCCTTGGGGTCTGCACCAGGCACCAGTCGAGCTGCCCCTGAAAGCAGCCAGCCCGCACAGAGCAGCAGCCACTGGGAATTTAAAACTTCTGATGCTTTTTCAAAGTATGCATTTATTTTTTGCATAATTTGGTTCCTCTTTACTATAAACAGGCAGTGAATACGCTGTCATGAAGGAGGGCAAGAGAATGTGTGCCAAAAACAAAGAGGGAAAAATATGTTTCCTGGAGAACATTCCGCCATCTTAACATCCACCACAGGAGATCTAAGCAACAGCTAAAAATACATCTTCATTAATGATGTAGTCAAATACCTTAAATGTCCTGGGAAATAGGAAAACAGAGATAACTTCTAAGAAACCAAGAGCTTGTTCTGAAGAGCTTAGTTATGCTAACCTTTTCACCCTGATATTAGTCCTGCACTTTGTTCCTTTCTGTGTATTTAAATAACTTCTGATACAGATAAGAGCTTTGAACCTTTTCTGTTTGCTTGATGTAGCATCTAGCATTTAAATGACTGCCCTCTTAGCATCTTGTTTTTCATTTACAAGTATAACCTTTAAAAGAGAACACAACCTTTGCAAGGGAATTGCAGACAGCACAGATATTTTACTTTTTGGGGGTGGAGGGGTGGAGGTGGGTCTAAGTGGCCTATTAGATCCACATCACTCATTCAAATAAGACCTGGTTTGATTGTGCCTAATAGTTTTCCCCGTATCTGTAACTTGGAGGAAAAGCATTTGCACTTGTTTTCTGTTGGACTACAATCCGCTCTGTGTTAGTCATCAGTCCTTCTCTATGTCAGTCCACCAAAGCACCTCCCAAGCTCTGTTAGCAGCCTCCACAAGATGAGAAAGGATGTGGCCTCATGTCAGCTTCTGAAAAGTCCTCCTCAGCTGGGCTCAGCTGATGTTTGCACTGCTGACACACAGCCTGCCCACACACAGGCAGAGGCAGTGCAAACTGTGAGGCACTTGCTGACCGGGGGCACTGCCACTGATGTTTCCAGTACCATCAAAGAGAAGGAGAGTTATTCCTGTCAGCAACCATTTCCCCCAGCAAGTAATAGGAAATCCCATTTCCTAAAATTGCACATTCTTCTCATAATGCACGAAAAAAACATATAACGTGGTTTTTAAATGTCACAGACCATCCTCTTTGATCCTGCCATTTCCAAAATCAGTAGCATTGAAAATCAAAAAAACTAGGGTCCTTTCTCTGCCTAGACCATAGACTTCTTTGTTTTTCTTCTTTTTCCTTTCTAAACTACTCATTTTGGTACCTCCGTGGAGGAAGTGCTATAGCCATCCCAACTGAAAATAAACTGCACAAGAAATGTGGGACTGATGTCTCATCTCTCATTATTATACAATCCTAGGTGAGCCAGGGTCCATCCCACCTCTGCTACTGCCTCAGCATACACATACTGCCTGCAAAACCTGGAGCACATTTTGGAGAAACATATGGGAGACACTGGAGGCAACAGGATTTACCATTCAGTCCTCCCTGTGCATTTGGGACTGTGGTTGCCCACCGCATCCTCGCTGTACATGGCTGCACTGGGAACGAAACCCTTCCAGTTTCACTTGCATTGCCTGTCTTGATGTAAGTTCAGTCAGGGTAACAGAGCAGAAGGGGAACATCACCATATTCAGTCTGTGTTCCTTCACAGACTTGAAATTTAATTGCTGAAACATTTGTCATGGTGGGGAGAAGGTGGGGAAAAGGAAGGGAATGCCTTAAGTTTTATAGAGCTCCATTCCCGCTCGCTCATTTAACTTTATAGTCCTGTCTATATCTAGCAATAGTTAAAGCCTAGCTAACCAGCTCCTCATTGCAATCGTAGTGTGGTGGTGAAATTGCCCTGCTCTCGGGCAGACCCTCTCTGCCCAGCACGTGCGCACCCCACACCCCTGCAGCTCCTCTGGGCATCCAGCGCTCCGCTCGCCTGCACAGTTTCTGCTCTAAGCAAGACAAAAAGCACCACGTGCCTGAACTGTTTTCTCCCTCCATTTAGGGTGATGACTAAAAATAGTTGTGTAGCTCAAACTGATAAACATCTCACATCTGCATTCATTTCTCAGCTTTGGCAATGACCAGCTATCTTTGGCAAAAAGCAGGTGCTTCAAGCTGAGGACAAAAGCAGCAGAAACCAGCTCTTTCAAGACATCGCCTCCATGATATCCTGAGAAAAGTGAGAATAAGGAAAATCAGTCCCTTTTTCACAAGCGGTGCAGGCAGCCAGGAACTCCTGCTTAGAACATCTTTGTGATGATTGTCTTCTCATTTGCTAGAAATTTGAACATTAAAATGAAAACCCTGTACAGAATTACATTAGTTCTGCACAGAGCATGCCCCTAGATACCTTAGCAGGTCTTTACTTTGTCCCCAGGGCACTGTGACACATGCACCTAAGTAATAGCTTTGTTTGAGAAAGCATCGTGGTGTTTCTGTCATGTCCTGCGGCAGCTCCAAGGGCCGCTGGCACCCTTGGTGTCACCGGATCCACACAGTCTCATCAAGCTTTCTCGGGAAGGAAACCTTTTCTGTCCTCTTTTCTCACCTCCACCCACAACCAAAGTGAGAGGAGGGTGTAGAAACTCATCATTTCCTAAAGGGGAGAAAATAGCAGCAATTGAAAGATCAGTAAGAAAAATCAAGGCCCTAAGCCCATATCAAGACCAGTTAGCACAAATCCAGTGAAAAACACAGTCCCAGTGATGTAACTCAGGCAAGGAGTTGCTCCAGCTTGTCTCATACAGAGAAAACTTAGCATTTCATAAGAAACTCAGTGATCACTGCATTACGCTCTTCTGTCTAACCTTTTTTTCCCATTCCCTGCACTGCTTATGTGATCTTGATGGTGGGAATATGGCAGGGTGCGGCCAAGTCGATGGCCAACATCAGAATGCCTCCGTGTTGTGAGGGAGAACTGCACTGCTTTCTGTCTTGAAGGAGGAGAAGAAAAGGGGCAGCAGTATTTTATTTCCAGTCTAATCTTGACTGCTGAATTCTCATCTGCTCTACATCACTGTAAAAACTGTGAGAGAAACATTATTGCATCGATTCCAGGGCCCTCTGCAAACGTCGACTGGCTGTTATTTTCTGAGGCAGCTGTCAAGAAGAGGAACAAGACTTATTGGCAGCAGGTGCAATAGGATAATATGTTCAGATGATTTTGACCACCCCAGACCTCACACTTTGGCAATAAATTGTTGCCAAGCCTTGAAATGACATCATCTATAGCGTACAGACATGCTGCTGACAGGACATACTGGAATCAGGCCCTTCTGCTAAGCTGCTGCCAATAAAAGCTGCCACTGAGCCCAAAATATGCCAGCTGTGCTGTGACAACTGATGAATCCATAGACTTTTACCTATCCCTTTCATCCATGACATGCTGTTCAGTCTGAAACTGTGATTGTAATTCATTCACATTCCTCTAGCAGTTATCATGGCCAAAAATGTTTGAATAGAAACACATTACAAGCTATTTGCAGAATGCTAGATATTCCCCACTGGTACTGAGGTATACAGTGCCAAAGCCCAGCAGTATTAAAGGTCAAAGACTCCGTTTTCATCACAGGTTCATGAGGAAATTAGGTTTATTGGCTTTCATGTGTTGTGGATATAGGTGTCTGTCTACTACAGTCCAGCAAAAAGTGCAGTGGATTCACAGACAGCTCAGTTCCTACAAATGCTGTGAATTTTACTAATGCTCCGCCAGAGGGATGCTCCTGTGAGACAAGGGGAGATCACCCAGGAGGAGAGGGCAGGAAGCAGGTTTCCGTGGTCACGGTGACTTGGGTTCCCTCCCTAGATAGGCAGGCCGGCATGCAGCTGCCGTGCCGGAGCCCTGGGCACCCCTGCTCTTCCACCTGCTTCATGTGCAGACCAGAAGCGTCACCCTTTCCCGCACCCTGTGAGAGGTGCTGCTCCTGGCCGGCCTTCCTGCTAGAGGAGCCACCTGCCCTGCCCAGCGTCGTTTCAGGTGACGTCAGCTGGCATGAACCAGGAACGAGCTTAGCTCAGTAACTGCCTCCCCAGGCTCCTTCTCCAAGAAAAACATGAGAAGCCACTTGACTCCCATCCCACTACTGACGTATGTAGCTCCCTCTTCCAGTTTCAGAGGGAGCTGACACAAGACATTAAATTAAACTGAGTATTTGCACTGGACCTGTGCCCTTTACTCAAATTCACCTCCTATGATACCATTGCATCAGTAAAGTGGTTGCTAAGTTTTACACGTAGCAGAGGCCTTTGCTGATATCTTGAAATCTTCAAGGCATCCCAGCTCCATTTTGCTCAAGGTTAATTAGGCACCACAGTGTTTGGCTGCTCATGCTGTTTTGGTGGACAACTCGTCCTCCAGTGTGGTGTGCCTCAGGGATAAGCCTGACCCAAAGCAGCAGAGCACAGAGATGATTAGATGTGTAGGTGCCAAAGTGGAGTCCTGCTCTCAGAGGCCCCTCGACACCATTGTTGATTCAGCCAGACACAAAAAAAAGTGTCAGAAGTTAAAAGAAGCAAAGCACATTTCTTCACATACACATACAAAATGACACATGAGAAAAGTGTGGTGATCTGTTGTAACTGAGTCACGATTTGTTAGAACCTCAGGTGAATTAGAGGAGATTAGATTAACTCTAGGATTTAAATATGGGATTTAAATTGTCTTTGCTGGGTTTGCAATGTGTTAATGCATGTGGAACTCTTTTTATTGGTTGATCTTAAAGCAACTGAGTGAGGATTGGCGTGCCAGGTGATTCCTTTTCTTGTGGGGACCCTAACCTTCAGGCAGGATGTGACTGACTGGCAAACAGGGTGCAAAACAGCAGGACAGAAGGCAAATGCCACCGGTCGCAGCTCAGCACCTCCTGCCCCACCAGCGAAAGCCCCGCTAGACACAGCGGTGACACTAAGGATGGGACCTGCTGCTTGGCACAGAGGAAAGGTGGTGCTCCTCAAAGGCCATTGCTCCCGGGGTTTGGCAAAGTGCATCCTTGGCACCACAGGTGCTTCCTTCCCCAAGCATTCCTGGTCCTTCCTCTCCTCCATGGCCCTGGAGGTTTTTCTCAGGTCACATGGGGAAGGAGCTGCAGCTTGACCAGGGGTTTCCCAGAAACATACAACCTTTCATCTCCTTTTATTGCCATAAGGCAAACATTGGTTTCAGTTTCTGCAAAGCATGCCCTGTGGTTCAGTGCTGCCAGGAAATCACAGTGGCTTCTCTAGATACCCAAGCTGCTGCCATAAACGGACTGTAAGCACAATTTTATGGCAGAGATTACTTGGGTTCAGCAACATCAAGGTTAAAGAGCTAAAAACAATACATGAAACAAGAAAAGAAATTGAATCTCCCTTTTTTCCCTTTTTAATCTCTGAGTAGAATGGCTAGCATGGATATACCAGGGACGGAAAGCTCCGTGAGTGAAATCTTCTGCACTCTCTGACAAAATTGCACCAGAACAGCAGTGTAGCCTTCCTGCCACTGTCTGTGCCTGTGGCTCCCAGCTGCAGCTCCCGAGCAGCCCGTCCAGCCCCTGCCGCAACAGCCACCAAGGTAGAGATATGTCATTCCCAGGGACCAAAGTTTGACACTGTCTCCCTGTGCATTGCTCACAGCCGTTGGATCAGCCCCTCTTGCATTGATTTTGCACAACAGCCACTTCCAAAGCTGTGCTCTAGGACCAGTCAGTTTTTTGCAAGATAAGTAAGCGATAAATAAATGGTGAAAGCTGCTCAGGATCGCTGCAGCGCTCAGGACACAGAGCTCCTGAAGCCTGTGAGCAGATCCAGGACTTTTGGCTGGATGGGGCAGGAGAGATATATAACAGGTCAGGACAGGCGCTGCTTTCTGTCTGGCATTTGCTCAGGGCTTTGCCTGCTATGCCCTGGTCTGTGATTCAGAGGGCACAGCTCCAGCTCGAGCACCTAGTCCAAACCCACAGCGGGAAGCTCGTTTTGCAGTGCACCTTGATTATTTGCTACCTCATCTCTCTAAATGCACGGCATATTTTTCAGCACTGCCTTGATGACAGTCATTGTCAGGATGACCTTAAAATACACACTTGTAGAGCACAGACTGTGTGTTGGAGCCAGCCCACAGCACACCCTCTGCGTGATTACAGATTACACAGAGGATCTCCTAGGAAAGCATCTTAACTGGCCTTTAGCAGCCTAATAAAAAGCTGCTACATTTGCCAGTGCTTCCCACTAGCATTAACAGCCAGTCTGCAGTTAGTTCTCTGACTACGACATTTCAGGGACAGATGAATGGCAGCTATAGGCAAAAATGTGTGTGTTTTGCTTTGTTTTGGTTTGGTTTTTTTCTACTGCTAGAGATGGTATCACTATCATCTCTACTGTTTCCTCTTAAAAGTCAGGATGACTGTCAACCTGCAGGTCTAAATGATTCCTACTGAAAACAGCAAGAACATATGATGTACATACAGCCATCTAGATCGTCAAGTGGTGCTGACCAGCAGCAGATGGGGCAGTCAGCCCCATAATTTACTCCTCCAAATCTGCTGGCCCTCACTGCTCACCACAAGCAACAGTTGCAAGGACACAACTCTGTAGTTTATTCTGACATTCCTCTAGCCACAGAGCCACCCCTGCTTGGTGTGTTTGGTGGGGGAGAGGTGCTGTAAACGGGTGCCTCAGACTGGCTCACCTTTCCTGCAAGTTTAAGGCTGACACTCACTATCGTCTTCACGCTTTGTCAGGATGAAGCAATGAAGACGGCAAGACTCAAGAGCCATCAAAGCAATGCCCCTTGCCACGTCGGTTGCTGTGGGTGGCCCCGCATGGCAGTGGGCACGTTCCTTACCTCGCTGACGACGGACGCGTGGGGCTGCTCGTAGACCCAGTCGCCGTGGCAGGCGGTGCGTGGCAGGCTGCCTGTGCCGCGGGCCAGGGGGCTGACACAGCTGGCCGAGGCGTCCCACGCCGCGTCCACCCGCTCGCACTCCTGGCTCCACGACTCGTTGGTGAGGCGCAGCGGCAGCACCGTGAGGTTGCGTTCCTCCTCCAGCGTCCAGCCGCATCTCGCGCTCAGTTCCGCTGCCCCGGGGATCCTGCACCAGAAGGTCCCCGGTGCCTGCCCGAGGAAGACCACGCTGACAAACAGGAAGGAAAAAGTTACACCTGTCAGGCAAAGGAGGAAAAAGACCCTCTTTTGAAATCTTCCGAATTCCCCAGCTTCTTTTAGAACCTCATCGAAAGAGGGCATTATGCGGGGCGCTCGGAGCGATCCCCGAGGCGGCAGAGCTTGCCTTCACGCTCGGCAGCCGCTGCCGGCGCTTCGTACGGCTGCGAGAGCGCGGGCTGTCCCGCTTGCCTCTCTTCCCCCATGCACGCACGGGCGGTGGCAGCGGCGGGGCGGCTGCACGAGCGCGTGCCCACGCGTGCCCGCGGCGCTCACGGCGTGCCGCGCGCCGTGGGGCTCGTCGGAGCCGCGCGCCACGGGCATTTGAAGTGCACAAACATATTGCACGAGGCTGGGGGGGCGGCGTGCGTTTCCTATCCATCCAGAATGTTAAACAGATTATGTAATAAAACCGGTTAACTCCTTAAGGGCGGCCCCAGAGGCGGAACTGCAACGTGGCTGCAGTAAATCCGTGGGTGCCAGGGTAAAGTGGAGAGTTAAGCAAGAAGCAGCACTGAAGCCGTTGCCAAAAGCAGAAGCGAGCGATGCAGTCGCCCTGTGGGATGTCAGGGACAGAAAGTTGTTTCAAACAGAGCTACAGAGCGTCTCCTCCAGCAAGTGGAACTGAATGCTGCAGAGGTGAACAAATGTTTATTCGCTTTCCAAAACTGCGGCTTCACCTTCTGCACAGATCCAATTGGAAAGAGCTTTCCTTTTGAGAGTGTAGCTAAAGCGAAGGTCACAAACTGTGGCACACCAAAATCCAGGATTTATTTTTAAAAGTTTACTGCTGGATTTGCCTGTTCAAAAAAACTATTAGGGTGACCTTGATGTTTCCAATTCCACAATATTTTCCAAACATTTAGAAGAGAAATAACTAGCTTCTCTGTCTCTTTCTCCAAAGTCAATGAAAATAAATCACTTCACTTTCCTCTTCTGCGATTTGTCTGAGTTAGGGGAAGAAGGGAAGCAGGAAGGGGTAAGCCTGAAACAAATCTGAAGCAATGACATGTGTTTTGCACCTCATTCAGAAACGAGGAAGTGTTAGGAGGGTCCATCATACTGAGATGTCAGAGCAGAGACGTCTTGTCCCGCCTGCTCAACTCGGGAGCCAAACGGGCCCCCTGCAGAGGCCGCCATGAGGGTCGATGCACAGGACGGACATCGTCCTGTTTAGACCTCCACTCTTCACAAGCCTTGTCCCAGTAAGAAATGTTGCTTTTATCCCTGTTATTACCTTACTTCTGAATCATGAGGCTCATTCCCCTGTAAGCCGTGTAACAGAATCTATTAGTGTTCAGTGTTTATCTGTTTCAGAAACCCATTAGTGCAATTATGAGTCTCTGTGTTAGATCTTTAGTAAATGTGACTACCATGTGGTTCATTTTTATTACAGTGATTGGGTAAGGAGCAAGCGTTGTGTCTCTCATTCATAATGGCTCTTCTGGGTATTTTGTCAGTATCCTCAGGAGTCTTGCTGAACCCTTGAGTTCTGTGGTATCCTGTTACTGTGATTTCTATAGTCCCTTTTCATACCAGATAAAAATATATTCACTGTTTTAAGATTTCAACTGCCACCTCTTAGTTTATCAGTGGGGCTAGGCGAAACTTAACTAAGTGTGAAAATTCAGTTTATTTCAATGTTGTTTCTGGAACTATGTAGCAAAATTCCCAAAAGAAAGCATACTCTAATAGCGGATTGCCAAAATTTCATGCATCTCATCCATTATGCTCTTGCCACGCAGCATGTGTGCATCGCTCTCGGCCAGACAGGAGGCCAGGAAACCTGGTGCTTGAGAGAAATCAGTGCCCGTGTCATTGCAGCGGAAACCGGGGGTGGTCTTGCACTCCTGGTGATAATTACTGGTGATAAGGTCATCAAGGAGTCATTTAATAAAGTCAATTCAATTGTCTAGTGCAGATGGTGTCAAAGTGATCATAGATCCTTAACATTAGCCTCTGTTCTTATTTGTCTGATCAAAAACGGCTTATCAATATTCACCACCCTATCAGTGTGTTGTGAGAATCCTCTTTGTCAGAGACATCTGAAGCAACCTGGTGACAGATGCACCAAAGTGTGCTTTAGTATTATTCTGCAGCGTGCCATTTCCAGTTGTTCCTGGAACTTCAACCCTGCATGCTGTGAGAGCTGAATACATCTATGAAGTTGGAGTTCACGGGCTTGAATACACAGCCTGCATTTGTAACCCCTCGAAAGAATGCCTTTAAATCTTCTCTAGGGACACAACTGTAGGTCAAACCGGTCTCTTAAGCATCTAATCATGCATACAGTAAAAAATTATGCTCTTTGATACTGGGACAGAAGTAATGGAAGAAAGAGCCAGGGAAACTGTTGCTGATGATGGAAAGGAGTAAAGCAGTAAAAATAGATACAGACAAGAGAAGAGAAGAGAAGAGAAGAGAAGAGAAGAGAAGAGAAGAGAAGA
>PTEX01000055.1:785847-825304 GCA_003342815.1 Eudromia elegans | reverse complement strand
AGAAGAGAAGAGAAGAGAAGAGAAGAGAAGAGAAGAGAAGAGAAGAGAAGAGAAGAGAAGAGAAGAGAAGAGAAGAGAAGAGAAGAGAAGAGAAGGAGGGAGGAGGGGGAAAGGAAAGGCAGCAAGCCAGGGAAAGAGTAGAGGCAGAAACAGTGATGAAAGGGAAGCAGAGGAGAAAGATACAGAAGTAGAACTACACTGCAAACATAAATATCTTCTTTTGGAGCTCTATTTAGAAGCCTAAATGTCATGGCTATTTAGGAAACAGAATGAAAACTATGTAGTCTGAGGGGGATGCCAAATGCACTGTTTGGTCACTAGACCAGTGCTTATACATGGCTGAGTGAAACCATGAGTTATTCGGATCAATAGCTAGTCTGAATCCTAAATAGTTAAAAAATTTCTGCAACACCCTGGATAACCTTTGCCATGGACAACTTCTTTGGGGAAAAACAGACGCTGGAGCAGATGCACTAACCAATTTACAGATACCTGATAAGGTTATGCAGAAAAGCATGATCTAGGTTTTACTCTCCTACAGACACTTCTCCTTTGTTATAAAAGAACACTTGGGAAGCAGCTTGGGCAGGGATCACCCACCCTGCCTTGCTACCTCTCTGCTCACCTCTGCTTCACATTATACCCAATATTTATCTCCCAGACAACTCTGCTCTAGGCAAGCGCAGCAAGGATGCAAACCAGTTGGTGTCATATCATCCTAGGGCCTGGAACCAGCCCACACTACTCTTTAGACCTCCTGGACAGAAGAAGGGACAGGGATATCTGCAGCCTTGCTTTTGGGGGTTATCCTTTTCTCTTCTAAACGGTGGCCCCAGAATGGAGAGCACTGCAAAAACTAGGCAGTACCACAGTACTTTGCACAGATCTTAATGCCAAAGCTTAGATCAAACTTGGTGACAACCCAGTTCTTTTTCATTCTTTATCCCTCTCTGCAAATACCAGCTACATCTTATAGCTTTGACTCTTCCACACAAAAATCATTAGTTTTTCATGCCCTAGAAACATGTGTATTTATATAGCTCATGGAAGCACCTTGTTACAATATACCCCTTTAAGATAAGATTGGAAAGGATATGGGAACATCGGCTTCAGGTATTAAACAAACAGTGGATTATCTGAGATCAGAGTGAGACGCCTTTGTGGCACATGTTTTCCCCCCTGCTGTTTATTAGACATGTTTACACTCTCTTCTTAAACACATGGTACGATCACATTCCAAGTCAGGACACTAAATTAGATGCAGCTTTTCTCTGACAGTTTTTGTATTTATGGCTTTGTTTTCAATTTGTTAATCTTTTTCTTCCTCCCAGCTCCCACTTTCATCTTTTTCTATCTCTCTCCTCTTTTTTAACTTCAGATTTCCTCTTTTTCTTTCCAACAGGTGGCATCTCTGCTCAATGGAGAAAATCTTTTCCCAGGCCTCCAAGTCAACTTAGTGAGTTATAGGCTCACTTTGAGCCATGGGAAATGTCAATTCCAATCAACAGGGTTTCCACTTTTTGGCAACCCATTAAAGCAATGCACAATGCAACATGCTCCCCTCCCTCATTGTTTGCATGTCCTTTGGGCTATCTTTAGGCCATCTTGGTTCCAAGAATAAATATAAATAAATGTGAGTTCTAGGAAGCATGGAGTACAGCAATCGGGGAGATGTGTACTCATCACTAGGACAGCAGCTGAAACAGCAGAGGAAAATGTGGACACGGGGAGAAAAGGGAAAATCAGGGCAAGGAAGCGAAAATAGAGAGAGAAGGGAAAAGCAAAACAGGAGCAGAGAACCACACACAAAATGACAGAAAAAAAGCAGACCAGGAGAAACTACACCTGACACACCCCATACAAGAGCCCATATTAGAGCATGGTAGAGTTAAAACAGAGGATGCATAGGTAAAAAAATAAAAGCAGAGGAGACATCATCTTCTGCCCTACAGCCAGTGCTCATTCTCACTCCCCTATCTCACTCCCCTATCTTTTCCCCTAGCTCAGCCTGCATGCAGGATGTGAGGGCCATGGTGTGTAGGTGCCCACTGAGTTATCTTCCCACAGCACACATTCTTGCACAGCTTGCAGGTCTCCTTGCACGAGCTCATTCTGAATGGGGAGTGTCCTCTGCCACAAGGCAAACAGGACTCTTCTGGCAGTGTTCTCTTACCCAAGCCCATTACAACACGGTAAGTTGGTGGCTGCACACTCTTGCTGTACTTTACCTTTTAGAGAAGATCAGACATTGCACATTTGGATACTGGTGGGTAGTGTGTGTCTTCTCCCCACCGATTTTAATCCCATTCATGGAAAACAGTGTAAACTTATGGCTATCCAAGCATCTCTGGGAACCATCTGTTTGTCAAGATTTCAGGTCAGTAACTGAGACAGGAAGGGGAACCAAAAGAGCTCATCATCTTCTCCATGGACAGTTCAATGAAGGCCAGTCAGAGGAAAATGTCTTCTTCATCCATATTTTCAGAGTCAGTATGTAGCTTCCCTCATTCATTTCCTCTTCACCTGGTCACTTTGGAGACCCATGGAGAGACTGCACAGGATTCTACATTCATGTTCACATAACGCCATAAATGCAGAGTTCTTTTATCAGGACCCTTGCTAATGGCTTAGCGTCACTGGGCATTTTGCTCATAAGATAGCCCAAGTTAACCAAAAGCTATTTTACACAATGAAATGAACAAGAATATTTCCAGAGATGGTTGTAAAGGTCTGATTAAACAAAAACATTCCAGCACATTATTATCAGACAACTGTGAATCACAAATTTGTTTTCTCCCACCTGCACCTGCCCATGTTCTGCCTGGGAGATGGGTAAAATGAAAATAGTATTTATTTGAAATTCTTCACTGCTGCATATCCCTCTCTTATGACTCACTTTCTAACAGGCTGGAAGCAAACATTTCAAAATACCGTGAAAAGGCTGTGTGCCTGAACAAATGTGAATCACTTAAACCACACCAAGGAAGGTGGTAGTGGACTGAAGCGTTCTGAGAGTGCCACTTACCAGCTGCTTGAATCCCCAGCTATTTCTGGGGTGGAAGATTCATTTAAAAAAGAAAAGAAGAAGAAAGGAAATTATCGTGTAGAGTTTCTAAAATTATGCCTTTTTATTCCATATCATTTCTCAGTTCATTGTTTTATGCAATATTCCCAGCAAGGCTTCTCTACAAACTTTCTATCTCATAGTTCCCATTTCTGAGATCTCTGGGATGTGTGAATATCACTAAGCTGGTCAGTGTAACAAAAAAAATAGGTTTTTCATACACATCATAACAAGATAATAGGATGAGTCTCTTAGATCATCATTGCACATCCTATGTACTACTTCAGGTAGAAGAAGTATGACTGAATACAGAAGAAAATTCAGGTTCAAAAAAGCCCATGAAACCGGTCATCTAGCTAATCCAATTCTACATGGGAATACCAGTGTACATGTCGAATCTATGTGATAACTTAGTTTCAGCAAATTTGTGTTTCTGGCTTTCTGAGATAATATGAAAATAATAATAAAAAAATAGCACTGATAATGAGCATCCCTGCGGAAAATACAGAAGATTGATGGAGCGGGGTTACTTAAGAGCAGCAGCAGAAATCAGGGCACTCTAAACACATCAGCAAAAGTTCAAATCATCCTGGAAGGATGGATGGGAACTAGTTACTCTTCAACGCCTTTCTCTAATCATCATGTAGTTTTTTTTGGACGCTCTTAGTGGTTACAACCTATTTATAGTTGACTCTGTTTTTGTAATTTATCTCTGCTATAACATTGTGTCCTTTGTCCTAACTGCACAATACCAAACCAAAGGAATTTTTTACAGCTCAGCTTTCATCCCTTGCTTGATTAGCATACTTTATTGATATGAAAAAGGGTGAGGCAACTTCTATCAGGTTGCAGGTATACATTCTAGCTTTTCATGATCTGGTGTGTAACTTCTCTCAAAATGGGCAGACTGGACCTACCACAGGTTACTTCTCACTTTTAATTGTTTTAATGCTATTTGTTATACAGGATTTGCTATATTTTTTGCTTCCTGAAGAATATGCCTGAAGATACTAAAAAAGTACCAAGGCATAAATTTCCAGTGTGGAGACACAAAGCACTCATGATTTGGCAAGCATTAGAAAATCAAGGCAGAAAAGCAATTGTTTACATTGTTCGGAGATTATGAGATGTGGGCAAACAGATGAGCTGGAGCAAAGGCCAACTCAATCTGAGCATTTCTGCGAATTTACGTCCATTATTCTGTGAAAAAATCCTGCAGCAACTGTATGGAAAGTTTAACACTTGCATCTTGGGCAACTGGACCAGACCAGATAGCTGGCAGGGGTAGTGAACTAGGTGAGTGCTCTATTTCTAGGCCGAGCTTCCAGTATTCAGGCTCTACAGGTCAAACTCCTACCTTGAGAAAGGACCTAGTGCAAGGGGAGCACAGTGAGAAGAAACTCGAAGAGGAGAAGCCAGCGGCTCCGTGGTGCTTTTCCTGCAGTGCAAAGTTGGCTGCTGGTGGACAACATGCTGCTGGCACACTCAGACCTGGAGGGCATGGTGGTTCCTGCCGTGATGTTGCTCCTCTGGGAAGCCTGTCTTGGCAAGAGCTGTATGAGCCTTGACTGTCCTCATATAGTTGTGTTGTAGCCAAGAGCTTGGGCCAATGTAATGCTAATGGGGCCGACAAGCAATGGGATCACAGGTCTGCTCCAACCCCACCCATAGTGCAATATTGGTACTTCAGATCCCACCTATCGGTTGCTTTGCACAGAGATGGAGAGATGGGGAATAAGACTGTTTCAGTGAACATGCAGCTACTGGAATAACTGCCAGCTCCTTCAAAGGAGACTTAGGAGAGTAATCCAAAGATGATTGTTATTAAAAGGTTATGTGAAGGATTAGTTCACATTATTTTTAGCAAAATGTGAGCTGAAGAAAAGCAAAAGGCATTTACTAAATAAATATTTAATAAATTAAACCAGCAGCTTTATCATATCATTTCCTTATAAGCATCAGAACTGCTGCTGGCAACATCCTGACCCCTCAGATAACTCCCTGCTCCAGCAGTGTGTACTCTGTGCCTGGGCCAGGGAGCCAAGGTGCTGTTTATGTTATTTATGTTCCCACATGGGGAGCAGGCATGAGCGCTGGCCTCGTGTCCTCCCCATCTTCAGCATCACTCCTAGGCAAAGCCTGTCTGTCACATGCCCCTGTGTCCCTGACTGTCACCCACCTCAAACCTCGTCCCGGATGAGTTAGAGATTAAAGTCTTCCTCATCACTGTAGGTTCTCTTCACAATAGTTTTCAAAAAAAAAGGCAGACAATTTTGACCCAGATAGGGAAGGACAGAAGTAGCCCCAGCACAAATAGCATGGGAAGAAGTAACTCTCTCTCTTCTTTCCACTTGGCAATTCATAGGCAATTTATTCTAAAGCATCTGGAATATTTCATCACCCTTTTTCTCAGTAACAGCTTTTGCACAGAGAGTGGCACTGGTTAAACAATTTGTCAGCTTTCAACATGGAGGCCACTTGTTAATCTTCTGAAAGTCTATAAGCTTTCCAACTAATCCTTTGGGGTTTTTTAAATATATTTAGCGATGTCTGTGATGGTTTTCCCACCACATTGTGCTGTATTCTCATTTTATCCTGTTCCACTTAAACTGTTCCTCCACTAAGGATGGCCCCTTCATGCAAGTCCAGTCTTCTTCTGAACAAAGCACTAAACTTGAAAAACACTCTGTACAACAGGAGCAATTCCTCTTCCTGTTACTCTCCAGTTCCATAATGCTATCAATCCAAGGGGAAATGTTGGCCTTGTGACCTACATAAGGCCTAGGACATTGCAACCACAGGCACCGATGTGATTCCTGTTAGCTTATACTGTGCCAAGACTATTTAGAGATTCATTGACTCAGTCCCTGTCCAACATTTTGCCTAGAGAGACTGTACAATTTCTCCCAGGAGGGGATTAAATATGTTTTTTAAATAGCATGTTTCCTTTTCTCTTTAAACTCCACGCAACAGCATCTCACCGTACCTGTGCTAAGCCACTTCTCTCACTGCTTGGAAACAAAGTCTGAATTTGTCTGACTTCAGCTCTGCTTTTTTAGACCTTTATCAGAAAGCCTACGATCCTGCCGCTCTCTGGTCTCTTTCCTGTACAACTGCGTAGTGATTGAGTTAAGTTAACGAGTCACGTAAGCTGAACTTCTTCACGCTCATTTCATAAAGCTTGTTTTCAGCTCCTGGATCATACTGATACTTTACACTGCCTCCCTCGTTGCCACAGCTGGTCTGCCCAACAGGTCACTGTGCCCTAGAAGCAGTGTGAGCAGTACCGGGTGAGGGTGCCAAAGCTCAGTCACTTCCTTTTTTTTTGTTATTTATTTCCCTTTCTCTGCACCCAGAGATCTGTTTAGTTCCCTGGCTGCTACAAGACTATGAGAAATATGGTTTTGGGGAGGAAATTGTCTAAGGTGGTCATAAAGTCCTGTAAAGCCTCCATTAGCAGCGTATCTCTCTTCCCCAGACACTCTCCACACCCCCACACACTTTTTAAACCCTTTGCACCTTTCCTTCACTTTCTCCACCCCACAAATCCTGTCTATTCTGTTGCTCTTGGCAGCCATACTCCATGTTGCCCCCTAATAAGCATTATCATCTAAGAGCAGTCAGGGAACCAATTTTTAAATCCAGTCAAGGTATGCTATGCCTTTTTCCTGAGATTCAGCTAAGACCACAATAATGCTGCATTTCTCTTTGTGGGGTTTAAGTTCTCTTGGGTGAACCAAATTATTCAGTCAAATTATCTTTAAGACTTTACAAAAGGTAAGGTCACTCTTAAGATTAATCTGTAAGAGGTTACATTGTGCAGCTCAAAGCCGCGTCATCTTTTGCCTACAGACCGCAGCTGACAAGCAACCTTCAGCATCCGAAAACAGCTTGGTAAATCTCAGTGTATCTGTTGGTAGGCAAGTGCCTATTGCTCTCAGTGGCCACTAATGTGTGCCTCAGGCAGGTGGGAAAGCCAGGGTTTCTATGGCACTCTTACTTCTTCTATGGTGACCCACGCAGATCCTGACCCTGAGCTCTCTCAGGCCAATGTCTTTTGCAAGGGCCAGCTGACAGAGTTCTTTCAAAAATGGAAGGTGCTGTGATAAAAACTTCTTCACACATACAAGTGACGCCATTTTTGTTTGTCTGTTGTGATCTTTCCATTCATAATACAAAGGAAGTGATAGAATTTAACCATCACTGACCAAAGACCATCACTGATCAAAGAGCCTTGTACTTAGTAGTGAAAAGAACATGTAATAAAAAGTTGTTGAAGCAAGATTCAGAGAGAAGCTTTTAGAGAAATATAGAAGAGTATGTGCAGGGTGCATTATATGTGTTTGTGTTTGTGTGTGTGAGATGTGCCAGGCTTCCCACAAGGGCCCCACTTCATTTCCCAAGGCCAGTGTGTCAGTTGTTCCTGTGCTGCCCCACAGTAGCAGGTATCTGGGATCAGCCATCCCAATTCTTAACCACTCACATGGCTATTTAGTCATTAAGTTAAAAATGGAACAAGATTCCTTTTGCTTCTGGTATCAAAACAGGAACAAAGATGCTCATCATTATGATAAGCATGATGCAAATAGTACAATGGTGGCAAACAACAAAATTATTCCTGCTAGCTCTGTGTTGTCGGGGTCCAGCTAAGTGACCCCAAGCTAGTTCTGTTCACCAGGCATCTGGTTTCCCACACACACTGACTATGTTAATACCAGGATAGGAAAACCCATGCTTGCCCCCACACTTTCAGCTTGGGCTGCTCTGCTGAAGCACATGGAGGAAAGGTCAACCCGACCTGTACAGCATGAGAAATGGCAGCATGGAGAAGCACTGTGTGCATGATGAAAGAGGGCTAGCAGCTGTAAGTACTGCTGACCGAGGCAGTCATACCACAGATACCAAACAACAGTGCAAAACCAGCAAAACCAGAGGCAGTTGGTTAAAAGTAAATGGGGCTGTCTGCCTGGGAGGGGGTGACGGAAGAGAAAGGGAAAGAACCTGGGAGGGAAAAAAGAGCAGGGAAAGGATATACAAGGGAGAGCAAATCATGTAACATGCTGTGAGTCAGCATCATGGGCTCCCCATGCAGGACTGATGCTATGGCCTCCTCAGATGTCCTCAGGCATGCAGTTTCCCCAAACTCTCTCACACAGCCCATGCCATGTGGGCCATTTCCAGGAGCCCAGGTAAAGCGTGCTGCCCACCTCAGTATTAGCAGCTGGCCGACACCATCCGAGGAGAGGACGTGCGCTTGGGCTCTGTGGTTCAGCGCTTGCAGCTGTCTTTTAGGACAGCGATTGCTCCTGGTGCTGGCTTATGAAACCTCGGTTCATTTCTTTGACATTTCTGAAATCTATGGTTATGTACAGCCTTTTCAGGTACAGCTGTGCTGCAGCAGCTTTATACAGCAGATCTAGAGGCTGTTGTTTTGAACCTTTAAGATTACACTACTTTTAAGACCCAAGAGCTCGCTGTGTCTGGAAACCACAAGATAATCAGAGCAGGGATAGAAGTTCAAACAAAGTTCTTGTGTGCTGTCATCTGACTCTGTTTTTCTCCTAACAGTTACCACCTGTAATTAGCTGGGAACGGACACCAGTGTTACATGATGTCCTTGAAAAGATCAGAATTTGAGGTTCTGCGGTGTATTTTCCTCTGCTTTGTAATAGCAAGATTTAATGCAAATTGGGCACAAATTGGTTTGTCCCAATTATTGCTTAGCTGGACAGAACACCTATACGTCAACCACTGTGGAATATGTTCACTTGGACTGAAGTATGGAAAGGGGTCTCTGGTGAAGTTCACATATCCAACTGCATCTAAAATCATCAAAAATCATCACAGCAGTTGTGGTTTTTCCACTTGATATCATCCTTCCCAGATGATTTGCTATCTGCTATTGCCCTTGTGCCTGTGGAGTTCAAGAAAACAATGACTCCTGAAATTAAGCTTCAAATTAAGCCTTTATGGAAAAATTAAAGAAACTTTTTTAAAAAAAGACAGTTATAACAAAGCTTGTAGATTCAAAATGTAAAAATACACTAAAATAAAACAAAGGTCTTGAGCCAGTTGAAGAGGTTGAAAGAACAGAATCTATGGGTTCAAAAAGTAGTGGTGTTACTGCAGTGCTCACACACCAGGTGTGTCTGATGCACGGCAACCTCAATCACCTACAAGTAGCAATGATTGGAACAGAGGCTTATAGTACTGAATAAAAAATGATACAAAATGCTAAGCTGGCATAAATTTGTTCTGCTGATTATGTATTTGTTTTCCAGAAACTATTGAAGAGACCGTCTGGCAGTATCTATGCAGTCTGAGGTCCCTCACTTTCTGCTGGATTGGGTATAGGTTGTCATCCTGTGACTGGCCTTGAAACCAATGTAAAAACATAAAGCTAGCATATACCCTGTGTCATGTGCACTAATTCAACAGAAACCTGTTTACCCTACATGATTCAGGTCAGCCCTGTGTGCTGTGTGACCTGGGTACCAGTGCTGCTGTTAATGGCTGTGGGACAGTCATGCTCAACTTTGCTGCAGGTCTCAGCACACACATATCCTGAAACCATGTGGAAAAAAAAAGGAAGGTATTACTGCATCTTCTGCTGTAAGGGATACAGCTAAATGCAGGATATGCAGTTAAATACTAATATTGCTGTGAGGCAGCTGCATTTCTCATCCTGGCCTGACAAATCATGTAGTAATGCATGTTTTATCACATGTATGACTGTGAAGAGCAGTCTCCTTAACGGTCTCCATTGTATAGCTCACTGCCCTCCCAACCACTTCCTCCATGCAGGCACCCATGGAGATATGTTTAATGATGATTTAGACTTAGAATTTTCTGGTACAGTTGTAGTCCATTTATTCTGGTATTTAATCTCCATGGGAGCAGACCAATAATTCAGAAGTCATTGGGATCCCCTTACCCTGAGTGAATGACTCGCTCAACAGAAGAATCAAAACATACATTTTATGGGGTCACTCAGTCCAAAATACTTCACTACAGAACACTCTGCACACTGTAATGTTATCTCTGCTGCTGACTCTGCAGATCCAGTCTCAGGAAACCACTGTGGGTTCAAAGGGACATGGTGTTGGCACTACTATGACAACTGGTCAAGCAGGTTACAGGGCAAGTCTTTGTTCATCAGGTTCACCAGATACACAAGATCCTCCCTACACACACGCACTGCTCCCAGGTACACACACACCCAGAGGGACCCACTCACTGCTGTTTCCATACATGAATTTGTGGCTTCTTTTGTGAATGGTTCCTGTACTTTGTCCTTGTTTTTATCTTTATTTGACTTAGAAGGTAACTTTCACAGTCATTTAATTAGCTCAGTGCCTTAGTTTCAGTGCACTGTGCACTGTGCACTGTTCTTCCACAGGCTTCAGATACCCCGATCCTCTTCACTCAAGAAGACCTACAGTGCCCCTGTTTTTGATTTATGTCTCATAAGCACAAAGTGCAAAGTCCAAATGGTTTCATTCTGCCTACCTTTTTTTTTTTTCTTTCTCAGATATAAAATGCCCAGGCTCTCCTATGGGTATTTCACTTCAAAAGCTCATGTACTTCAAAAGCTCCTAGTTCAAAGGGATGACCGACCCTACAGATGTTCAAGAGTGACAGTATGTTCCTACTCGAGTGCTCGTGCAACTTCTCATCCTGAATTGCTCCAAATGGCATGACTGGTGGTCCCACTGACAGTATCTACCATCTGCCTCGTATGCTAAAGGCAGTCGTAAAGGCTTAGAGCAGGCAAGTGAGCAGCTAAGCCTGCTGGGCAGGGTGGCAGAACAGTTGCTCACTGGGTGGGAAGGTTCAATAAGAAAACATAAGTCACTGTTTCCTAAGCCTTATTCCATACAATACACATTTACCTTCAGTGCTATCTGATAGCTTGTTTCCTTACCTTGGATCTGGACCTTAATCTCTGACAAGTCCCTTTGGTCTAATTAGCCCTATTGAAACTACAGAAGTCTCAGAGATAAACTGAGGTAGGGCTGCCTCCATTCACCATGGATCTGTAGCATCCTGCCCAGTTTACCTTTGGCAAATAATGACAAATTACCAGTCCCTTTAAAAGATAAGTGAAGATTATCTGTCAAAGCCCATCAGCTCATCCACAAACATTAGGCTGATATGACCTATTCAGAGTTAAGTTACTTATCCCTTCTTACTGCTGCTCCATGGCATCTTTCTTTAGCCATGTAGGCCTTTGCATCTCCATTACCTCATTCTGTTTGCAGTTGTGGCATCAACACTTTTTATTATTTCCAGAGGTGCAGGCAGATGTTGAAATATCCATGAAACCAAATTACAAAATCTCAAAAGCCCAAACTTTATGTGAGCCATCCCCAGGCTCACTCTGTCTTCCCTTGTTTATCAAGTCCCTCAAGCAGGATCTAGTTTTGTAACTACTTGTACTTTTTGAACTGCGTGTCTCATGTCAGGTCTTGCAGACTTTGGAGCAGGTATCAGAAGTTCACTTATGCAAAAGAAACATCAAACCTCAGATTTAGACTGCAAGTGCTTTGGGGTTGGTACTTGTTCTTGGTAGCCATAAATGAGCAGTCACAAACAAGCTGGAGAACTGCAACCCATGTGCTCCCTGGTCACATTGCACAGTGGGACTGCTGGGTAGGCTGAAACACAGGAATATTTGTTCATGTCCCATGCTGTACCACCCTGGGGCTGGGAAGGCCCTTTGTGTCTAGGTCCAGCCTCTGCTCAGGGGCTGGACATATTCACCTCCAGACAGCTCTACAAGGTGTTTTGGAACCGCGTGGATGCGTGGGCAGACTGGGGCTGGAGAAGCAGGTTCACACCCCTGGCGTGTTTTCCCTGAAGTGCCCGGGTGTGCGGCAGCAGTAACAGCGCCGAGAGCCTTTGCTCCCCTTGGCAATTTGCTCTCACTGCCCTCCGCGATAAGAGAGGCTGTGCAAACCCCAGGTGTGCTACCAGGCGACCTTGGCTTCCCCTTGGTGAGCCAGCACAAAGGAGCAGGACACAGGGGACTGTGACACAGGGTAGCAGCCAGCCAGGTGGCCAC
This sequence comes from Eudromia elegans, assembly GCA_003342815.1. Taxonomy (NCBI): domain Eukaryota; kingdom Metazoa; phylum Chordata; class Aves; order Tinamiformes; family Tinamidae; genus Eudromia; species Eudromia elegans. The sequence continues at coordinate 813,176 of PTEX01000055.1, read as the reverse complement.
AGCACCAGCACTCCTTGCTCCCTGCACAACCTCTTCACTTTCCCCATGGCATTGGGATCATTGCCCCTCTGCAGCTCGTGCCCCTTGCAAAAGCTTGCGGCTGTAGGACAGTCACACTTCAGGGCAAACTCTAGGGAGACACTGCAGTCTGTGCCAAGGCAAAAGCCAGAGAGCCAGGACTGTGCACTGAGCCCTCTGACACTGAGGGAGCTGCTCGTAGGCTGCACAGTACTGAGTGGTAATTAATGTTCAGTGAGAAAGTGATCTTAAGCAGCAGCTTCTGGCTCTAGAAGCAAATGACCCCAAACCAGAGCTTTTTTTGCCAAATATAGTGTGATGATCAACTAAGAAAAAAATGTTAGCAATGTGTGAACCAACAAGATAAACTTTGTTTCCCTGCTATAAAATACATTCTTGTGGTGTAAATAAATACCAAGTCCAAGCATGTGTTCTTTCAATCAAGTTAGGCAGGCTAAAAATGAGGTGTGTAGGCTCTCTCTATAGTCAGCAGTTAGTCCTGAGCCAGCCCGCTCTCGGTGACGGATCTATAAAGCTCTGATCCCGCAATGCAAAGCACCAAGTAGACTCATTTTGCCAGCTTGGATTTGTTTATGTGGTTTTGGGTATGCACTTTTCTTCCACCAGCATTTGCACCAGACCATGGTGATGCTCACACAACCTCACCATTCCACCACGAGCTCAACGCCTTGTACCCTAGCTGATTTCCTAGGAAAGCCCTCACGTGTCAACACCTGATCCACATGGAATGAGTGCTACTAGGTGCTCCCATGAACAGATCTGGACGTGCCGTGGTGGAGCACAACGGCTCCCAGTTCCTTATTTCTTTATTCCTTGCAGTAAATCCAGAGTTAATACCCTACTCCCACCCCTGAGACACACATATCTGCTTTCAGCCACAAATATAGGATCCTACTCTGTATCTGTGTGTATCTGGAGACATCCATCCTTTCCCATTGACTGCTGAGCAGATCTGGACAAATAACTCTTACTAGATGCTCAGCTATTACACGCCCAAAGCAAGCCAAAGTGAATCACTGCCAAAAGCTGCACTTGCACAGGATAGCCAGGCTCCCCATCAGCGTGAGGAAGATATCCCACTACTTCTCTGTGCTTTCCAGCTTCTGTTTCCCAGCAGCTTCCAGTGTGTGGTGCTTCCCTTGTGCTGACTCCTATGGCCCTGCACTGACCCTGTGCAATCCTGCAGGATATTCAGCTATTTGCTACATTCAACTTATGTCTTTTTAGTGAATTGAGCATGGGACCAACACACAGAGTGCGGAACCAACAAGTGCCAGAAACGTCCTCAGCAAAGGGAATGGATAAAGGGACCTTTGCACCAAGAAGTTGGGCTGACTCACCCTGCTTCACCAACCTGCACGCTAAATGCACAGGCAGATAATCCCAGGAGGAGCATAACTCGCTATGTTTTGAGGTTTCCAGTGTTACAAATTATTCCTACTAATGGATTAGATCTGTACTGCTTCTTTATCTGTATTTTTAGGGCAGCACTGTAGCCTTCATTTCAACCACAGTTCCCCCAGCTTTGCAAGCACACCTTTAAGCTTAGGAGGGTCCAGAGTACACAAGTGTGTAACAGCTCTTGGAACACTGGCATGTTTTAAAGTACACAAGATAATCCTTTATTACTATAAACTGAAGACGTTACTGATTATGCACAGTAGATAGGCCATTCTTTCGTTAGCTTGCCACCACAGGAGAATATGTTTTTTCTATCAGGTGAAGGCTACCAGGCTGAGCCATGCCCTACATCAGGAAATAGCACCAGTACAAAGGACCACTATTCCAGAAACTTCCTGGAAAAATTGTTGAGGAACAGGAATACGAAAGAGTTAACACAAAGTCCACTTTGGAAAATCCCAGATTTTCTCAAGATGAGTGTTGCTGTGTGCACGAAGTCTTCTTGTCATGGTGTTTTAGGACAGCTAAGATGTCAGCTGAATCTCTGAATACGATGCAATGTCTGAAGCTATACAGTGCTAACTCCCTCACACCTCTAGACTAAAATATTTGCCTTACTGGCCGTACAAGAGAATATCCGAGTGATGTTGGAGGGTTGCCAAGAAAAGGAACACCTTTAGAAGCTGAAATAAAACCTTCTGCTAGCATAGCTGGCATATAAACATAAGTATATCATTCTGGAGACTGCTCTGGGGCAGAAACAGGAAAAGAAGTGCACTACCTGGAAGATTTATGGCCTTATTGTTACATGTAATATGGTTTGGCTGACACAGGCTTTAGGTGAGAACAAGTGCACCAAGTATGAGCAGTGTGGTAGTATGTGTGTAGGGTAGGTGTAAGGTGTAAAGGCTGCTAGTGCAGTGACGTCTTTCCTCTCTGGTTCTGATATAAAACAGACTTGAAGAGAAAGAGGTAGGCAGTTTGGTATTAAATGCATAAAGGTCTGATCTTTTTCTTGTTGTAAAAGATGTTTATTGCAAAATAGCAATCCCATTTCTCACTTATGACAGTGGGTAGGTACGAGACTCGTAACACAGCAGGACTTGTATTAATAGCCCTTTGAAATATCTCGTTACCTATCACCTCTGCTTTTCTCCAAAGCTCATCATTTAGTTTCATGCTTCATAAAACTCAGAGATCACTAAGTGCTCTCAGGGACAAATTGACTCAGTGACTCCCTTCAGAAGTGCTAAACTGGTACAAAATCACAACTGCCTGCTCCTCTTGGAGCTGGAAGCTGCTGGGTTAGTAAAGGTTTGCTTTCAGTGTGCAGCCTGATCCTGACTTCTAATATAGTCAAACCTACCACCAGCTAAGGAGTTACAAGAAAGAGCTGTCATCAGACAACAGTTAATCTCTTAAGTCAATATTATCAGTCATCAAAATGAAGCTAACACGGTCTAGTCTAAATTGATTTATTGAGGACTCCTGCTGCTGGCAATAACTGCATCTGATGAACTGCCTGACTGCCAACCGCCCCTGCCACCACATAGATTAACCTACACCCAAGCACCAAAAGAGGTGCAACCAGCAGGTCTGTGGCCATGAGCAGAGGACAGTCACTAGGGCAAAGTCATGGCTCTGCATGCCCAAGCAGTGTGGATGGAGACCCGCTCTGCTCACAGGCCACCATCCGTCAGGTTCCACCTTACACAGCCGGGCTCTTTGGCACACAGATCAATAAGAGACGATAGGAATTGGGTCTTGGTGCTGGCAATAGATGTCCCAAGCATTCTTCAGTTTTCTAGCAGAGGAGGGAGGACAGGGTGAGATTTTTCTAAATGTTCCTGTTTATGCATTCATGGATTTTCTCTCCCACTCTCCTTGTTGTGTCATTGTGAAGTCATTTTCCTCCTGCAAATTTTGAGAAAATCCAGGTAAGGTGTATTGCAGATGCTGGCTTTAAGGGATTATCTGTTTTGTTTTTCAGAACCTGTTATCTAATCGCTTATTGATTGTTTTCATTCCTTGAAATGCCATAGTTTGTGTTGAATGTTTCTGTTTGTCTAACTGTAGTTGCCACTGAAGTTTAACCTAGTACGCAAGGGCTTCTCCAAGATGGGTCTCTTTCAGTTGTATGTAAATGATGCATTTTTCTTTGGCTTCATGAGCATTGGCTACATAATAGATAATTATGTAGCATGTAGGTAGGGGTGAGCTGAACTATTTCCTCTGGTTATTTGATATATGTGTATAATTGAATAACATTCATCACTGAAAGAGGAAATTAATACCTTTAAAACTTGATTCACAGCATTCATAAGTCACTTTTAGTGGGGCAGACTGTGGTTCCTAAGCCCTAGTATTCAAAGTTTGTTGTGATCCAGGAATCCAGGGAAAAGTTGTGGTTTTCTCCACACTTTCATAAATATGAAATTGATTCATTTACAAATAAAGTTTTTTTTTCTTTTATTGTGGTAAACTCTAATTGGAACTCAAATCTTGAGAAAAAAATTTAGTTCACACACCAAGAATAATTTGTCTTTGGGATAAATTTGTTTCATATTAATTTTAATACTCTTCAGATGGTCATAAATCTCTTTCAAAAGAGGAGTATTTTTCCTAGATGCAGCACTTTCCTTCAGCACTTTCTTTTCCAATAACAAATGTCACTGTGCCATATATCTGCTCCCACTTTTTTAACTTATACTGTACACAAATTTTATGCTTTGCAAATAACCTTCCCAGGAAATACCATTCAGTAAAATGCTTTTTTTTTTCACTTGTATCCATGACAGCAGTAATGCCATGGGTTCTCTTTGCTGCCTTTTCCCCTCCAAGCAAAGTAGGAAGCTATAAGGGGAAGAGGACAGCCGCTTCCCGTGTTGTGTCTGCAAAGCATCACACAGTTAAGGATAGGAAGGTGCCTGTCCTGTCCGTCCTGTGCTGTCTTTCCACGTTTTGTTGAGTGCAAACACATAGTCACTTAGGTCGTGCGGAGAAAGTGACTACCACAGTCTCGGCTAAGCCCAACTTGCCTGTTGACATGGACAAAGCTGTTTCATGGAGAAATTCATCTATATATGGATTGGATGGACCACTTTCCTGTCTTCCTTTCCCAGACTGGGATAATTGATTCACTGATAGTGAATCAAAACATGTCGGAAACTTCTTACTTAAATGCATTTTTCATCAGAAGATACTGATTTATCAAAACAAGGCTTTCTGTTCACGCACTGGATGCAGCTAAACCTTTGGCAGAAAATTCTGACAGGTAAAAGAGGAGCATGACAAGATGAGTCCAAATGGCTATATCCAAAACTGTGAATGTCCAGCATCCAGTCTCCAGCCCTGGCACTAATTTGAAGGAAAAGGGTTAACACAGTCTAGCCATTTTTTGGTTTTCTTCATATATGTTTTGAAATACCCTGGTTTCTTTGAGTGTTAGAAACATATCTACACCTACACCCATCTGCGCTTTCTTTTAAAAGAGAATTCTTGTCTTCTGTCCAGTCTTCCAGTGAATTGGAATGCGTTCCATCCCTTTGCCCAGAACTGGGATAACGATGCCCAGCTTGTGAGAGGAAAGGAAGGCATATGCAGCAGCTGCTCTCCAAGACAGGATAGGATATGAGGCAGCAGTGAGCAGATTCCACGGGCATTAGAGGAGCCGCTCTTCATGTTATCTTTTAGCAGGATTAAACAATAACCTGACTTAGCAGTGGCATTTCATAGAATGATAGAATCATTGTGGTTGGAAAACACCTTTAAGATCATGGAGTCCAACTGCAAATTCTTCCACGCCCTGTCTGCTAAACATTGTCCCCAAGTGCCTCCTCTACACGTTTCTTGAACACTACCAGGGACGGTGGCTCCACCACTTCCGGGGGTAGCCTATTCCAATGCTTGACTACTCTTTCCATGTAGTGTTTATTAACATGCTATTTTTGTTAGTGGATATTGACTAATCGTTACTATAAATCGTACTACTAACTGAATTTATATTTCAGTCAGCTAAAAAACAAATGTCTTTCCAGCATTCCAGTAAGCATATTTCTTTTGGAAACAATTTATTTCTGTCAGTGAGTCATAGTAATGCAGGGAATGGCAAATAACAGGGATGCACAAGACCCAGTTTGAGGAGAGCTCCATAATCAGCCAATGTTAATGAGTAAATAGGTAAGATGACAGTTACTGAATACAATCCAAGTGAAAAGCTATTGTAGTTTTAAAAAATGGGTTGAAGAGCAACACCGCAGTGTTTCTTGAACTCATTAGCTAAGTTAATGACCAAAAGTGAATGATGACCTGAAAACACTGAGCAAGAGAGTCTCCTGAGCCTGCATTGAGATGGAAAGGGCAGGGAGTGCCAATTGCAAGGTGGCTTGCAGTTTTCTGGACAGAAGTGGGCTGAGCCCGGCTGGTCCTAGGCAATCTTTAAGAAACTGTGTGCAACAAGAGCAGGCTGTGATTGCCAGGCTGCACCTCGATGGTTAGAGCTGATGCTTGGGTGCCGGGCTGTGTTTTCTTTTCTGCACTGTCTCTCTGAGGGGCTACAGGCCTACAGACTTTGCTACAAAGCCTAAAAGCTTGTTCTCTGAGCGCTCTTATCGCCTCAGACACATAACAGGAACAACAAAGAGTCAGCTCTGAAAACTAGGGAGCCTTCATAGCTGAAGGGTCATGTGCTAATATTAAGGAGAAAGTCCAGAGACAAGAATTAACTGAAAATGCTGCAAAAGTATATAAAACTTTTCCAGGAAAGGCAACTGTAAAAGATAACACTTGTGTTTTAGAGTCTTTGTGCCAAAGTGCTTTTTGCTGTTTTGTTTAATGTCACTGGTGGAGGCAAGTTCTATTCTCAAACCTTATAGGAGTTGGGTAATAGAGGTAAAGTGCCCGTTGTCTATTTTCCTATTTGGTGCTTGGCTAGGAGTGAGAGGAAGAAAGCAATCTTTGCCCTGTGTTGCTTAGCGAGTCCCTGACACCCTTAACAGCAGGGACAAAATCCTCAGCTGACCTCTGGAGGAGGAAGAGTCGGGATTTTTCCCGATATTTACAACATAGCAAATGACATCAACAGCCCCTCACCTCAGCCCTGCCAGATGGCCATGACTGCATTGCCCTTCATTCTGATCCCAGCGGAGCAAAATGCGTTTCCTAGAAGTGCAATGCAGGTAGGTACGTTACACCAACACTGGGTGATCTCACAGCAAGGGCACAGCCCATGCTTCAGCCCTGTCCTTCTTCACTGCACAAATCCCCTCATATACTCTGTGCAGAAAGAGCCAGGCTAAGCCCAGGAGCTCCACCTTGTTTCAGCTCAAGGGGTTTCAACTCATCAGCTAGAGCTGTCAGAGGACCAAGGGAATTGTTTAGGAGTTCTCCTTTAGTTTATCAGTTACTCCTCGTCCTCACTGCTGTGGCTTGTGTCACGCTGCAGGTGGCTTTGATTTGCTGTCACTCTGCCCAGTTTCTTCTTCCTGCTCCTGATGGTGGGCACGCCTGGGTTACAGGTCCCAGCAGAGCGAAGTCCAACACGTAAAGTCAGGAGACTGTAACTAAGTGTGGAAGCTTCTTTACAAAGATTGGACTTACTGCTACGTTTCGGATTTCAAAGATTATGTCTGATCATATCAGATTTTTTTCTATTGTTCCATTCCCACTGCCCAGAGTTTTAGTTGAATCACCTAAGAACAAGCGACTACTCAATGCGACACCACATACTTTATAGGATTGCAGAGCTTTTGGTGGGCAAGCTGAGTATGGGACAGCCTGGTGACCAAAACCACTGCAATCCAATATTAAAGGCAAATTTATTTATTTTCTTTTTCTCTTCAGCTGCTTAGGACCCTAACAGACCATACTGGGGAGAAAAAGCTCTCAGAACTATCCAGCAAATAGGATGGATTCTTCCTTTAAGGAGTATCAGTAAACCCATCAAATCTCATCATTGGAATTCCATGGCATCTATCTTTATTAAATGTTAAGATGTTGCTTCATGCCATAGAACTGCCTTATATATACGTTTGCACAGGTATAGGGACTGTCTAAATAAGCGTTCATGTTTCCTCTTCCAAGAACACTTTGGAAAAGTTATTTTCTCATCAGTTTCTTGACTAGCAAATGAACACCTGATTCCTCCATTAACATTAGTAAGGTATTCACTGCAGAGCTCACCACACTCTCCACTACCCACTGTAAACCCATGTTCCTCCATTGCTTTTGTTTGTAGAGTCTGAACTCTGAGGGTAAAAGTAGAGGGAAGTTCAGACCTTCATTTCTAGATCTAGTCGCGACACCTCACATAAGAAAATACATATTCATCCTGATGTATACTTAGTAAGGGAAGGTTACTGCAACCCAAACAGAGGATGTTTCATTCAATGCCCTAAATTGTCATCACTGATTTAAGTCTAGTTTGCTCCTGAGCAGCTGCAAAATTCTGTTCTTTGCAGAAACTCTCCCCAGAAGTTTGGCTTAGCCTACACTGTTCTCTGCCTAGGTCACCCGCTCTGTCTTGTACCAGCAGCTCACCGTACATATGGGAGTAGTTGCTGGGAACATTTAGCCAGTTTTCTTCTATTCTGCTCTTGTTGAGTTCCCAGCTGCATTCATCCTCATATTGAGGCAGGTAACGCTGTCTGTTGCTACCTGTGGGCTGTGATGAATGAAAGGGGAGGAGGTGTTTGCCTTGTTACGACATTTTCCCCAAAGAGTGGGTCAGTCAGATCCCCTGGAGAATGAACTGACCTACCGTCACTATCATTTGTGCCATCTAACGAGAGGTGTCCGAGATAGGTGGGTTGGCATTGTGTCAGATGGCAAGTGGTGCTACATTGCAAGGCATGCCATGATAAGTCTGCAATATTATCTAGCCTAGAATTTGGATTTCAATACACTTGTGGTTTGTATCCAAAAAAATGTTTTCTTATTCTAAAAAGACAAAAAAAGGTTATGGACGCGCACTTAAACACCATCTGGGTGCAGTAAGTGCTTTCTGCGTACACACATCAATAGGGCTGCTGCCATAAGTATGAGCCATTTGGCAATTGCAGCAGCAGACAGTTGGCTTTTATTAAGCTGAGTATGTTCTCCATGGCCATGGTCTCCAAGAAATGTGTCCCTTAAGGACCAATGGGTAAAACATCTTTCCCAACCTTTTCCTTTATTGAATACAAGTAATCTGAAACCACAGAAATAACAGTCAAACAACTAGCAGTTCATGGGGAGGGCAAGGACGGAGTCACAAAATACAAGGAACAAATGCCACATGCAAAGAAAGGAATAGAGTTCATGGGCATGGCAGAGGTTATAGAAGGCCCCGTTGTTCTTTGGATGGGAGCCCCCAGGTGGGAATCCTGAGCTCTGGGTCCTGCACCCAGACGTGGTGCCGCATGCATGGGGGCACAGGAAGGACAGCAATGGGGGCACCACAGATGCCTGCCCAGGGGTGAACGTCAGCCATCGGTCAGCAAAGCACCATCAGGGCCTGGCACATCCTGTGTTAGTTAAACGCGGCAGAAACCCAGCGCTCTGTGTGCACTAGTAGCTGAAGTTACCATGGATTTGGGATTAGCAGCCCCCAGAGCTTCTGGGAGATGGACTGTAAGCTCCATGCTGAGATACTCGATTATTTGCCAAGTCACCTGAGTCTGCGAGTGTGAGAGAGACAGAAAACTTCTTCCATGCCTGGTTTCTGTGCAAAACCATAGAGTATCTTGCAAAAAAACCCAAAAGCATCTTTCAACTACCAAACGAAACAACTGCCTTCTGTTTACTTTTCTTGCAAGCAGGAAATGGTATTCTGCATAAGCTTTTGGTTAATGCCCTAGACTACCCCAAGGAGCAATTACTTTAACTGATCTTCTCCTTTCAGTGACAGAAACCTATCAAAGTCTCAAGTCTTTATTACTTGCTTGAATCACGGGACAATTGAAAAACATTTATTCAGTGAAAAAAGAACACACTGATGCACTGTGCTCACGATAGTACCTGACGGCAAAATTATTCTTTCTTTTAATTTAATCTTTAATGCTGTTTTATGTCAGCTGATATTGTTAAAAGTCAAGAGCATTTTGTCAAAAAGCAGATTTGTGTTCCAGGCCTAATGGGCATAATTGGCTACAAATGATGGCAGCTTTCTTGGGCAGGATGGGAATTACCACGTGTTTGCCCTGTAAAACCTGCGCTATATCCAACGTTACTTATGCAAGTGCACCATCTTCTCCTAACAAAGCTTTTAGCCAAAAGCTTTGGCTGTTTCCATTCATGTGAGGCTATCACACACAACAGAGCCCCTGTTTGTATCTCAGAAACGCCTATGACAGAAGAAGATCACTTGTCCAACAGCAGCAATGCCGGTTAAGACTAATCAGCAGGCAGAGAGACAGCTCACAGGCCAGGTGAGCACAGCGAGGTGACAGCAAGGGGAGCACAGCCTTGCTCGGGGTGGTTTCTAGTTGGAGCTGCAGAGTGGAGCAGTTCCGTGGGCAGAAACAGGACCACCCGAGGACAGAGGCCGTAGAAAGGCATGAGCACTGGTGCGGCAGGAGAGCAAAAGGCAGAGACCGTGAGAGGGCCTGTACGATCTCTGCCGTTTCCTTCGGTTGAAGCTGTGACTGTATCTTGAAGATAGCAAGAAGGAGGAAGGTTGTGCTGAGATCAAGGAAGGGATTTGGAGAAAAAAAAGGGGAAGACAGTTTGGGAGTGCCAGAGCAGGGAGCAGGTCAGAGGAAGGAGAAGAGAGAGAAGTCCATAACCCAGTCCCCCTGGGAGACCAGGGCAGGCACTGCATCCATGGGCAGACAGGCTGACCGTCACAGTGTTGAGCCCATAGGGCATTTTGCTCCTGCCCCCGAGGGGAACTGAAGCACAAGTGCGGGGGATACTTGAAGGCCTCTGAACCAGGAACTGGAGATAAGGTAGACGAGCTACCCAAAGAAGAAGGTTGTGTAGGTAATGCAGAAATAGGAGTGAAAAGGCTATTAGATTAAAAGACTAGGAGCAGAGAGGGGACCAGAACAAGATGGAGATGACAGGATTAAGGGGAAAAAGATGGAGCAGTAATGGGAGGGGACCAACTTGGAAATGGACCAATTACAAGAAGTCCAAAGGGGCAGGGGGGGACAGTAAATCCCCTCCAGTACTCCATAGAGCCCCCTGAACCCCATGGTTCCTCTGCTCCTGTACAGTCTGAGGCTCTGCAGGACTGGGCCTGGTCAGAAGACAAGCTAACATCATGCAGGACTGAACATGGCTTGTTTCTAGGAAAAGCTCAGGAGCTCATACATGCAAATACAGACCCAAATGCTAGTTCAGAAGTCGCCTATCATGACAGTTGTTTACATTAGGAAACCATTGGTATGATTTTCAGGTTGGGGTACAGCTGCAAGAAGGCCAAAATATTCTCCAGATTACTTCTTTTTTTGTTTTTCTTTAAAATAACCTGATGTTACTTGAAAAATTGTCAGTGATAAAATATCTATTAAACATATTTATCATTTAAGCACATGGATTTTAGTGACTATTAGCTATATTAGCTACTGGGCACATTATCCATCTTTTCCTTATTCCTTCTGCATGCAAGAAAGAAGCAAAAGAAAAACCATGATTTATCTCCCTTTTCTGACTTCATAAATTTACCCAAATAAGGTCCTGTTCTCCACTAAATCTTCCTTTATTGGTGCAGCGGAACAGAAAGGGACCTGCAGAGGAGCCCGAGCAAGTCCAGCCCCTGCCCCAGCCAGCCTCAAAGCAGAGTGCAGGGAGAGAACGAGGAACAAGGCAAATTCACAACCATTTTTCCCCAGCTTGCCCTCCCAGCCGCCAGCAGCTTGGAGAGTCGCTAAGCCCAAGGTCATCATCGCACATGTCTGTTTCGTGGTCCCTTGTGACCTATGCTTCCGTGAATCTTATTTTCTTCTGAGCACATCCATACTTCTGGCATCCCAGAGTATGTGGCAGCAGCAACTGTTACATCATGAGCACAGACTTCAGAGAAACACTTTCTTCATCTTGTTGTAAGACTAAAATTCTCTGTGAGCTGCTCCCTTACTTTCCTGCAGCAAGCAGGAGGGCACACACACCTTCCACATTACACATGATTTTGCATGAAAGCAAGCATGTAGGTGGCACCGATTTGCTGTCACCAGCCCCTGTATTCCCCATAAAACCTTTGCCCCCACCAGTGCATTGCCAGTTGGTCTGTGGATCTCTGAGGCTGCATAGGGCAGGTGTGTTCAAGCAGCAAGCACTGGTGCTGCGAGTCACCCACACCGAGAGCCCTGGGGCAGCCAGAAGCTGCTCTCTATTTCTCCTAATTTCTTTCCTTCTCTTGCAAAGATCTCAAGAAAAAAAAAAAAAGAAAAAAAAAACCCACCACTTCCAAGGCCAGACTGACTTTTCAAGTTTGACATCCTGTAGTTTCACAGGATGAATATTAGAAGAGCTGAAAATTGGAAAGGAAAGCAAAGCAGAGTTGAAGGCAGCAGAATCTCAATCTCTGAGGGAGTTGAATGCAGCTAGAAGAGAGTTAAGGATCAGTGACTGGGTGGGGATCATCCCATCCCAGATCTCAACTGGCAGCAGCATGAATAACAGGACACAGTACCCTTCTCATCAAAGAAAATTCACGCTTGTGTTTGTGCTCAGCTGTTCTTCTAATGCCATGTTTTTGGTACAACCAATCTCAAAAATAGCTGTAAAGGGTGAGGACTGTAGGGGAAGATAAGCCACAAAGGATCAGGCTTTCTGAGCAGTTCTCCATCAATGGCCTGCTGGAAAAACTGCTGCTGCAGGGCTTTTAAAGCTTGATGTGTCCTCTGCATAATCCCTGGCAGCCACTTATGTGATTCACATAACATTCATCAGCTTTGCATGCACAGCGCAATCTGGGGCTTTGAGTAGGGCTGCTGACCAGGCCCATTCTGGGAAAGGATCCGATTTATTCATATTAAAAAAATTGCTGAATGTAGGGTAATGCAGTGCCATGCGGCAGGAATAGGACTGGACCGAGCTGCAAGTAGAATCGTAAACATTTTGGTCACAGAACAAAAGGGGAGTTGGAAACCATAGAGGTTTTGTAAGATGTGATTTTCTGTCAGTGCCCTGCCATGGGCACATACACACAAGAGCACATTGACAGAACTATCATGATGGGATCATACTTTGCAGACACTCAACTTTAATGAAACAATTATTCTCTCTGATATTGTCTGTAAAGCCTGTAAAACTCTGATTTCTTTAAAGCCTATGGTCACGTTTAATGGAATAAAACCAGCAGCAATCACAAATAATCACTACGCTGGAGGGCTGTGCCTGGATATTGGTGCTGACAACCACCACCACGGACAGAAACAGCACGTAAAAATTGTTGCCACAGCTGGATCTGCAGCTGCAGAAAACAAGGACCTTTGCATTTCACCGTTACAAAGCAAAGAGCCATCTTTTCCACAGCTGATTTGCTGGAAGCTAGAAGGTATCCTGAAATATGGAGATCATCATATTCCTTTTAGACACAATCCTTACACTGAGATTGCAAATGGCTGGACTAGAGGCAGGGTCTTATAAAAGGATGAGTCTTCACAGAAAGACAGTCTCCTGTTCATCAAGCTGAACATGGCCCTGCTCAGGTGCTCCCCGGCTTGCCCAGAGCTGCCCCTGCCCCACAGCACTGAGCTGATCGTGCCCCAGTGTTACCGTTTCAGCCCCAGGAGGAGCGGAGCTTCAGCTGCTGCTGAGAAGGCAGCTGGCAAACCACCTCCTTCATCTAACGCAGGATGTTAGGCAGCTCACCGTGCAGCCCACGTGAGCAGGGACCCGAGTTTCCCGTCCTCCTCCCCGTCTCCAAGCCACAAACACGTGCTGAACAGTGCTCTGCTCTGCACCCTAGCCCTGCAGCAAAGCAGGATCCGATCAGCTCCCTACTCACCTGTAACTCCCGACAGCTCCCACACATTTTAGTTGCTAGAATAGTTTGAGATTCCTATCAAAGTCTGTGTGTTTCTGTGTATACACATGGTTATAAAACTAGGGAAATTTAAGCAAACAGTAGAACACACAGGAGGAGTATAAGTGATCAACCATGAAGGGGGCTCCAACAAGACAAGACTAGCAGGTGGCTACACATTAGGAAATGAATGGTCATCACCTTATGAAGGATCATGCATCTTTCTCTAACACATTCCTTTTCATGCTCTTGTTTGCCATACACTCAACCCTGTGAGCCAGCTGAATGCTCTGTGTAAGCTCTTCCAGAGGCACAAGAACATATGTGAACTCCGTGACACTTAAGTGCAATTAAAAACTGTGAGAAGGTGCTGCGTACTATAACAAAAAACTTGTAGATGGGATGTAAACTCCTCCATTCCACAGCAGAGATAAATGTTATGCTACTCTTGTGCAAGATTAAACAAAAAGACTTCCTGGAGGCTCAAAAAGTTCTGGTGGGACAGACCCCACTGTCTTAAAGTAGAGAGCAGCCCCTGTGTCCATATAGCTGGTATGAACAAGTTTTCCAGATCTAGACTATATCCACATTATAATGTGCAAAATCAAAAATATGCAGTAATAGGGACAACCTCATCAGAAAACTCCAAGCATTGTAAATAAAGGATAGCTGGAGAAAAGAGAAGACAGAAGAGAGGATATTTATTTATATTTGGTTTTCAGTTCTTCTACTCTAAAGCACACTGCCCAGCAAGAGGTCTGCACTCTTCAGTCACGTGCTGCTTCTGATGTTCGGACATGGAGATAGATTTGTTTCTCCTTTGGAGCTCCTTGCCTGCAAGAACAATGCGACATGAGCACTAAATCAGGAATGGACGCATGCAGTGAGCACCTAGCTGCAAATTCATCACTTGTCTTGGCCTCTTCTCCAAAGAAAATGAGCAGTGGCTCCTTAAAGCCCTGAGGCTTGCTCTAGTTCTTCAGTAGTTACTGGCAATTTACCTCATTACAAGAATAGCAGTTATCAAGACTGCTCTTTTTCTATTCCACAAGATCGATTTTTGTAGTTGTTTTAAAGCACAAATAAGAGGGTTGCAGCAGGTTTGAGAGGCTAGTGCAGTTAGTGCAGGGAAGAAGCAGGCAGTCAGAGGTGAGGAAAGACAAGGCATCGCAGAATATGGAGATAAATGATCTGATCCCCTTTAAGTATTATGAAGGAAAAGCAGCTGAAATAAGAAACGGATGCACTCAAGTTATCAATAATTTGACAAAGCTATAGTCTGAATATTAGGTAGAACTGATATGCAAAGGCAGAAGTCCATCATTTTAGCCTACCACTTACAGCATGGCTTGGTCACAAGTCATTTCACTTTAAGTGCCTGAAAGGTAGACTGCTAGAACCATCAAAAAGTGCACGGGAATTAAACACAATCACTTGGAGAGGCTGCTTGGTTGGGTTGCCCTCCTTTCTCATCCTTTCTGCATGGCATAACATAAGTGAAAGCTCGGGACCCTGACCCACCTGTGCAAGTTTTCAACATCTTCAACCGTCTCAGGCAGAACTTTCCCTTTAGTTTCAGGCAGAAGCAAAACCAATCCACCCGCAATTAAACCAAGAACAGCTTCAAAGCAAACAGATGCAAAGACTTTGTTAGCACACACTGCTCTGCAGCATACACGATTTCTTTCTGATGACTTGCAAAATGGACCCATAAGTGAGATTTTATGTTATTCTTCAGACAACAAGAAAGTCTTGTGTAAATCAAGCCTTTATATCCAAGACTGCCAGACCTTTTCCAGACTGTGACAGTTGTGTGGGGATAGCAAAGTACAATTTGTTGGTTATGCACTGAACGAGGGTGTTTCAGACTAAAAATAAAGGGATAAAAACCAATCCATTTTATCCTGAACGTATGCCAGAAAATTGATCTGAATTTTGTTATGTAACAAGATCCAGAAGATATATTCACAGCATGTTAACTCCTACACAATGCAATTAACTCTCCACTGAATTTCTGACACACATTTAGCAAATAATTTTCTGATTTCTATACATCTTAAATCTACTATGCACCTTCATAAATGTATGCTCAGTTAAAAACTGCATATTGCTATTCAAGACAGTTTTCTAAGTATTGCACTGTGTCCTTATCTGAAGATTTAGAGAAGGTTTGCAGATCTTGATCTAGAAGGTCAGGCAGCGAGATAAACACTCATCTTGCATTTATTTACCAGTCTCCTTCCAAACATGCAGAGAACAGCCCATTAATACACAGACTGTGGGAAAAGTTGAAGTATTGCAGTCATATTGTGGTTTAGTGTATCACTAAATAAGAATTATGTGAAACTAGTGTTGTTGTTGTTCCAGGACTGAGACATTCTAACAGAAGAATGGTAATTTACCAGACTTATAAAAGTCGCAAATATTAATCTGACCAAAATGTAGGAATGTTCCTCAGATCTTTGATGTTTGTCAAATTCATATTCATCTCTAGCTTTCTTTAAAAACACAAGGAGAAACATTTACAACAAAAAAGATACAAATGCATAAACAAGTTCCAGGTTACTATAAACTGGAGGTTATGGGTTCTAAGAGAACACTTTCTACTGAATTTGGCCCAACCACTTCATCAATTTTCCTCCACTCCCAGCTTGGGCCCCACTGCTGCCCCCGAGGAGCAGCCTGCAAGGTGGCACTTACTGAAGACTATCAGCGGCAGCTCCTGCCACACCTCCACCAGCCTGTAGACGATGAAGGGCGCGACGACGCCACCAATGTCACACAAGGCAGAGCAGACCATTACGCCAAGGTTCCTGGTTCAAGAGCAAAGGGACCGCGTTAGTGGGAATGCAGGTGGAAAGCAGGCAGCTCTGACTTCATGCAGAGTTGCTCTGCAGAACATAGGAAATATCAAAACAGTTAGAAAAGCCGTAACTTTCCTAACCAGTGGGCAAATTCAGGCCTATGTAGTGCAAGAATAAATGTCTTAGCAAAGAGGTACAATAGAGTTTACCTATTTTACCTATTTATTTTCAGATGAAGAAGTATGAGCAAATTCCCAATGTTAAAGAGAATCAACCCCAGAGAATTTAAGTAGAATATTGAAACAGATTTAGTAAGAATGTAAAATATCCAGCTTCAGTAGACCTTAGCTGGCCAAGGGAGGTCTGAAATTCCTTCTGCACAGCACAGCACTGCGACCATAAATAAAACTTTAAACTGTCTTGTCCTGCATCCATTTTGATAAAGAAGAGCTGTGTAACTTCACACGTAGTGCAACTTCACATATAATTAGTTTCTTTCTAATGAAGGAAGGAGGTCTGAGATTCATCCCACCAACACAAGCATTTACCCTTCAGACAAGAATATATGATAGAGCTATCTCTCACTGTGATCACTGAGAAAGTAGGAAATTGTGAAGAGCTGACAATCTCTAAAGCTTTAGATATGAGCATCTCACATACCTACTTCTGAGTAAGTTGCCCTGCAGTCAACAGACAGCGGAGAAAACCAGACATAAGATCACAGACTTGGATTTTACTAATGCACATTCACCATAGCAGCATTGACTCTGGACAGATCCATCTAAATATTATTTTGGTTTAAAAAAAAATTGTCCAAATTAAAATACACAGGAACTAAGATCCCCTTATCCACTTGGTTTGTCTCCATTTTTCCCTCAAATCTATTTCCTGGCCAAGGAGCTGGCTGGGAGAAGGTGCACCTACCTGATATACGTTGGATACAGTTCGGTGTTCACAAAGCAAACCATTTCAAAAGCCATCGTGATTCCCATTCGCCCAATGCAAGCAGCAATCACTTTTAGCCAGTGCAGGTCTGCAAGCAAAGCATTTGCAAAACGTTTATATATTTCCCAATAATTTAAAGGGAATCAGCTAATGAACCAATGCATAGTTCTCGACTCTTCTGCAGGAAATGCAAACAGTCAGCACCACACGAGTTGCAGTTTGGGGAAGTTCCCAAAGCAGCATAGAGAACCCAAGGGCTTCCAGATTTATTTTAGCTACAAATTGGCCTAATTTCACTTTGGCTGCATGGGGAGATAGGCCAGCCTTGCTCCCAAGAGTCAATGTTAGGGTAGGGAAAGTACGCTGGTCTCCAGTGACTCACTCTCTGGGATCAGCGCCGTCGCAAGGCAGGCGGCTCCAGCCACCAGGTTTGATGCCGCCCATGGGTAGCGTCGCCCGACACGGTCAATGGTGGCGATGATGATGAAGGCAGCTGGGAACTCAACAAGAGCGGAATAGAGAAAATCCAGATGCATGTTCCCACCAGCTATGCCCAAGTGCATGATGAGGCCCTGGTAGAGGACGGAGCTGGTGAACCTAGGTAGAGGAGAGTGTTACTGCTTTGTCATCAGTCACAGGGCTGAGGTCTGCTTCCTGCTGGACAGTTCATAACAAGAGCAATCAAAAGTCACAGAGGAACCAACTTCAGCCATAATACTTGTATGGAAACCCGTGAGCCCGTGGAACAGGATGGGCCGTGAAGACCTGCACTGGGAAACACACTGCTGCAGGTGAGGGCTGGTGTAACTGAGCCTGCACTAGTACGAGCTGGGTTAGAGCCCACGACGTTTATGTGGGGAGTAATTCGGAGAGGCTGGCACCTCTCACACCACCCAAGGATATCTGTGCTCCTGGAGTGCCCCCTGCTAGCTTGCTGAGGGACAGCACTTTTTCAGGTTCAGCGATCAATGTTCCTGTGCCCAACTCCCATTTATCTGAAAACAGAAAGCCTCCTCCCTAAGGAAGAATAAAAATTTTGCTGGTTTCACACATTTCAATAGAGGCTATCGGAAATCTACAGAAAAAGCTATAGAAAATAATGCAAACCAGGAGGATGCACACCCCAGGGTAGTGACTCAGCAGTTCCTTGAGACAAGATTAAATCCCTCTTCTACCAGAGGCCTTCTGTATATTCAGAACCCCAAACAAAGTCTAAAACAAGGCTAGAAAATTAAACTTAAAAAAAAAATCATCTTTTTACCAGTTATACATCAAAATGAAGGTATTTTTCCTCATCTGTGGTGTCCTAACAAGGTCAAAGATGGAAGGGGTCTGTCTCCCACCATCTTCCTCTTCATATTTAATATCCTGCAGAAAAGCCAGAACAACATTCACTGAGGTGCAAGACTTGTACCCTCCTTGGGAAAGCAGCTGGAGACACATTCATGTGCTGGAGCTCGTCAGTGCATGCAATGGCCCCTGAAGACACTGGTCTGCCATTACCCAAGTAACTGGGGCAACAGGCTGGGACTGTAGCAGTCATGCATTCCCTCCTGCAGAGTTTTGCTGTTTTCCGTTTTGTTGTATTAAAAAAAAAAAAAAGTTCCTATCGTATGTAGGTGAAATTATTTATTTTCTTTGCCTCACCAATCTTAATTTTTCTTTCTTAACATCCTTGTCACTATGATAGAGATTACTATGAGATTGCTAACTAGGGGGAAGAAGCAGTAAGTTTCTGCTGAGGGGAACTGAAAGAAGGAGCGACCGTAAGGCTTGCTTACATCTAGAAGCAAACCCCAAGCTCACCTCAAGATGAGAAGGCATCTTCTTCCGATTTTTTTTGGCCATATCACTAATAATTTTCATAGCTTTATCATTTTTCCCTTGAGATATCAGCCACCTGGGAGACTCTGGGAGGCACCTACAATGCAAATGAGGAAAGGATACTCTTATACCAAAAGTTAATGCCCATAGAGTACTCCTGTGTATGGAGGCTATAAAGACAGGAGTGACATTTTTTTCCTCTCACCTTCCACCCCTCCCCCTAAAGCTTATTCCACTACTGAAATGGAGAAAAAAAAAAAAAAAAAAAAAGAAAAAAAAGGAGCAATTATTGTAATGACTTTAGTAAAAGATGAGCCCATTAAAGGTATATCTGAACAATGAGAACAATGTCATAATTTATTTAGACAGTCCACCAAAAACTGGCCCCTCTTAGGGAACCGTTTTTCAGACGCACTACCACAGACTAAGAAAAACTATTCACAGAAATTGATTTCTGTTATTTCTATCTTCTTAATCCAGCTAAAAAATATTTTGTATCCAAAGCATTCAAAAGGTGAAAATTATTGATCATAAAGCAAGAATCTAAAGTAATGGTGAAATCATTCTCAGTCATCTTGTTGGATCACAGACCTGAAGGTTTTTCTTGAAAGAAGGTGAAAATAACTCACAGTTATTTAACTCTTCAACATTTTTTCAGTAGCCAGCCTTTCAGCATAGGCTCCACTCAATTATTACTCTTTGCATTAACTGGCATAAGCGTCTAAGTAGTAGTGCAAAATTTCTCAAGTCTCAGGGATCCAAAGAGGTTGGGTTTTTTGGTCTTACACGAAGACACAATGAAAGCGTGCTTACCAGTAGTAGAGCAGGAAGAAGCAGCTCGGGAGAGTAACCGTGAGCTGCAGCCATCTCCAGTGAGGAATTGCATAAGCAATGGCATCAAACACAAGGAGTCCAACCGAGAAGGCCGCCTGATAGAGAATCCCCACTGTTCTCCTGTATCTCGCACCAACAACTTCTGTGACTAAAAATGCATAGAAACAGATGAATGACACTTCAGCATCCACAGCTCAGTGCAGGAGCAAGTTTCTCTGTGGGACCTATTGAAAATAAGTGTTGCATTAGTGCCCTGAAAAAAACTTCTTACAAATTCTGGACTTGGCATAAAATCTCAGCAGAGAAGGAAGAAAAATGAGCATTTTGGTTGTAGGTTGGTCTAAGGCATTCAGTTACCTTCTACCATTGAAAAAAACATCAAACTTTCCTTCAAAACACAGATTTTTATGATAAAATGTTCTACATGCTATGCTACATAACGCCTCCAACCTGAAAAGAAAGTAGATTAAGTGCACCCTTTCATCCTTCATCTCGTTCCCAACACATAAGATACATTTTTATTGAAAAATGGGATTTACAACTTCCCCGACAGGAGAACTTTCAAGATGAATTTGCTGTTTACAAACATCACATCATGGGGCAGGCCTTGAAGGTAAAGTGCTATTGATGTAGAACTAAGAAATAATAATTACTTTGTCATGCAAGCGTGAAATTTTGTATTTGGCTGTCTCTCATTTTAAGAATGCAAGTAGTGGAATAAGAATCTTTTAGCAATGCACAGAACTGCTTTGTTTTAGAATCACAGATTAGCTCAGGTTATTTGGGCAAATATTAAGTAGAAACACTTTCTGTCTCGGAAAGATTCCAAGCTAAAAACAGTTCAGACACAAGTAAGTGTCCAAGAGCATACTAATAAAGGTTGGCTCAGTCCTTACATCCTTCCCTAGGCATTTAGTATTGACCAGCTGGAGGAGCAGTACACAAGTTGAAATTGGCTTTGGGTCCAATTCCATGCAACTTCTCATGAGCTCGTTTCAAGAAGAACCCCAAAATAACAAAGTGCATTTGAGGAAAATATGGCAGCACAAGTCATTACCCTGAGGTGAGTTTTATACTATGAAAACAGCATGAAGTTCTCCAGAAGCGTTGATGAAAGTTTCATCAGTGCCAGAGAAAGATTTAAGAGGCCAAACAAGTACCTGGAGCAGGCAACAGGAAGGAGCTGCTCCATCTTGGCAGAGAAAGGCCTTGCCGTGGGCTAGATGTTTTCGTCTAGGAAGGAGAGCCCGGCTTGGCCTTCCCTCGGAGGAGCGCGCAACACCACCACGCTCGCATAGCTCGTCTTTTCCTCAACAAGGACATACCGTTCTGCAGTTATTTTTAGCCCGCAAAGCCTCTGTTTGCTTTTTATTGCTCTTTATAGTACCCAAACGCCTTCCGTTTTCCCCGTTCTCCACGTTTCTTTGAGGGCCTCCTTTGCCATCTCCTCGGCTGCGTTTGGAAACGAGCACCGGGCAGCTGCAGTCCGCCCCAGGAGCCGCGTCCTGCCCAGCTGGGAGAGGGGCTCGCTCCGGCGAGGACAGCGCGGCACCACGGGGGACATCCACCCCGGGGGGCAGCCTGAACTCCCCACCGCTTCTCTCATATCTTTGAGGACCACTGTTCTTTGGGAAAAACAGGCGTTAAACAAAAAGCCAAAGAAGAAGACTACTCCTCAAGATCAGCTTGTGTACGTGATTTCAAAAAGCTGTGGAGACTTTTCCATTTTACTATTTTTAATTCATTTTATTTCTCTTCTCTCCGCAGCAAGACAAAGGAAAGGCCTGAACTCACCCACGATGTAGCCTGCAGTCCAGCAGCCCTTGCTGACCAGCCCTTGCAGGAACCGGAAGATCAGGATCCACAGGTAGGTGGGCACAAAGACCAGAAGAACGCCACAAACGGTGTTGGCGACGATTGTAGTCAAGATGCAAAACTTCCGGCCAAACCTGGGTTGGAAGATAACGCGCATAAGCCAGAATACCAGTAAGGAAGATACAGATGTTTTAAATGATCAAGAGAGCTATGCATCATTGTTAGAAAAATGCAGCGCAAGGCATAGACACGTGCCAACTTTTATTGCTAGCCCATTTCTCACTCACTTCTCAGATCCTTGAAAATTTACTGTGGCGACTGCTCTGCAGTTCCAGAAGAGCTTTCGAGGTTGTTTGAAGGACTAAAAATTTCCCCAGCAGAAGCAGCTGAGTAGGCCCGTATTTACACATATTTTTAGCTGCTATCTCCAAATACCAGAGAAGGCAGCTTATTCTTTTGTTATTTAGTACACGGCAGCAAAAAAAGAGAGCAGAGATTAACATTAAGGCACTGATAAACCTGCATGGACCTGGGACAACAGATTTATATCAAGAAACTTGATCCTGAAAAATATTGTGTGCGTGGATCCAGCCTTGAGTGGCTGAACTTCACAAGAACAGGACCTATAATAGTAACGATCTTTAAATAGGAGAGAAGCAAGAGAGAAAAGGGATCTTCTAATATTGACCTTTATTTATTGACATTTATAAATTGCCTGGCCAAGTTTGAGTGTTTTCTCACAGAGCACGTGCTTGCTGTGTGGCAAGCACCGAGTACAGCACGTGTCCCACCGTGGGTCCTCCTTGATGTGCTGCACATACAGCCCTGAAACACCTTGCAGAAAGCACGAGGTTTGTCGGACTTGCAGAGCAGGAAAGAGTGGCAGCTTACATAAACTACTGGGTATGATTCATTCACTCAAGAACAAGGTAGAGTGGTCATTTCTAGTACTATGAGTTAACACCCGGGTGATTTTCCTCGTTTTGAAAAGAGCAGGGGTGGCAGTTGCACAACTTCTCTGCCTTTGCTTAAGCTTTAGCTGCTGAGCGCTGATAAAGGAGGTGAGGTGGTTTTACTGTCCCGCTATACGTACCTGTCTGCTATGTAGCCAATGTTGACAGAGCCAATAAAAAACCCGGCGTTCACACACGACTGAAAGATGTCCAGCTTCCAGGAATCCTCACACACCAGGTTAAACTGAAGGAGCAACCACAGGCAGAAGCACAACAGTGAAAATGGGAGCTAGTTCACACTTGCAAAGTGTCCTTAGCCTCTGTTTAAACATGTTGCTGGGTTGACACCCATTCTATCAACATCTAGGAACACCAGTGATATAATTAAGTGTCCGACATTAAAAATAAGATCAAGCCTTCAAGCAGTTCTCATGCCTCATCTTTACTACTGGAAACAACATAGTTAGAGCTAACAGTGCTTGCCAAAACTCGCGATGTGTTTTACACCTTGTTCAAACTCTGTTAATCAGATTAGGCTTTCTAAACTTTTCTGGTTTTGTGTGCGTTTTCACTGGTAGCTGACACTTCTAAGCAGTTCTAGCTGCCCTGTCTCCTCATATGCCACAACAGCACCTGAGAAGTGCTCTGCATTGAGCATGCTGTATTCCTCGGAGGTGTTCCCACTCTGCCCAATTCGCTGTGCTCTCCATGAAGTACCAGCAGTGCCTCACTGGGAGAGTAGGGAACGAGTCATAGAGAGGGTTTTGGAAACAAGGAACAGTATCCTGCAGCCTGACTTGTCCAGAGATGAGGCACCTCACAGCCTGGAGAGCAGCCCTGCAGAGAGGGACCTGGGCGTCATGGTGGACGACAAGTTGACCATGAGGCAGCAGTGTGCCCTCGTGGCCAAGAAGGCCAATGGGATCCTGGGGTGCATTAAGCAGAGCGTCTCCAGCAGGTCGAGGGAGGTGATTCTGCCCCTCTACTCAGCCCTGGTGAGGCCGCACCTCGAGTCCTGTGTGCAGTTCTGGGCTCCCCAGTGCAGGAGGGATGTGGAGCTGCTAGAGAGAGTCCAGCACAGGGCCACGAAGATGATTAGGGGCCTGGAACATCTGCCCTATGAGGAAAGGCTGAGAGAGCTGGGCCTGTTCAGCCTGGAGAAGAGAAGACTGAGAGGGGATCTGATCAATGTATATAAATATTTCAAGAAAGGGAGCGAGGAGGATGGGGCTGGCCTCTTCTCAGTGGTGGCCAGTGATAGAACTAAGGGAAACGGCCAAAAATTGAGGCACCAAAAGTTCCACAGGAACTTGAGGAAGAATTTCTTAACGGTGAGGGTGACAGAGCACTGGAACAGGCTGCCCAGAGAGGTGGTGGAGTCTCCTTCTCTGGAGATCTTCCAAACCCGCCTGGACATCACCCTGTGCCACATGCTCTAGGGGACCCTGCGTGTGCAGGGGGGTTGGACTAGATGACCTCTACAGGTCCCTTCCAACCCTAGCCATTCTGTGATTCTATGATTCTATGGCCAAACCTTACCAAAGGTATTTGTCATCTGGCCTTAGCCCTCATGCCTTGCTTGAGAAAATAAGTGGAAGTTACTAGACAATAAATTACTTAAAAAAAATAAGCTCAAGGGAGCAAGAATCCCTTTCTGTCCCACTGGTAAGCCGAGTTTATTCAAAACTATGCCTCTTTGATCCGTGTATAAACAACATCCACCCCGTGAGGATATTATTTCACATGCAAGTTTTTCTCTGAGCCAAGTTTGCTCTGTGCTCTCCCTTGCCCCACGCCCTCGCCGGAGCAAGGGACAACACGCAGGAGCGTGACGGCCTCAGCAGCAGCAGCAGTCACAGCCTGACGTGGGACACGGGGAGAGGCTGGAGCGCGCGGCTGTGGCCACTGCAGACGCCCCAAGAGCCCCAGCCAGGCGCCCTGCACCACAGCACGGGCTCGAGCCGGTAGAGGGCAAGGCGGGCAGTGCAGGTTGGGCTGCGCCGTCCTCCCTAGGGGAGGCTTTCATTAAAGACAGCCGGAAAAGATCGGGTGGTTAATTTCTTCACCTGTCCCTATTTAATGAGAAGAAACATGCATACATACCACCTGATTTCACTGACTTTTTTCCTTATCTCCTTTTATAAACATCTATTAAGTCTCAAACTTACAAAATGAGGTGCTGAAATCACTAGAACCTTAAACTTAACAGCTCTTACATTTGTTTTAAGGAAGAAGTTCTATTCAATTTCTAGAGGTGCCAGAAATCAGTTTTCCATCTCACTAGGTTCACCATTCAAAGTACTGATCTCTGTAGACAGCTAGAAGTACTGAAAGTACTAAAGTACAGCTAAAAGCTAAAAGTAAAAATAATAAACTACTTCCAGTTATTCTAAAAACCCATCCGCATTAGGAAAAGCGGCAGCCCTCGGCTTTCCTGCTGTTTTTTCCCAGGACGAGCTGCTCAGCCGTGGGGAGGTTCTCCAGGAGCCCGCCTGCCCTGAGCCGGCCGGGTTTGTTTGGCGAGCTGCAGCTCTTGATGTCTGCGGCGGGGCGATGTTTACACACCTCCACCAATAGGGACCAGAGCTTTAGTCCAACCTGGGCTTTATCTACATGGCAGCGCGCGTGCCGAAATGCTTTTGGCTCCGCAGCTGGAGGTAGGAGCTGCGTGCGCGCTGAGCGAGGCAGGACGGCAGCAGGAGGCCATCCCCCACCTCCAGGTGAGCATACTGCACGGTGTTTTGGATACGTATAGAAATAACACATCTTTCTATGCTGCAGGTAACGCACTCGCGCAGACGCGCGCTCTTGCGGGTGCCCCGCTGAGGCGGCGGGCGGGCACTCACCTCGGTGACGAGCGAGGTGCCCTGCGTGTCGTAGAGCCACCCGTCGCGGCAGCCGGTGAGCGGCAGCGCGCTGGCGTTGTGGGGCGCCGCGAGGACGCCCAGCGGGTCGGCGCACGCCAGGCCCGTGGCGTTCCAGTCCACGTCGTAGCGGCGGCAGCGGCTGGCGAAGGAGTCGCCGCGCCGGCCCCACTCGGGCACCGTGTAGCGCAGCTCCTCTTCGCGGCTCCAGCCGCAGCTGCGGCTCAGCTCGGCCACGCCGGGGCTGAAGCAGCGGTGCTCGGGGATGAAGCCCAGGAACACGATGCCCACGTACACGGGCGTGAAGGCGGCCGAGAGCAGGCACAGCGCGAAGAAGGTCTGCTTCTGGAAGCGGTCGAACTCGCCGACGCTCTCCAGGATGTCATCCAGGGTGGGCATTTTTGCACTGCACCCCTTCCAAAAAACTTACCTAGGTCCTCTCCACAGCACTGGTATATTTAGTTGGCAGCAAAGCTATTTAAGTAACAAAGACATTTGACCAAAAGTCAAGCCTAGCTTCATAAATTATTAAGCTACGTGTTGCAAGCTTCATTTTTTAGGTTTCATTTGAAGGCAAACCTTGATTGACCCAAGGAGAATTTGCATTTAGCCCCTCATCAGGAAACCTCTCTTTTCTCCAGAAAAGAACCTAACAGCCAGAACACTGTTTTTCATTAGCCAAATCCACTCTTTAGGCACAAGCAGTAGTTGGACAAGTATAGACAGAAAATTCTCTCACCAATGAAAAGTTCAGCATAGCACCTGCTAGCTAGGCAAACCTTGTCCACACACAGACATGTCACTTTTTTTAAAGGATTTTCAAATACACTGGGAAATAGAAATGTTCCTACACTGAACCTTGGTACAGGGGAGAAACATCCGTCCTGCAAACTCGTGTGCTGACCCTCTTACCTCTTCACTTTCCACATGTCCCCATTTCCAAAGAAACTCTCCTCCCCCAGCTGCAGCAGGGAGCACATTTTATCTGTCCACACTTTTGTTCAAAAATGATACAAAAATATTAAAACTAATATGATTATGCACTGGAAATAGCTTTGGGAAGCCAAGATACACAATAATCAAGGCAGAGACAACTAGTGCCTAAAGTTTTACAGGTCTGCAGTAAGCAAACTTCTTTCCCAGGTGCTTAAAAATTAAGAATGAAGAATTGCATCAGGCTTCACTAGTGTTTCATGCTGTCTGTGGACAGATACCAGTTACTCCAATACCTTTGCTGACAACAGCAGCTTTCATAAGAAGGAAAAGTATGAATGAAGATAACATTTTAGAGACAGAAAAATAAATACAGAATGGTCTAGAAAGCAACATGCCCCGATTAAGCAACTACACGCAGAGTAAAGAACTACTCTCACGCACACCAAAAGCCAAACACGTTCTGAAGCAAATATACAGACCAGAGCCAGTTCTTCATCCAGCTTAATATGTCACCGAAAACTCTGTTCAACTTCAGTGTAATTATGACCTAGCCAGCTGTGAAAACTGCCTCGAGACCAGCACTCCACGAGCCTTCCTTGCACAAGGCAGACCCACCATCTCCTCAAGCAAACCACCCCCCTCCAAAACACCGGCAAAGTAGAGCAGCACGAGGAACAGAGTAACAAGAGCACTGCTTATGCAACTATTTAACATTGCATTGCCCTGCGCTAAGCACACAGCCTCCTCCCTGGAGCCACCACTGCGATTCCCAGGACTTTTGCCTCCTCGGCCACGGAAGGTCCATGCGGAACAGCAGGGAGCAGCGCAGCACCAGCGCGCTATCGCCCACCCCTACATCCACCCAGGCAGGAGGAATGTTTGCAAGCAGCTGAAGCCAAGAGAGCTGAAAGATAAGCAAAAGCCTGCATGGAAAGTAAATGTTTAAAGTTGTGGGCTGTTAAAA
>PTEX01000055.1:765415-785788 GCA_003342815.1 Eudromia elegans | reverse complement strand
AAAAAAAAAAAAAAAAACAAACACACACACACCACAAACCTGCCCCAACTTTTTTTTTTTCCCCCCACACAGTTTTGCTTAATTTGTTTGCAATTGTTGCAATTGTGTGCACAAGTTCAAATGAAAAGGTTAGGGGAAAATCCCAGTCTATTTCCCATTACTCGCTATCAGACAGGGCATAGGTAACACTTCATTTCTTGCAGGACCCGTGCAGGAGTCTTACACCCTTCCTCCTCTGAGGGAGCTGACTAGCCAGTTTTGGCACCCAGCCCAGAATCCATCAGGAAGCTGCTGAAGTCTTCCCATGCTTCCTTTACTTTGTGTGCACTGGTCCCAGGTCCCCATCATCCTTGTAACCTTCTCTCCTCCCTTTATGTAACCAAGTACTCCATGGGAAAAGGTTTCCTGAAGCAAGCTAGGCAGTCACTCTGCACTAGATAAGCTCTCGTCAGCACAGGTGCACCTGAGTTGATGAAAAGTGGACAGCAGTTCCAAAACAAGACATTTAAGTTCCTCACTGTTGTCAGCTGCCTGTTATTAGAAACATGTCCTTGATATTGCTCAGATAAGCATTCCCAGGTAGCATAGAATTGTTCTATCCAAGTCTCATTACACAGTCACAATGAATATATCATTTGGTATTAAATCTGGGTATATAGGTGCTCACTGCATGTCACACCGATCCAGAAACAACTCCAAGATACAGGCCTTGCAAGACCTGGAGCAGAAGCAGTGTTCTTCAGTATCCATTTCAGAAAAACATTTCAACAGAATTGACAGTAATTAAAAACCTACTGTCAGGTCTCTCATTGCCCCAGATTAACCTAATGCACATTGTGAAAAGGCTACTCAATTATAATTTTAAGATGCAGCTTTGGCCTAGAAGTGTTAAAGCTTCACTTGTAACAGTGAGGTGCAGCCCTGGACTACAAGATCTTCATTTTGTGATGAAACATTTCTTACTTTGAGCACTGCAATGAGAATATTAGCCATGGAGGTAGCAGAGGAGATGACCAAGTTGATGAACAGTTCTAAATACTAGTAAAAGAAAGATTCCAGACTTGAGATGTGGGATTTGGAATACCCACTTCATATCTTTTATTGAAATTGCTGATTACTTTATATTACACTATTTTGATTCAAAATGGAGTTTTTATAAAAAGAAACTATTGTTGAAATTGAAGAAGCCAACCAAAAGGAACAATGAAGAGTTTCAAAAAATTCTGACCAGTATATGTACTTGTGCAGCTCTGAAACTGTATCATTGTCTGTAAGGTGATTCCAGAAAGACCTGGAGAAAAGCAAGACTGCCAGAGGAAAATTGACTTCCATTCATCACCAGTAACTTTTCAAGTCAATGATTATGGCCAGGGCTTCAGCACACACACTAGAACTTACATTATAAAAAAAATACGGGACCAAAATCCTCACAATTTGAACTGGATAGATGCTGTGTAGATTAAGGCTCCTCTAGGTGTTGGCCTTTTCTTGGTGACGACAAATTAGGCAGCATAGGCTACATGCCAGGAATTCTGCCTCTCTGGCCTTGAAACTCTGGTTCTCTGTGCATAAAGTCTAGTCCAGCCAATATTTAGTGAAAAAAATATCTTTGGGTGCTTATCAGCTGCTTAGGCAAATACTGAGAAGTCAGTCATATAACCAGTACCAAAAATATCATGCAAAAAACAGCAATCATTTCAGGCTAAAGCTATACAGAGTTGTACCTTTCAGACAACACCTTTCCATCAATGATCTGTTTAAATTAGAATGGATATTCAAATTTACAGGATAAGTTAGACCAGTCCTAAAATTTACACCAAATCATCCCAACCCACAAAAGTTATATTTTTCCTTGTCACACAATGGGTGAACCCATAGAATAATACCCTGCCGGCAGGAAGAACAAACCTGAGTAGTGAGGATCAATAAATACAAGGAGTTAAAACACTAGTAGTCAGATCATTTGAATCTCAGGAGCCATGGGCTTCATTTGGATTTAATCCTGTTCTTTGAAAGGTTCTTCTTTTAAACAAGCATTTAACGTCTATGCTAAGGCTTAAAAGAAAATAAACAAACAGAAAATCCCTGTCCTGGCTACAGAGAGTCAACATAACTCAGTTAACTGGATGTTAAAAATCCAGTCATTACTGAACAGACCATTGTAAACCACCAAGACATCTTTCTTCTTCCCTTTTCAGAGGTTTCTTGTTAAAGGCAAAAATTCAAAAAAAAAAAAAAATCTTTTCAGGCTGAAGTCCTCATATTTGGTTGGAAGTGTTGTCTCATTATATAATCTCTCTATATTTCTTTAGGCACAAGAAGGGGGCATTAAACATTCAACAAGTCCTCATCACTATCATCATGAAATGATACTGTGTTTGTAGAGTTCTGTGTCTGTTGGCCTGGGCTGGCTTTTGCTTTCCTATCCTTTCCCCCATTCAGTAAGTCAAGGCTTGGCATCTTCTTTCGTGGATGCTTGCTCTTATCTAGTCCTCTTCCTGACTGAATCTTTACATCTGGAATTGTTAGCACTTCATCCTCACTGTCCAGATCATCCACATGGAGAGATGTAAAGGCTTCTGATGCAACAGACTTAGCAATGTGACCATTTTCCTGCCCTCCTTTTGCTGTTCTTTGATTTGGCGTTGTGATTTCCTCCATAAGCCACTCTGTTTCATGCTCATTAGCTTCTTCTTCACTGTTTATCTGAAAAAAAAATAAATAAAAATCCAAGAGTAGACTGCACACAGTGCTCCAGCCTCTGCCTATTATTGATCTTTCCAATTAGCAGACCTATCCCATACAAGGTCTGTATGGATGTATTTGATCATGGGACAGTAACAGCACACTCTTGCAGTATATTATTATTGCTTCCAGCCATTCAGTACTGTGTCTGAACCTCAGCTGCCTTCTAAAAAGCTTTATACACTTTACTAGGCTATTCACTGGCCACTTTACAGCATTTCTTCCTTTATCTTCTGTTGTCTTTTCACTGTGGTTTTAGACACTCAACCAGCCATGCATCTCTCCTGAAGCCACACAGTTTAATATCCAGCCACTGAAGGAACTAGGATGTTTTTCTAGTTTAAGTCACACTTGGGTAACTTTACATGAAGCAAAAGTCTTTGATTTCATCATTATATTACCTTTGTGTATTTGTAGGAAACACCTGATGTTCTTCTGCAACAGCTGGTTATCTTGTTTATTACAGTTTCCCTGAAAACAGAAAAAAAAAGAAGGGAGAGAAATAGAGCATTAGAAAGATTGTATCCAGCTTTGCAGCCCTCACCTTTCATCACTGGAGTTTTGTCAAAGCATTTTATCAAGCAAGCTATATGCTATCATATTTGGTTCAGGACCACACTAAAGCAAAAGATGGTCCATAATTGTGTATATCATCTTGCTCACCACAGCTTCAGGATGACTCTTCTGATACTTAAAATCTTTGGAAAAAAGCAACCTTGTTTGGAAATCAGAGAAGTGTTTGTATTTGTACTTCATTGCTGTTGTATGATTCCAGTTTGACACAGAATCACAGAGCAGTTAAAGATGAAGAAACCTGTAGTGTCTAGTCCAAACCCCCGCTCCAGCAGGGACCCCTAGAGCACGGGGCACAGGGTGACATCCAGGTGGGTTTGGAAGATCTCCAGAGAAGGAGACTCCACAGCCTCTCTGGGCAGCCTGTGCCAGTGCTCTGTCACCCTCACAGGAAAGAAGTTCTCCACCAGGCATTAAATATTAATTACCACATTAATTACCACCCTTTAGTTAGTAGTCTACTCTAGTAGAGATCAGTCCAAGGCAACTGACTCTGCAATAGCCTTCAGATAGTAAAAGAAAAAAGTTTGAGAACAAGGCAGTAGCTATTTGACCATTAATGTTGTCAACTGTAAAACAAAAACTTAACTCAAAGTTCACCAATTCCCTTTTGATAAGGAAACTAAGTACTACAAAAATCTTTAAAAGCCTCCCTATTACTACTTACCTCCTTTCCTTTTTGTAGAACAGCAAGATTATTAAGCAGGCAGTAAGAACAACTAGCAGGACACTAAGCACAGCACCAACAGCTTGACTTCTCCTTGAAAGGCCTTTATGCATTTGGGCTTCTTGATCAGATTGGCTCTCATGACTTCCTGGAATATTTGTTGATCTAATGATATAAATTATGAGAAAGAGGAAAAATAAGATCTATGGACCAATTGCATCTAATACGATTGTAAACAGTGACTTCAAAAGAAAAAACAAGCCAGACCATCCTGTCAGTCCTATTTAGTAGCTGTAAAGAATAGAATTCAGACGTATTTTTCTGTTCTCAGTAAGATGGCTCAAAGAAATAAGACATGCATTGTGCTACATTCTGGTGTGCTTTCAAATAGTGCACAGACTCAGCCAAGACCAACATTATGATTAGACACTACAACTTGCAGAGCAGCAAGTTTCCATACAAAACTGTTTTAGAACAAAACCTGTACCAGAACAAGTTGTAGAAGCTACAGTAATTATTTACCTTTCAGGTTGCACACAGATCAAACTCCTTCAATACCTAATCCCCTGTTTAACCAAAATGAACATACTCCCCAGGTTTTGAAGTTAGCTAGCAATAAGACAGTGAACAGCCCTAGGATTAATCATTTCTACACACGAGCAACTCTTTGCAGAGAGGCTGCCCTGTGCCCAGAATACGGTTCAGGACTCCAGTTAAGTGCAGTGGGTTTTGGGGATGTTTAAAGCACAGTCTCTATGCCTTTCCTGACCTGTGGAATATTCAGCTAATTGCAAAAATGAGGTATTTTTGTAAAGATCTATATTGTTGTTTGCTCTAAGGCAGAGAGGACAAAAATATTTGCCTGAATACTGGTTATGTTTTCAGCAACGGTAGGTTTTAGACACATGGATATTAAACTCTACCACCTCTCCATAATCTCCAGTGCAAACAAAATTTCAGTTCTAGGTCAATTTGACTGCTAAATAAATGGATGCCAAATATCAAATATTATCTGCATGGACACCAATTTAACCTAGCCATGCATCTGCTCCTTTTGCTAAATTCTGATTGCCTTTTCCTCTATTCATCACAGTGGTTGTGAAAGAAAACAAGCCGTCCTTTAGGTGACAAACACTCACAAGAGCCACTTTCAGGAAAAGGTTAATTACTTACATTAACGGGCACACAGCAGATGTGTACCAGGTAAATAAATACTGACAATCTGCTGTCTCATGAAGGAATTCAGGGATGCCTTCTTTTGCTCGTGGAGCACAGTGGAAAAAAATGGTTGAAGAGACAAACTTTGACTTATCTTTACCACATCTAGAGTCTGAAGAAAACATGACATCCAAGTCATCATCTACAAAGAAAAGAAGATGTTGCAGTTAAGTACTTCCCTGAGGACAGTCCAACAAAATTAGGTTGGAAAGAAAATTAACTACTACTCTCTAGGTTCTTGCATGTATTTGTTGTGCAACAGTAACTTAAACCTTACTAAGTTTCTGTAGACAACCTTATCTGTATGGTACCATGCCTTCCACAGAGGTGACTGACTGATCCCATCAGTTACTATAGAACAATAGGCTATGCTCTTTATCAGAAAAACTAAAGAGGTAAAAGAGCACTGCTTAGGGAGCATAAACACAGAGGGAAAATGGGAGAGCAAGGTCACTTGATTTCCTCTTTATTCCTATCAAAAAATTAAGTGTTGATCCCAATATACTTCTGCAGGTACTTCTGCAGCTGAGCTTGTATAGCAAGAGAAGCTAAATCCTTAAACACAGACTCTATATACTTTTGTAGAAATTGATTAGGTGTAGATGTTAAAAAAATCAGGATGTCATGTATCTGGAGAATCAAACAAATCCAGGTAGTAAGTACCTACCTTCAACATAATATTTAGCTCTCCTGGAAGAACCAATTTTCCGAAAGCGACGTTCATTAGTTTTAACTTGGCAGATATTTGCTCCAGCACACTCCAGGAAACTCGAGTTTGTTATACCAGAAAGTTGAATTTCATATACATATTTGTCACCATTTGTTCTTATGTCACCAGAAGCTGTGTATAATCTGTGGAGAGAAAGGGTAGGCCTATCCTGAAGTTTAAACTCAAAGTTGGGTTATTCCCAAGAGGTAAGGCCGGCAACAGAGGTAACAGTTACCACTAGCTGATTCCAGACAAGTCAATAAATTATTCAAGAGCCAAAAGAGCAGCAAGAGAGAGACTTCCACCCTGCATACTTACAGGTGAGAACTATACCTAGCATTAATTTTTCCAAAACTGCACAGAAACCAAACATTGCTAGATACACTGCCCTCAGCAGGTACATGCTTAACCACGTAGAGAGGATTCAAACAATTAGGAACACGAGCACAATCCAGCAGCTTTCATACACATCGTGTATGGACTGTAAAAATCACCACCGAGCTGTGATAAACAGCACAGCGTAGTTTTTGCTGACTGCTAACAAGCAGTCTTCTCTAGTAGGACAAGGTCCACTGCAAGGGTTTCCTAGAGATTAGGAGCTATTTATTCTCACCTCTCACTCAAAGGCTGAGCTCACTCAAATATAATTTCTTTTTCCATCAAACACTACATCAGACTTCTCATTTTGTCTTGATCTCACATCCCCCATCCAAACCTATTTGGTTCCTCTCCATGTTTACAGCATTAAAGGCAAAACATGTTTGCATAGCAAGTCTATTCACAACATTTCTGCTTACTTAACCCAATCCCACATCCTTCAGCACATACTACTGGTTTATGCCCTGCAGGTAAAATTCACTCTTCTTATAGCATGAGGCTGTGGGAGCTTTTTCCTCCATAAAACATTATTTTTACTTTAAACAGAGCAAAATTGTCTGCAACAGCATTACATACAACATGTCATGCAGACAGTGTTAACTGTTGGTCCTTCCCCACCCTTGCAGTCACACACACACTCAAGCACTCCTTTCGAGTTGTCCTTCCTCACTTCAAAGTTTTGGAGCATGAGCTCCTGCTTCCACATGGACCTGCTGGGCAGAAAGAAAAGAGCAACACAAGAGGCCGAGAGCAGCATAGGTGCAAACGAGGGTCTGTGGTACTGAACTGATGCCTGTGCGCTCTGGAGACAGCAATGACCAACTTGGCATCCACCGAGGCAGGGTACTCACATTTGGACGGACTCTTGAGTATTCCCGGACATATTCAAAGCTTCCTATTCCCTCAGCAAGCTGTATGACCATCAGTCAAGCCCTTAAGTCTCAAACTAGTACAAGTCCAACAGCAAATTTAGTGAGATTTCCCCACAATGAGAGGTGGCACATCAAGGTTTCTTTTCCCACAGTAGAATTCTAAGGTTTTCATTTGCTTTACTTACTTGTAATAAACATCTCCCAAAGAAAAGTTCTTCCCGGTTACAGGATTAACAACTGTCCCATTCACTACTTCCACCTCCTGCTGCTTAACAGCACAAGCAGCACGCGTGTCCCAAGTGATGTGGTAAACACAGTTCTCTTCATCATACCTGCCAAGTAAACAGACACAGCACATTGGTCTGGCAAAGGGTAATAGAGTCTCCAGTTCAAGCATCTTTGTGAGCAAGTCGAGTAGTTAACGCACCAAAAGGGGCAACCCACAGAAGAGTTGCACTGGTCTTTTCTACAAGTCTAGCACCTTAAACCACCTTGGCCTGACAATCTTGAAAACAAGCCAGGAACAACCTTCCCCACTTAGACTTCCAGAAGTCAGTTCAGAGGGTTTTATCTAAATATTTTAGCTAACAAGACAGGCTGTTCTTGGCAGATTAAAGCTTTGTACTTTAAAGAGCTAGGACAAGAATCACAACCTAGTTAGTTCTTTGACACTTGCAGCGTCTCGCATACAGTTTTACCAATTCTACAGACAATATGCAGTTCACCAAAGCAAAACTAAAGAAAAGTCATCAGAATGGTTTAGGAATGCAGCAAAACCCTGCTGAATTGCTTATCTATAGCAAGTTTGGACGAAGTTGTTACGACTGGTTTACTGTAACTGACAACAAAACCAAGATCCAAGCCACTCAATTTCAACTCGGAAGTGGAATATTTTTTTCCCCTCTCCAGGTCATCCAAGATAAATACAGAACAAAACTGTTCATGAGAGTGTACAGGTGGAAAAACTCTAGAAATTGCATGTTTTACAAAAATAGACCAACAATGAGCTCTGAAAAGCAATGCTCAGATGCTTAAATGTCTAAGGTTGCTTTCAGAAACATTTCTTGGGGGTGAAGGTCATGGGAAGTTATGGAGAATAAACCAGAAAGTAGCATCCAGATTTTTTACCAAAAACTTTCAATACGTCATGAGATGGAACATAGGCAGAGATCTATCTGAATTTAAGTCTTAACAGCAACTGAATATTTGGCCCTTTGTACATCACTTGAGAGACAAGTTAATATTACCACTTTTATGGGACACCTATGGAGGCCACGCCATTGCTGCCTTTGCTCTGGTACAACACATTACACTGGCATTAAAGCAGGAACAAAACAGCACAGCAGGAGGAAGACACAGCAGTATCCAGCTTGAGTTAAAAGCTGGTATGTGTACAGGTGCTCCTTCCCAATTCTGAAATAATCAAAAGGGTATATCCATTTTTCCACTCAGTTTTTGAAGCCGGGCACACAGGACTTTTCAGGCACCTTGTTCACTGTCATTTAATAAAGTCAGGATCTTATAGTAGAAAGTGAGGAGTCATACATTACCTCCGCATTACAGACATTAACTCAATGTACTTTCCTAAGCTAATCCATTTATCTGCTTATTCAGGATAATCTTAACAATCTTTCCATATTCTTTACAGAAGGGAAAAGGCCAGGGGGAGGCAGAAATCCACCCATCCTGACTCTCTGCATTACTGCAGCATTTAAGTCACCAACCAGAACTTGACAGTTCTGGGGTTGCCCAACAGAACAGGGTCACTGTCACGGAGACTCACAGTTTCATTAAGATGTACAATGAAATAAATTAAAGATCAGGTAAACCAATTAGACACTCACCTCTGGAGCATGGGCATACCAACTGTTTTTGCACACTTCAATTTTATAACTGTCATTACTTTCTTGTTTTTCCAGCATTCCTGCCCACTGGAATAACTGATATACACCGTATCATCTAGAAAACATATGGTGACACTTGAGGATTTTGTAAGTAGCTATCACAAAATCCATTTGTCCATTTCCCAGATCTTATTACTTAATATTAACTTCTAATATTTTTTCATAAACCATGCAACAATTAGAGCACTTTGTCATCAGTAAAAACCTCAAACTTAATGTAAAAACTTCTCAACCAGATCCTTTGCATTCACACAGCACCATGTTCATATCACCAGTATGGGTACAGACAACACTAGATTTATTAACAACTTTTGATATTTTAAGAATAAGTTATGTTTATAAACAAGTTAGACAATAAACACATTCACTAAGCCCCGTTGTTTCTGAAGCTGGCTACAAAACTTCTCATTTTTGCAATCTTAGGAGCAATTGTTAAAAGCATCTTTAAACTAGAAGCTTGAAATTGAAGGGTTTTGTTCCTTTCCTGAAAGGTGAAGTTTGATTAATCATCTCCCTCATGTGCTGCTTTTTAGTGGAAAAGCTCAGCAGACACAACAGGTCTTTCAAAATAGGGTGAACAAAAATAGTCATCGCTCCCACAGTTCACTTGCTTAACCATAAATCTCATTTCAGCGTGTTCTCCTGTTTAATCATACATCTCACTTCAGTGCGTTCTCCTGATGTAAACACCCTATAAGTAGCAGTGTGATTTATTTTGGCTTTGTTGTTCATTTATTTTGCTCAACCCTCGTCCCCCAAAAACGGGTTTACTGGAAGAAATGTTTCAGAATTTCTGTGAAATTTGTATACAATGATAACCACTATAACTAGGCTGTAATATTTGGTCATTTCATATCTTTACATAGGAATAATATACCTGTCACATTCAGTTTCTGCGTATGAACAAGTCCAAGAACTTTAACATCTCCATTGCTGCTTTTTCTACAAATACTGGCTCTTTCAGGGCAGCCTGGGGGTCCTTCATGCACCCTCTGACAAAGATTCACATAGTACCTATAGGAAGGGAAACACAGAAAATATCTCTTAAACCAGTTTAGGCTAAAGTGACAAGATGAAATATAGACTATATAGCTTCCTCACTGGAAGCTAATCAAATTTAATGAAGATTAAACCAAGTTGCTGAACAAAACAATGTATGTTCTAAGGTTCAGAAAAAAATATTTTTAACTATCATTTTAAAGTAAAAAACATCATACACCAGATTAATTCCTGTTCTACGGCAGCTGAAACTTGGAACCAAGTTTAGAGACGCCCAGAAGTTTTGTTCAGCTATAAAACTTGAAGCAATTACATGAGTGTCCTTCTCCTAGTTTTCACACGAGGTAGAACTGCAAGTGGCCTGATGAACAAGTGTTGACATCCCACTGTTTACCAAGATTATGGTATTAGCTACTCTTAATCCTTGCCAGTTCATTACTGGGGGAGGTGGTGACTGCCTGCCATTTATGTTTTTCTCCAAGTTGATACTGGCATGCTTTTTTTTCCTGCCAAAAATGTGTTTCAGTCTTCACAGTAGAAGAAACAAGACCTAATTAAGAGCACACAATTTTTATCTAAGTTTGAATCAACCTCAAAAGGGAATCCAGATTTATGTTCAACCCAGTTACATATAATAAAGTATTTATACTGTGAAATTACTTCAGTAAGATAGCAGTTTAAATAGAAAGCCTTCAAGAAGCTAAGGTTGAAATACAACCATAGATGTCCCCTGTCTTCAGATAAAACAGTTCCTTTATTTTCTGCATAGCTACTTACAGTATTAAACTGTAACATTGACAACTTCCACACTTTGACAGCAACTTAAACTGAAATGTTTAAAGCCCTGAACATGGACCAACAAAAGTACCGTATCATGAGCTATATTGATTACCAAGCTGGGGGTTACTCACGAGTTTCCATTGTGGAAAAAGATCCAAGATCCTGTCAGGGAAGAGAGCATTCTCAAGTCGTAAGTTCTGTGCTTATGGACAAACTTGCACTCCATCTTCTTAGGAGGACAGACAGCCTGTGTCCTCCACTCAAATGTCACAGCACAGCCAAGTGTCTCGCTCAGAAGGCGAGGACTCCCAATGCCAGCATTCTCATCACACTTGAAGATAATGGTCGATTCCCTTTTCCCAGTGGCTAAAAGGAGAGGTAAAAAAAGAAAAAAAACCCCCACTTTATTAGTGGTTTTCAGGCATGCACAGATTTTCATGTTGTAATGTTAACATAGAAGCCTAGGTTTTAATTAGATGTTGTTTTATATAGTTGAGACTTAAATGAGTAGACAGAGCAGTTATCTTCCATAGGTTAAATTTACACCTTTTAAAAAGCTGTGCAACTTTCCCTTCCAAGATGAATGCCTCCATTGAGGCAGATTATTTGCCACTAATTACTTGAAATATCACTTTCTAAAGGCTTCATTTTACATTGTTCACCCACCTGGGTAAAGTCCAACTTGTCTCAAACATCCCCCTGCCTTGCCCACCCCAGTCCTTCTTACCATCACATTATACCAGTGGTCTTTTGCCCCAGCAGCTAACCCAGTGTTAACTCGGATCACTAGTTCTTACCACTGCCACAAAATCCCCACTTCTCATCTCCCAGGTAGTTCTCAGTCGTAGCACACCATGGTCTAGTCTTTTCTTCTGTAGTACATTCCTCATAACTCTTCCCTTTGTACATGAAGGGGAAGACACACAGCTCCCCTTTCTCAGTCACTGTGGAAAAAAGGGAACATCCACTTAGCAGTATGCAGTGGAAAAGCAGACATATCCAGAGTGATGACCGCATCTGAAGTCTTCACTTTTATACTGTTTAAGAACAATCATGAGGCACTGGCAGGGAAAAGAAACACTGAAACATGGAATTTAACATTAGAATGCACTACACAGTTATGACCATCCCTACAGAAAAGATGTATTCCGTTTTAGCACAGATTTGTTGAGATGCAGATTAAAACAATGTATTTGCTGTAGCAGGACTGCACATTTCATTTAGGTTTGCAAAGTGAACACATATTTGTGACAATAGGAGAGAAGCAGATTCAAGGGTAAGAAAGCTGACAAGTCTTTACTGTAAAGAGCAGATCTGCTGGATCTCACCTGGAGGGCACCTGTCACCGCCTGTATACTGTAAGATGACTGTCTCATCCTGATGGTTGTAGTCCATTTTCATTCCTTTTACACTTCCAAAGGACGACACGTCACTTCCCGACATGAGACAGACAGCCCCATCTTTGCACCTTCCCTGGGGCATGTCTGCTGTCTTACCACACACACCAAGATAGTAACTGCTGGACTCGGAAAGCACCTGTGCAGACACCCAGAAGCGTCATGAACAACACAGTCTTTTACAGGGCACAATAAAGTATTACCCAAGAGCTTAATGAACTCATTATAAACACAGACAAATCTCATACAGTGATTGTAAAAAACAGGTAGAGAAATCGGAACTAATTTTGCAAGGTTTACTTTCATCGATATGCTAAAGCTACAGACTAAGCATACCTGTAGTACCAAGAATATAACCTGCTCAGCCAAACTCTGTCACATTTAAGGCCAAGCTAAGATTCTGCCTCACAAGGAGTTCCACTCTCCTTCCCCATCAAGAAATCAAGTCACCTCTCAAAATTAAAAAGTTAGCCTTCTCCCAGGCTCTTCCTCCATTAGAGGGCAAACAAATACAATACTGACTGCAGCTGCAGTACATTACTCAGCCTCCCTTCACACCCTGGAGAAGACGTCAAGCCCGTTGCTTCAGCTCCAAAGTGTTGATAGTGCTGAACACTACAGTTATTCCACAGAACGCATTACCTTATATGATCTTCCAGAAAGGCTGGTCAAGTTGAAAGTGTAGTGTAATTGCTCATCAGTCACAGAGCAACCGGAAGTTTTCACTTGGTCAGGACACACAACTGGAGTTTCCCACTCAAACACAAAATTGCAGCCAAGTTTCCTTATCATCTTTGGCTTGCCCTGTTACCAAGTATCATAACAAGAGTCATTAGATTTTATTGTGTACTTTTACTTTAAAAAGTTAACTTCACTTATTGCTGAGGTTAGATTTCACTAAAGGGAGGGCTAATTTGCCATCTCAGTACCACAACTAGTACTAAAAATAGTTGCAGGTAAAGTACTTTTCATAGGTATCTGTCTTACCAGATTAGTTCCTTGGCGGCAGTGAAACACGATGAGAGAAGTATAATTCAACTTGTCATTTAACTGGCAAGGAGTAGTGCTGTTGTAAGTGATGTAAACTTCATTCATTGCATCATTTACCTTGGGAACTTCAGTAACACGACCAATATCCTACACAAGCAAAAATATGCATTAACAGATGAACTATTAGATATCAGATCAACCCAGAGCTTCAGATCTGGAGGATCTGAAGATATCCAGATATGTATCTGTTCAGCACACATGAGCACGGATACAATGCACTTTTGAGAGCTATATTCTATATATCCAAAGAACAGCTATATTTCAGTCCTATCAAACCAGAAATTGGACAGATCAAAACAACCCTTAAGTTTGATGTAAAGCCAGGGACATTGATTGTATTTTTTAAAAACAATAGGCCAAAACAGCTACATACTACTTGAATATAATATGGGATTAAGTGACAAAGAAAGTTCCAAGTCCTTACATGAATATACTAAATGCACTATGGAGGACACTAGGGCTTGTCCCACTTCATAGTTCTGACAAGCTATCACAGAATTGAGTATATTAGTTCGGCATCTAAGAATGGCAAATTAAGAGACTTTTTGCTTCCTTGGTATACATCCTTAAACAAAAATTCACACACTCTCTCTCTCTCTCCCTATATATATATACACATATATATAAAGTACTTGTCATTGTATATATTAAACACAAAACTGCAGTATCACTATATCTTCCACCTCCCCTCAAAAAATCACTAGGATTCAGGGTGCATAAAAATTTCTTACTTGGGAAAAACAGGTATTCTGCAAGGTAATTTTTAG
Source organism: Eudromia elegans (assembly GCA_003342815.1). NCBI lineage: Eukaryota > Metazoa > Chordata > Aves > Tinamiformes > Tinamidae > Eudromia > Eudromia elegans. The sequence goes on along the minus strand of PTEX01000055.1, from coordinate 771,729 downwards.
TACTCCATTTCAATTTAGTACTCCATTTATTTCTCCCGTTGTTAAGCCTCCAAGCTCAGGTCAGCTTGCTGGGCAGAGACATTGTCTTAAACTAGCAGATAATTTCATGTTTGAATGTTTCCAGGCATAACACTTACTATTGCTGGTCCACTAACAGGAACCATGCAAACAGCTGCTCCAGGTGGGCAATCGACATCTTTGATAGGGCTGAGAGGCTCACAAATATTGATGTAGAAGTCTGGAGAAGCATCCACTGCAGCTTCATCCACAAATGCCTCATAATACCCAGTGCGACGGATCAGGGGAGACAGGTCAATAACAGAACTCCCATTCAACACTGAGCACTTCACCTATTAAAAAAAAGTAGGTTTCATTCCTATTCACTTTAGAGACAAACGTGCTCCTTCATCGGGTGAGAAGTATGGCTGTGTTCAAGCCTCCAATTTGGTTCAAGGCAGCTTTTGTCACAATTTTTCTTGGGCTACAAAGCCAAAGCACTCACAAGCTGCACAAGAGAGTCTAGCTCTTAAAAACATACTTGTGGAATAGAGTCCATATCAAAACAACACCAAGAGTTAAATCTTTAGCAGGCAGTTTCCAGCATGCAGTTGACACAGTTGCTTTCCACTTCCCTCTCACCTCTCAATACATCAGGGGATCATGGGACCATCTCCAAAAAACAAGTTTCATTATAAACCCTCAAAGTTACTGCATTGTAAGCTGCCAGCTTAAGTATTGCAGTTCCTGAGAAGCTATTTCACAGATGTGTTGATTAAAGGGTTAATGTTTTTTTTTTTTCCTCACTATGTTCACCAGAAATTTGATAAACATTGTTCATCTCTGCTGTAGAAGTAAAGAAAAGAGTGGAGAACTTTTTGTTTATTTGGCTCCTCTGCTACAGAAAGTGGCCTGTCTCTCAATGACCTTAAAAGACACATTGCAACTCTGTCTAAACCACTGGAAACAATCCCACAGTCCCTGTCTCCTACAGGTAATTCTTACCTCTTCTTCACAAGCCAACGAAGTGTGCCATGAGAAGTAGTTAGTGCATGTCTGCTCGTCAAGGGATAGAAAAACAGGTGAGCTATCTTCTGCATCAGACTTGCAGACAAAGCTAAAATAGCTTTTATACTTCAGTTGAGGGTCTGCAGGACAAGGATCTCCATCTTCATAAACAAGTTTTAACACTTGATCTTCATAAGTTAATATTTTACTTGGTCTTCCTGCATTAATTGCCTTTGAACCACCAGTGATGCAGACACCTGAAGTGTAAACACAACAAGAAACAAAGCAAATCAACCACTTTTCCAAATTATACTAAACATCTACTGTACAACAAAATCAAGGGTTTTGGGAAAGATTTTTTTTTTTTGCATTTTCTCCTCTAACTTAGCACAGTAATAGAACTGCAAATAGCTCTATGACAAATGACCAAACTTTTCTACAACATTTCTTTACATAGTACAAAGTGACCTGTGTGAATTGTAGGAATGTCTTCCCTATCTTCCTCCTAACAATCTCCTCCGGCTCCAGAAGGAAGTAAAGTTAAGAACTGGTCTCCGTTCATTTTCCTAAACGCTGGTTCACACTGTCCGGTATAACTATTAAGCTGAGCTGCACTAACACATCTTTGACACTTTGTTAACCAGAGAAGTGCATGCTATACATTCTATAAGCTATACACACTTAGGCAACAACAAAGTACAGCTTTCTGTTACCACATCTCTGAAACCTAAGGGATTAATGCTAAATCTCAACCCAGATTATATACAGTTTAAATTGCCTCTAAAAATACAGTATTTTCTTGTTAATGTGCAGAAAATAACCTTAAAATTCATGTGACAGTTTTATCCTGGCACTTAAAATTGCTTAAATACAGTCTCATATTAACAGAAGGACCCTCCAATCTGCCAGCAAAAAAAAAAATTTAAATACAAATTAGCTTCTAGTGAAGTTTAAAAAAAATGCCTAAAAATATAAACCTGTAAGAGTTAGCAGGGGAGGTTAAAGTGTGAAGACAAGCCAGAACACAGATGCACCATGCACTAATGTTGTGCTCTCAGCCTACTCGAGCCTACTCCTCTTGTGATAGCAGCCAAAAAGATGTAACAGAAGGGTCTGTGGTTCTTGTCTTCGTGGTCCATACGAATACCACGCCAGCCCACAGAAACTGGTCAGGAAGAGGGCCCATTTAAGGTTAGACGTGTAATATGATATGAATTACTCCATTCTTTATAACAGTTTTAGATTTCTCTAGTTGATTCAGCCATACAATCATTTTCTTGACTTTCCATGTTTTCAGTAAAACTTGCCTTCCATATATTTTACTGTAGACTTGAGCATAAACAGCTCCCCAGATATTCTACAGCCTGTGACTACAGAACCAGAGGGAGAGATGCTTACCAGCTCCATTAGCACAGAAACTTGCAGTTTCAGCACACACGTTCAGCTCGATTCTTCTGCTGTGTGAATCATAGATCGTGTAGCCAGACTCTCGCTTCAGTGACGTCAAGTCAAAGAGGTGGCCTGTAGGCACATTAGGCAATAACTCAATCTTCTTGCAGATTCAAAGACAAGATTTCTTTTTTTAAAACACTTAATTGAATTTAGTAGGAAAGTCCACTGACCTCTCATATGCTAATTTAAGTGCTCTTAACTATTTAGCCTTCTGTTAGGGGGCAAAAACTAGTTTCAGAACAGCTATATAGCAAACTCCATACAGACCATTCATTCATTTCCCTTTAGGCCAACACATCAGTACCTTACAGGATGTTTCTGCCCACCAGCCTGTTAGCCACTGTCCACAGAAGATTTGCAGCACTGCCTTTCTCTAAAGGCCCTCAAGAGAGCAAAAGGCAGCAGTGCTGTTTTCCACAGCTTCCTCTGCACATAGAGCTCCTGTGACCTCTCCTTACCTGTTGCAGGATTGGTTACCCGGCAGTCATTCTGCACGTTGCTTTTAAGAGGACATGCGGCAGCCGTGAACCATAAGAAGGTATATTCACAATCCTCAATGGCAGTTATAAGTTCGGGTTTTGATTCCTAAACATGAAACAACAGAGAGTAACATCTCCACAAAGCAATGCTGTAAGACCATTTCACAGGGTTATCCATGTTTTTAGCTCAGTTCAGCTCAAATGCCAGGCAACTTCATACATACAAGGCAGCACAGAGCTATCAGGAACTATGAAACAGTTAAAGACAATGCACTTGGACAACAGAAGACCCACAGGTGAGGGTAAAACATGCTGCCAAACAGGTTATATAGTGTTAAGACACATAGATATGTAGCCAAGAATTTAAAAACTACATAGGCAATAGCATTATTTTTCTAAACACTCTCTAACCTGCAATACATTCATTTTTACAATAGATTGACAAATTGAAGCTTTTACAAGTACGCAGTCTGCTGCTACAGATTTTATCGAGATTATCTCTTAAAAACTGCTCAGCTGTTGAAGCCTATATCCTCTACACCATACTCCACTCATAAGTCTCCCTTCCCTTCCACTTACAGGAGATGAGGTTTGGAAATGCATGCAAATTGTCCACCATTCTGCCCCGACTACAACTCACAAAAAGACAAAAATCCTGCCAGCAGGACCTCACTCACTATTCTGTCTTCCTCACACTTGAAGCGCAATATTGTTGTTTTCTTGCGAATTTTATCTGGGCACTGATCTCCATTAACATATTTCAGAACAGAAATGTCATTTTCCCACTGTGGACCATCAGCCACTTCTCCAAGACTCGTACATTTAGCACCATCCATAATAGAGGCAGCAGCATCAGAAGGACAGGAACCTATGCAGACGAACAAATAAACCAATGTAAGGTGTTAGGACTTTCTTGCCTAGAATAAAATTCAGTTATATCATGACTATCTTCAAGCAACCCTCTAAATCATACCCACAATGCTTGTGTTCTACTATTTGCTCCTCTAGCCACAGCTAGAATATATTTTTAGTTTGTTCTTACGTGCAGAATCATATGGTGCTAAGGACGTGCAGACATTAATGTAATATTTATGTGTAGAAACAGATAGAGTAGCAGCTTCCCAATTCTCTCTATGCCGTGTCAGAGATGAAAGATCATAGAAGTTTCCTTCATTGTCCCTGTAAGGAGGACAGTAAACAATTTAAACAAGAAAGCATTTAAAAGTCTCTCAATTCCAGTAGCTTAATCACTGTAACTTCCAACAGCTAAACACAGGAATCCTACAAGCAAAGCAGCATGCATGAGAAGCCTACACCAGCCCCACTGATTCCCACAAACCTTAGATTCAGTGCAAGATAAATCACTGCACGTCAGCCAATCTACAGCGACTGTCCATGTGCACACAACCCACGGCCAACGTGAGAGGAATTTCAACTTGTCATTGAAGCACGCAGTCTTTCAGGGCATGCCAAGCACAAATGCAGTTACAGCAGATTGTTTTACTATAGAGTAGAAGCTCATTCACCACGCCAAACTCTCCCAGACAATTATTAGTTGCATTTGACCCTGCCTATTTAAATCTTAATGAGCTAATACTTGGTCTTAAGAGCAGGAAATAGCCTTCTCCCAGCATAACCTTGTTTGATGAAAGTTCCAGGCAAACAGCAACAGTATTTTTGTTTGAAATAGTTAAATAGTAGCTAGACATTTTAAACAAACATTCAAAGTTCAACCACCAATAACCTCACACCAGTTTCATCTTTGACTATCTTCTAGAGATGATTATGCATTCATTAAAATTAGATTTGCATTATAAAAGATACCTAAATTATTTTTAGCATTGAAATATTAGGTCAGGTGGCAATTAGTTACATCAAAACAAAAAACAAAGTGACAACTTTGCACTGAACTGCAGTAATGCTATTTTCATTTTTGTCACCACACAGTCCCAGTTTAAGTGATAGCAACTGGACTTACTTGTAGGAACATTCAATAGATTTGACAGGTGGACAGGCATATTGTGTGTGCCATTCAAACATGTACGTGCAGTCCGGAGTTTCTTTCAAAAAGACTGGCTGGAATAAAAATTAGAAAGAAACTTAATTCTCAGACATATAGAAGCTACCAAGAACCCGTAGTTGCAATATTCTTAAGAGATATGTTTGACGAACTGAGCTTCTTCCCAACATCGGAGTTGAGTCCTATGCACAGTTCAAGTAACAGAGCAATCCTTAGGAATCACTGCCTCCTCTGTGAAATCAGGAAGGGTAACCCAGGGAAATGTATGCAAGAACAAGGGTAACCCTCCACACCGTTAAGAACAGGAAGGAAAGCATATGAAACAAAGAAGGAACTATTAAAAGTGATGAGTAACCGGCTTATTTTGTTCTGGCCATGCAATACCTATTTTCCTGCAGATTCATCCTCCTATCTTGCAGTTATTACAAAGGGTCTATTCTTATTTCTGTAAGAACATCCCTTCATAACATTTAAAGAGAGTTTTGCTAAGTCTAGTCATCCATTAAAGGAAGGGCATGCCATAGCCTTCCCAGGTAACAGAGAAAGTAATTTAAACAGCCAATTCAAACTACTATTTGGTGATGAATCTATTATCTCACAGGAATTTTCCACCTACAGCCAAATCAGTAAATGATTAGGCAGTCCTTGGAGGAGGCAAATTTAAGTTCTTCACCTCACGCTCCCGCACATTAAAGAAAGGGCAACACTGAAAGAGGGTACGTACACAAAGTGTGCTGAAACTAACCTCCGACGTAGTCTTGTCGCAGTAGAATAATATGGCTGTTGAGCGGTTATATATCTTGTGACATTTTTCTCCACTAGTATAATTTATCATTATTAAACCATTTTTGAAAGTCAGCTTATCTGTATGCAATCCTAAAAGCAAAATGAAAAACATACACACACTACAAGGTAAATCACTAATTCAGTCTAGGCACACAAGAAAGCATCTGGTAGCGGGGTTACAAGAACACTTATCACACACAATATGCAAGAACAAGGGGGCAGCTGAAGGTACTGTATAACATGAGGCCCATCCTCCCAGTCTTCAAATTCATCCTCAAATTCAAGTGCCATACCTGCTACTTTTCTGAAAGTGCTGTCCATCTTCTTTACTTGGCACGATGATACCCCATGAACGCCTGGTTTGCAAGGCTCTGTTATCTCCCCACAGACTCTGAAGTAGTAGTCGTACTCATCCGTACTCACTTTTATGTCCTTACTGGAAAGTGGCTTCAGATTATAAACATGACCGTACCTTGGATCTTTCACCTGGCAATTATCTCCTTTAAAAGAAAAGAATTTGGGGGTATTTAAAGTAAAATTCAGTATCTACAAGCCATGCTGTGTTTGCTTAG
>PTEX01000055.1:737302-765365 GCA_003342815.1 Eudromia elegans | reverse complement strand
AAAAAAAAAAAAAAAAAAGATTAGTCAGCACTTCAAAGGCATGACACTGGAGAACTCATTAAGTATCATTAAGGAGATTGTTCGAGGAAGTCATTAAGATCTAGAATGAGACCTAAGCTACAAATGAAGCATTTCTTTTATAACTGCCACTAAAATAAAAGATAAAAAGTTACACTGTAGTTCAAAAATTATCTGAAACTGGCCTCAGAGATTCTTCCCTCAGAGAGGCTAAGATCAGCACTTATTTAATCATCTGGAAAGAACAGTGAGATCACAGGACAGAAACAAAATTTGTGCTCGCTATAAGCCTTGTATCCTCCTTTAACTGTTACAAACTCTGCTGAGTTAACAAATAATTGATCATATGAATTGTCTGCTATGGCATAAGATGTGCACAGGAAAAGCTTTGGAGAAGTTCTAACTTCAAGGGTCAGTCTGATATACTGCAGTAATTTGCTACCTATCTAGCCTTCAGTTTTAAAGTGACCCTTGGTTCAGTATTTTGAAGCTCTTATAAAACCACCAGGCTATATCACATGACCACTATGCTTTGCTCAAATTACCCAGTAAGCTAGTATCAACTATGAGTCAGGACTTCAGCTTTGTTCCCTTCAAAATCTCAACTCTACATTCAATGCGCACAGTAAGTGCATACTGCAGAGCAGTAGTTTGTAAGTATTTCTCCTGTGCCACATAAGAACACTGATGCTTTCAGCTATGGATATGACTTGTGACACAGATACCTCACAGGAAGTCTGGATAGTTTGAAACGAGGTATAAACTAAGAACTGCAAACCAAAAAAACATCCCATTTAAGAGCCAACTGATATCCCTCTTGCATGTCTTTGGGTCAGCCATACTCTCATTGATACTCTCCTTTTTATTTCTATCATCTAATAAGGATCAACTTGACAGTACAGCCTCTCCAGAGCAAACAGGGAAGTCACCAACAGGCATAGGATCAACCCCACCTTTATAAAAGCCAATGCTTGCTGAAATTTACAAGCCACTAAGTTTGCCTGTTACTTCTCAAAGCAGCACTGTAGTTTGGTGAAAGGAGACAGCACTAGTGCTTTCATCTTTCAGAGACAGGAAAGTCTATTTGCCTCTTATCCTAAGCGCACTTTAAAGTTAAATGTGCAGTTCCAATTGACCAAGATTCAGAAAAGTTTCCCTTCAAAAGTCAGTATCTTTTCAGAAAGATTTGCAGGGCAGGAAAATGTAGTTTCATCAAGCATTTTTTGTGTAGATTTGCTTTATTTTAAAGGAAAATACACTTACCTTCTGCTTTGTGAACAGGACAAGCTGCCAAGGTTCTCCAGACAAATACATATTCACAATCATCTTCTTGCTCCAACATTGGGGATCCCTACAGAAAAGCAACATAAAGCTTAATAGCAATTACATAGCAAATTTTAAAATAGATGAGTCTTTTCAAGTATTTGTGCAATTTAAAATCTTATCAGCAAATTTCTGTACTCATTTTGAATAGAGCACTGCTTTTGGAAGATAGCAGAATCCCACTGTATATAAAGTCAGTGGTGTGTTTGAAGTACTCAGGAAAGCAGTTGTAATGAAAGACAAGAGAAAAGCCTATAAGATACTGGTTGCTAAAATAACTCTCAATTTCAAAGAAAAATAAAACCACATCTACTTTGATACAGTAAGTCTGTACTCTTAAGTCCTTATTAATAGCTATTGTCACTGAAAGTTACCATCGTTTGATCACATTGGAAGATTATACGCGTAGAATAACGTTTATTATCTTTGCATGTGTCTCCATTCAAGTAAATAATGCTTAATGACCCATCAGTAGCAGCCTGAGGATTTATCTGAATGACACCAAGGTTCTTGCTTTCATCAGTATATTTCACACAAGATCCTATAGCACCACCTACAGGAACAGGAGAACAAAACACTCCAGTCAAGCATTGACAGCTTTATCACAACATAGTATAACGATGTAGTTTCAGGGGAACTTCGAACATCAGAACAGACTGGCTCAAACACTTGAAGCAGAACACAGAAGAATGTAAGGTGCAGCCTGGGTCATTGTGGGTCTAAACCTACAGGAGGGTGGGAGTCCCAATTAAAATCAGGACTACTCTCCGTAGGATTCTGTAGTGCCTTATTTTAACCTTACACAGACCGGTGTGACATATGTCAAGCTTAGCTACTAAGCTGGCAAGATGCATGAAATCCCATTCAATACCTAGGAGGCATTGCACCAAGAGCCCCAAGCACGCTTCCCACTTGGCTTACCAGGGCATCCAGGCACATATGGCAAAGGCTTGCAAACATTCAGGAAGAATGTTCGCTTCCTCGCGTCCTTTGAAGTGTCTATGGCAATCCACGGCTCTCCTTCTTTGCTCAAGTCACTTAAGTCATACTCATTGCCAGCAGCATCTGAAAGGTAAGTGGTACGTGCAGTCAGCTGAAATACCATCATTAGATAACTGTAGCAATATTGGGTCTGAAATGGTAAAGTTTCATTGATGAATACACATTCCAAGTCTATTTTTCAGAATATCATTAGACACCCAATAGAAAGTACTCTTTCTGCAGAAGATGTCAAATTACAAGAGAGAATATTAGCATTCCCTCCACTATAACCAATTTATGTAGCTATCAAGATACTCACAGTTTACAGGCACATTTTTGCATGCATCAAATACTAGTTTAACACATTTTGTTCAAGGCTGGACTGAGGAAGCACTGCATCACAATAAGGACTAGAGTTTTTTCCAAGTAGGTATTAGCCCTCTCATTCACATCTATATGTTCAACAGTAGCTATTTTTTAACTTATTTTCTTAAATTAAATCTGCTCCCAAACTATTACCTCATCTCCCTCTCCACAATTTCCATGAAGACACCCAAGCATCTCCAGAAGAGACACTCAATCTCAGTCTTAAATACAGTTATCCATTAAAGTCTGTACTGTTCAGTTTATCCCTCCAAGATTTGTTACTTGGAACCCACATGAATACCAGGTGCTTACCTGTAACCTGGCAATCTACAGGAGCAGGAGCACAGGCCAGAGCTGTGTGAAACTCAAAGAAAGTATCATGGATGTTCTGTGCACTGTTTATCTCTTCATGCACAAACTTAAGTTCCCCAGGATACGAATCATTACAAATGAAAGTAATGGTGAATGTGTCTGATCTCCCTGTAAAACAAACACACACTTTTCTAGAACTGGTTCAATTCAGAGATACTTGAATAGAAGTTTAACTTTAAAGTTTTGCAGAAGCTTTTGTGAAAAAAGTGTTTTACGGAAAACTTACTGTTTAAAAGTCCTTTTTTTAATTGTATGAATAAGACTTCTTTAGAAAACAACTAGCTGCCTCAACTGACTTTTTATTGAAAACAAGAATGCCTTGACACACTTCAGTATCAGAATTACAATCTCTAAACTGCCTTGGATCTAATATAAGTGAAGACCCAGAATACCTATAACAAGATGCTACTCAAGCAACATATGTAAATTTGTCATTGTTCCTGACATATCCTAATCAAAGCTGTAGAAACTTTCAAAATAAGGTACATGATAACACAATCACCTGTTTTATGCTGTATACTTGGCACTAAAATATCACGGTTGAGCAAAGAGCAACAAGCATCAAAGTAATCTGTGTACAAGACTAACATCCAGGAGCTCTTGAATCTTAAACTCATTTTTCCTAAAACTCTTCTTTAAGCTTTCATATGTAGGCATATGGCTGCTCAGTCTCAGCCCATCTGGACAGACTTAAAGACTTAAATTCAAAAAATGTACATGAGATACTAAGGTATTCTACATTTGAAAAATCATTTTTCAAACAGACAAGTTTAGAGAGTTATTCATGAAATTGAATCTCAAAGTAGTAACTTCGCTTTGAGAAAAAACAGGTCATTTTGCCCGTTTTCTCAATCCAACTATCAATTTCTCCACGCAAAAAGCACTTCATTAGGAAGTAGATCAAAAGTATCTTATGTTGTATTTGGTCTCTCTCCAAAGGTTTTGGAATGCACATGTATTATAGAAATCTGACCAATTTCCATTCTGCATTATTTATTTTCTTCCTAAAGTTCTTATATGAATTAGCTTACTGTCAAATACTGTAAATTTTATTGCATGAATTACAGTGGCAGTTTAGAGAAAGCTAGTAAAGTCTCAGTGTGAGACTCCAGCACATACTTCCTGAGCTCACCTAATTGCACATTAAGAGGACCTCTGTAGGTAAGAGTCAGAAACCCTTCAGAAGACAGATACAGGGTTTTGTCCAATTCCACAACCCTCACTGATGTCATGTTTTCGGCTTCACATCCAGCAGCTGCTTTTTCATTGATTTTACCACAATCTGGCATAGGCCCACAAATGTTTAGCTAGAAGTTTTGAAAGAGACAAAGGTACAAACAATTATTTGTGTTTATATTAATTGCTTTAAAAAGATTAATATTGTGTTAAAGAGATTAGACTTGCATAAACATTTCCACATCAACAACTCACTCAAGAACAATTTCAAATAATATGAAACACTTCTCATTCTAGACTGCAAGACAGACAGCTACATAAAAACAGTAATATTCTCAGAACTTACAGGTTCCACATGTTCTCCCCACTATGTTTGGACATAGTTTATCAAATTTGTTTTTAGACTAAAAAGCCCTATGACGGCACCTATAGACAGCCTAGGAGTAATCAGACATGCAGATCAGATTAAGATGATTGGTAAGGATGAAGTAGTTCCCTTTCTAGGCTTACATCATTTCATTTAGCATCAGTATATAAACTGGCATGATGTAACTGAGTCCATAACTGGAAAGTCAGTCATAGCCTAGAGATAAAGTGGGGCTACCTTATCCCTCCTAAGAGACAGAAGGTAGAGTTTTTGAAGACTTTTTTTTAATCTTGGGGAGAAGGAGAGAAGGTGATGTGTGATGGAAAGACATACATACACCATACTTCAATTCTAGCCCCTAAGCACATGACTTTACCTATTCAAAATTTCCTAAGTGTATTTAATCAAAGCTTTGTTTAATCAGCTAAGACTGGAAAAAATGCAAAGGCATCTATAAGCACAGCTATATAGGAATAGAATCCTTACCATGAAGTTCTTCCCAATGCCACTAGCCATATAGCCTTTTTCAGTAGCTAATGGTTGCAGATTGAACAAAAAGCCACTGTTCGGATCTCGCACAGAACAAGACTGTAAAGGAGAAAAAGCCATTATTTTTCCCCCTTCCCATTTCTTGTTGTTTATGTTCTACGTCATCTCACTTGTAGAAAGAGCCAGAGAAGTGATTTATATATATTGCTATCCTGTATGCCAAGCAACAACTTGATTATGGCAATCAGAATATAGTTCCAGCAGTAGCAACTCCTTATTCAATTCTTCAGCGCTGTTGTTCACAACGTGTCAAGATACCACAGTATGTTAAGGTGCTATTTAACAGGTTTCATTTACCAGGCTAGCAAAAAACAAGGAAACTTCAAACAAGGAGTATTTCTGCACTAATGTCTGAGAGCTGTTAAGCAGAAGCAAGTGAGTAGCTCTGCATAAAAATGTGCAGGCCTCATTCTGCAGACTGGCACGCAAACAGTTCTTACATGCATCCTCAGTTGTACTAGCAGGCTTTAACAGAATGAAATATTCTCTGTCATAGTAAGTTGCTTTCTCTTGAGAGGACATTTGAGAAACACTTTGGTCAGAGGTTATGTATTTCACGAACACTTCGTGAAAAAAGCATGAAGGAACTGCAAAACCAAGCTTCATGGTCAGCTTCTCTTTGCTGTAGTCTGTTTTCCCCAAGAGTTTTTTAAACAACGCAAGCAGGAGCGCTAAAGGATGTAGACACTCATAGTTGCTTCCCCTTTTTTACCTGAGAATCATCTTTTGTCTTCTCAATTGGACAAGCAGCTTCAGTTTCCCATAAGAACGTGGCCACACATTCCTGAATAGCTATAAAACGTGGGCTGCTACTCTAGAAACAGAATAAATCATAATCAAAAAAAACAAGAAACACCATGCTCTCATTTTTGAGATGCTCCTTTATGATAAGTTGTATTCTTTTTCAAAAAAAGTTTACTGCAAATGTATATCTGATTTAGATGCATATTTTTCATCTCAATTCCCCCTCACCCTTCTTTTGCAAGTCACAACTCAACACTTGGTCTAGCTAAGCACTTAGTATGTCATTAAGTTTTAGGAAATAATATGCTGAGTTTAGACATGGATAACCAGACCTTGATTCAGTCTAAGACTTGGAGAGCTTCAGGGCTGAAGACTTTCTATGGAAGGAAGAAGAGTTGGGGAAAAAATGTCCAGCAAGAGACAATAGCACGCTAGCTCACTTAACAGGAATGTTCTATACATCTTTCAGCATTTTCAGGCAAAAGCAATGCTGCACAGTTTGTAACTGCTGCTAGTCATAGTTCTTCACCAACCAAGAGGATTACTTACAACTGCATAAATCAACAAAAATGTAGGTTTGACAAGCTTCAATCTAATAGTTCCTCTCAATCTCCACTTGTGTGCAATGCTTTAGCTGATTCTGCTTCACGTGACACAGAACCAGCAGACTACAGAGATGCAGATCAAAGCCTGCAGATACACTTTACATTATTCTTCCTCCCCAGGTGGCCTGGGTTTTTCATGATACTTAGACCAGCCTGAAATATCACTGTCAACCAGTTAAAAACTAACAAGTTTAATGACTGCAGTCACTATATTAAATTTATGACAAGATACCCAGATACAGCTCTATCATCTAAGCCAATTTTGTATTTCATCTTCGTTTTAAGTATCTCCAATGAAAAAGGATGTATTCAAACACCTTCGTGCAACTTCACACTACATGATAAAAATCTTCTACAATAAAGTAAAAAATTTTAAGTTTTTTGTCCTTACCAGAGTGCCCCTGGAACAGGTGAAGTGGATGGTGGTATTATAAGGCGTGTTTTTCCCATCAGCATCACTGCATACAGAGCCACTTGTATAAGTTAGAGAAATGTGGCCAGGTCTTTCAACTACTAATTCTTTACTGGCAACACCAAGGTTACTAATAGAGGTGACTTCAGAAAAAGAACCCTAGAAACAAAGAGGAGTACGTCAGTAATTCTTAAACTCATATACATGTAGTTACAGATATAACCAAAGCATAAGCTATGTAGCACAAAAACACTGCTCACAGAGGAAGCTTAGGGAAGCTTAAGAAAGCTGCTAAAGTAAGCGAGAGCTCAAGAGGTCTCTCACTCAATTTTCAAGTTTAACAGGCAAGCATCATAGATAATTTTGTTTCATAACAAAGTGCCTATAGCAGCTTCAACTCATAGCTATGCAGCACAGAAATGTTAAGTTGATAAAGCATAATTTCATATCCAGTAGATAATGTGTGATTCATATAGCTCTTAAAACAAAGCAGATGGAAGGCCTGGAACTGACCTTAGGGATGCAAATGTTTAAGGTCTGAAATGCTTTAGCAAGAGCAGCTGTAAATCAACAGATAGCAGTAACTGAAACTACACAGGTACAAACAAGTCTTCACTTCTGGAGGATAGTAGGCGTTTTCTATTTAAAAAACTACTTTAACAGCAGCACAGGTAGAAGAATACACTTCCAGAAGAGTTCTGTCCACACCACATGTCTTTGGCTTTGTTTAGAGCTCTGCATTTAATTCGTCCCACAATGCTCATTTACTCCTGTGTCTTCAGCAATGAAATTCTACTAGTGTCCATCTAAGTATAAAATAAAAAGCTTCACAAAATGAGGACTAACCATGGGAACTAATACTGAGCTCAAGGGTCAGAATGGTGATGTACCATATTCAGTCACTCTGATGTTCTCTCCAACACCATAAAAAGGTATTCTCTCCATTTAAAAAAAAAAAAAAAGAAAAAAGAATTGATGATGCTTTGGTAAAATTTGCCCAGCAGACTTGAGTAGGGCAGTACTTGTTTATGCTGCAGAGAGATATAAAAGTGGAAGCAAAAGGCTGCACATCCCAACCTGACCTCCTCCCACCCTGAAAATCTGCCTGATCTACTCCTCAAAGCAGATGAGATCTGAAAGCTGGATGACAAATAATCTTTAAACACTTTCTACAGTTTAATGCAATCCTGGCCTGAACTGACACAGCATCCAAAAGCAGCATGTTCCTACAGTAACGGTGACAGTCCTGGAGGCTCTAGCCTTCCCTGCTGGCACAAGTGTGAGCAGAACACTGAAGTAGGTGTCCACAGTACTGCACTTCATGCACTAACAACAAATTTGTAACGTGTTTCTGTAGTTGTCAGATACAGACACAGTTTGTCTGCCTCACAGACTAGGGCAAGAGAAGCACACACATAAGACACCGCATTTTTGCACTTGTAAAAATGAAACTTTGGGTTTTTGAGAAGGACAATAACTAGCAGATCTATCATTCTGCAGCGACTATGCCATTAGTTAGGATATCACTATCTCGCACCAAAGAAAGAGAACTCATGTGGCTGTCTTATGCAGCCCTAATCTTGTGCAGTCAGCTAACCAGCCTGGAGCTGGGATGCAAAGGCTGCTCACCTGATGGGGCCGATATTCCACCTGGCAGACAGACGCTCGCCGATCACAGCCAGGCACAGCAATCAGCGGCCGGCACACGTTTATGTAGTACTTCTTGCGCTCGCCTGGTCTCGAGTTATCCACAGCATACCAGTTCTCCCCTCTCTTTTCAGATTTTGCTAAGCTGAATAGGAGAAAGTTCTATACTAAGAACACACATCCTCTGTGCATTTCTCTGGTTTTCTGCATTAAGGCTCAAAAGGCAATAACTAAAAGACACCTTGAAAAGACATAACTTATCACTCCCCATTTATGAGTGGCAGTTCAGAGCCCCTCAGGAAGTAGAGAAAGAGGGAAATTAAAATAATTTTTGTATATTATATATATTTTTAAGAAAACCAACCCAAAATATCAACCAATATTTTACAAGATAAGTCAGTTTGTTACAGAGAAATATTCTTTTAATTGCAGCACAGCAGCAGTTAAGATATTACCAAAGATGTCACTTGTGTGTCAAGTGTCAAAGACACACACACAGGAGATGTGTCTCCTGCACAACTGCTAAGCAGTTGGACATCCCAGCTATCAAGTAAGAACATAGCTAGAAGAGCCAAACCCACAGTTGAGTGATATGGTGCTTTGATACCTTGACAAATCATATTGGTCCATGGTGTTGGGATCAGTCACTACACATTCCAGAGGTACTTCAGGACAGGCATATTCAGTGTACCATCTGAAGTTGTAAGTATAGTTATCTTCTACCTAAAAAAAACCCACAATAGTTCAGTGTGGCTTGTAAAAACTATGTTATGAACCAAGACTTCTTTTTGTATTAAGCTTGTTGTTTTCCCTTGGCTTTGGGATATACTTTCTCAGGCTGATTTGTGCAGATCTGTCTTATTATTAATAGATGTTTCCTTGCTGTGCAACCAAGTCTCCCAAAACAAGAAGCAGAGCCATGTGAAGTACTGTCTGCCATGTTACAGGAGAGAGCTATTGCTTGTACTCTTGCAGTCAGAAAGCATTTTTGTTTTGTTTCTTAAACAGACAGATATATAGACGCTCAAAAGTAATGGTGGCATTGCGACCCAGAGGTTAAAAATAGTGAAGTGGCAGCCTGGATCCAGGTCAACAGCTTACTACTCAGTGAGCAAGCCAAGCTTTATAGCTGCAACAAGAAGCAATTACAATCACAACAAGTAGAAGCATCTTTTATCAGCAATCTGCACTATGGATATTGGGTTGGTTTTTTTTTTCCCCCTCCTCCATCCATGAATCTCTGGGGCACCAAATTAAGCACAGAGAGCCTCTCCTTCTGCATGGAGAACCTCACTTACTTCATTTGGAATTGCTTACCTGATACTCAGGTTGACCTTTTCCAGCCTCACGGTCACACAGGAAAGTTATAAGGGTGGCTCGCTGTGTCTTCCTCTCATCATTGTATGCTGTACCATTTCTGTAGGTCAGCTGAATCAACCCATCGTAATAGGACAGCTTGGAACTAGGCAGTCCCAGACTCCAAGACTGATCATTCCTAGAGAGAGGGGAGAAAGAAAAAAAGAGTGGGCTCTGAGACAGAACAGAATTCAAATTAAGTTCCCTTCAGACATCCTACACACCAACAGACACATATATAGCTATACAGAAACACTGTAATTAGACAAGAGGATTAAGTAGGGCTACCCAGACAAGCGACTACAGTACAGTGCTGCCAAAAGAAAGCGTAAGACATTCAGATGTCCTTTGAAAGGACAGGAAGGCGTTTCTTGCTTGGATATTCAGAACACTAACTCTATACTCCAAAGCAATAACGGAAACATCGCATTGCCATGAAGAGAAGCCAACTGCTTCTCTAGAGCAGAATTAAAACCACAGCCTGGGTCCGATCTATTTTCATTCAAACACAGGAAAACAGTGAAGCTCTATGTAAGTCTTCTCATTCAAGAAAGAAAACTATCTTCACATGCTATTAGTTCTACACATAACCAAGTGCAGTCTGGGAGAGGTTCTTTACTCTGATTTAATGCTGGTTCAGTCACATGTAATCTAACCACTCATCCAGTAGCATTTTTAAGGTCTGGAGTGACCTCTCCCTAGCTAGAGAGAGTAATTCTGAGCAAAACGAAGTAGCAACTGCACATGTTTGCATTGTGCCACACCTCTGGCAACAGGTTTTCAGGTCAGCCTGTTATGTTGTACAAATACCATCACAAACAGTAGCTTTGAATCTCCTACCAAAGTAGCACTGCAGAGCGAGTCTGTGCCCACACAGCATTTCTAACAACAGAAATGTGGATCAACACATGCTCTAAGACCTAGGATTGTTTCCTCTACCTCTTCCAGGCTGGCCCAGGCAGCAGTGCTTCTCTAAGCCAATACACGGGGAAATCCAATTGACCTTGAACCTGTAGGTTGGCTTGATATAGCTGCAAAAGTTAATTCATGGCTTAAGGCACCTATGACTAACACAAGGGGTAACAAGAGATGCTTTTTTAAAGGCCAAGGGTGAGTAAGCTAAATCACACAAGTATATACTCAGCTTGAAATAGATGACAGCACAATTACAATACCACCGCGTAATTAGTCCACATGCAAATAGCTCGATTCTGTTACAGGTAGCGCAGTGTTTTGTTCCCAGATTGCTTGGTGCTACACAGACAACACTTTGTGCAACAAGAGCTCTTCTGTTACAGACAACAGAGCTATTACTCACCTCGGCGTTACTTGGCATGCTCCTGATTTTGTGTGACACAGCTCTTCTGGCACACTGCCACAGATGTTTATATAGAACAAGTATTCAGCAGTATTAACCACATAGTATCCATTATTCTTGGTCAGTGGTGATAAGTCAAAAGAGAAGCCTAATTGGTAAGAATAAGTTTCATTCAGTACACATTCATCAGATTCACTTTTTCCTTATCACCTTGATTTACTGGACACACAGAGGGTTTGCCTTCCTTTTAAGTTCCCCTTAATGCAATTATATTTTCCAGAAATACTGCAGTTTGGACATAATGAAAACATACATGTTCTTACAGAAAGATTTACTACAGTAAGGAATAGACTACATTCATTTCCCCTACACACAGAGTACATCAATATTAAGCTCATGTTATTCTGAGCTTTCATATATGTGTGTGGATAAACACTTATATTTGGAAATGGCAGATTTAGACTTATGGCAAACTTGCTTTGTTTCTTGTACCTCAAGGATGGCTCAGTGCTATGGCACAAGCCCTGCCCCTCAAAATACTTTTCAACTTAACCAACACAAACACACACCTGCCTGAGAATCAGAGACTTGACAATTTTCTCCTTCACTTTTAGACAGGACACACGCAGCAGCAGTATACCAGTCAAAGGCATATGAACATGCATCCTCAGAAATTAAGATAGGAGCACTTTCTAGATCACCTGGTAAATAAGAGCAATGTGTTGAATCATATACAGTATAGTCAAGTTACCAACAAGAACAACAAATTAAGCCCAGAGCTCTGAATCCCACCTGCTCCCAGCATCAGGTGTCAAAATTAACTGTTAAAATGCATCTTCACAAAGATTAAAAAATTTCTTCACAGTTAAAGAGCACACGTCATCTCCCCGGATAAGAAAAGTTTAGTCAGGGATTAATTGCTCAGGTCCTCTCCAGCCCTCAAATAGTGAGTGCTATAACACTCAAAGAAAAGTTACCCTTGCTATTCAAAGGTGGTGTTTTGCTACAAAGCAACAGCTTTTTCAGTAAGTAGCGCACGAGCTGATCCTATTAGCTAGCACACTCAGGACTGAGCTCCCTGAGGGACAGGTAGAAGAACTCAGGGAGAACTATTTCTCTAGAAGAGAGTTAAACTTGTGTGTTATTATGTGGAAGACAGTAATACGAACTATTTTCAGTCTTTTTAACTGTAAGAGGTAAGATAAACTTATTAGAAAAGAAGGTCAAAGTATCTGATCTCAGTTCAGAACCTGTCTGCTCTGTAAAGACTATTTTTATGTTTTGCAAAGGTTTTATAACTTCCACGTATTTATGGAGCTTTAAGCACTTCGACATATCTTCACCTTGTTTGGGAGAATCAGAGTTTGAGACTCATGTTCTTTGTATAAAAAGCTTAAACAGAGGTAAATACCCGCAATGATATTGCTATTACCCTAGTAAGCAGTATGAAGAAATAAGAGACATTTAGTACTTCTGCCTGGGCATACTACATATTCAGCTTTAACTGACTCAAAGAACAAGACGTGGATATTCTCACCTGGTCTGCACACAAGCGTGATGACAGTTTTGATTCTTTTGTTATCATCACAGGTGTCACCATTTAAATAGGTAAGTTGAATATTTCCTCCAACCTTTTTAGGAGAAGAAACATAGGTTCCAAGATTCCTGCTCACATTTTGTTTATCTGCAGAGATTAAAACACATCACTTTTGCTATTATAATCTTTCTCTAGAAAGAAGTGAAATTTTATCTAGCCAACTGAAAGACAGAAAAATAGCATATACTTCCAAATTTATTTTGAATCCCTCAAACTGTGCTACAGAGCCAGAAGTGGAGCGCATAACACGTTTTAGTTAGAAAAGGCCACTTAAATAATTTCTTCTGGGCTCTCCATGAGCACGAGGGAAATACACTCATTAACTACCATTCCCTGAGTGCCTTCAGTTATTCAAGTGCAGTAGCACTCCATTTACAGGGGCAGCGCCAAGCCTTCTGCAAAAAAAAAATAAAGAGACTCACCTACAGCACAAACAGCAGCAGCATCCGAGCAGTTGAAAGCTCCTCCTTTCTTCAGCACCTTATGGCAGACATTGATGTAATAACGATTCCTTCCTGCCTCTGAAAGGCTACTGTCCACAGCTTCCCAGTTCTGCGCCAACTCTGGAACAGAGACAGTCTCTAAGAACAAGGTGCCTTGTTTAATCAGTCCAACCTTTCTGCTCCAAAACACCTTTTATCACATTAAAAACTCCAAATTAACCCCAATTTAAAATAACTAACAATGACAGGAACCATGACAGTCATCAACACTGCTGCTTTCAAGATGCAGCCACTTTTGAGAAAAAGTGACTGAATGGGAAACCAAAGAGAAGCAAAAGCTGAGTAGTGTTCGATTAAGGAACTGTAATGGGCAATGGAGATGCATGCAAATTCGGGGCAGAAGTTACAAATTGAGTTCATGCCGCCATACCTGAACTGCGTATCAGAGGTGATAAGTCATAATGCTTTCTCTTATCAGCAACTCTGCAAAGGAGATCTTCTTTCTCTTTACAGGCATATTTCGTATCCCAAGTGAAAAAATAGGTGCAGTCCACTTCACCAGCAAATACTGGAGACCCTTTACCATCATTACCTTAACATTAAAAATAGATATTTAGATGTTAGGTTTCCAGTGAAAGAAGTTTTACTGGGGGAGGGTGGAAGAAGAGAGAAAAAGAAATATAGCAAAATCAATATGCAATAAAGGAAGACAGCAAACCAAATCTTTTGTCTTTACTGTAGGCTAAGAGAGCAGGTTCTTTCAGGGCTCAGAATTAGTTTTTAGGAATAGCAGCACTACTACACAGACAACCCTGCCATCTATCAAAATTAGTGCTTACTCTAAAAAATATTTCTGGTGGTTCAAAGCCTCGTGTGGCTCAAAGCATGTATTCTGTAACAGTGGCTCAAAGCATGCATTCCTTTGAACATAAGGTCTATCTATTAGTTTAATAAAAGTAAGCACATGAATCAAACTCTGAGCACAGCCAGCAGTTTGTTACACTCACCTGCTGTTTCATTGCACTCAAAGTTAATGACAGTCATCCTCTGAAAGCCAGAGCTACATGCATCCCCATTTGGATAAATTAAAGTGAGATCCCCATCAGAATATCTGAGTAAAAAGTCAGTTTTAGACAAGGAAAAAAATGGGATTAAACACAATTATACAATGTTCTCCATTTAAAATAATCCACTTTCTTGAATACTAAGCATTTGATTCACTCTCAGAGGTAAAAAAACCTAAATTTTCAGCACTAATACGGACATTTTTACAGCAAAAGAAATTCACTGGTTTTTTTCTGGTTATTTTACATGAATTTGTACACAGTTTTAGTGTTCTATAGCTCTCCCAGCTGTGGCAAAGCACCTCTTCCTTAGAGCTTATCATAATGCTATTCTGGGAGCTGGAAGAATTCATACTCCCTGGAAGATGGTTCCCACAACTCGATATCATGCGCGCAGACAGAATAAAAGGTCATGTTTGTGTGAATCTCTACTTTGAAACCTCACATAAACTAGTGTCCCAAAATACCAGTTGGAATCTTCAAATTCTTAGAACCATAAAGTCCTAGACATCTTAAACCTTGGATTTGGTTACGGTATACTCTTGCAAAGGCAGTGCAAGTGTCCTCCTCTTGCTGAGGGCAGAACCTCTAAAATATCCAACCTAATGCCCTGTTGCCTTAAATGAAGGCAGGCAAGGGATAGCACAACACATCCTGCAACTCTGACAGTGAAGGGAGGGAAAATTTCTGGCCCGAGTGGTTACCACCAATCCCCTTTGTTCTTCATTTGCTAATACTTCCCTGGTACACTTAATTGTTTTCAAATAAATACAGAGCAAAATCTTCTGTTTTGTACCATATATTGCTTACATAAGGTCACCTAGCTAGGAAACAGAGACTGCCATTCAAACAACTAAGTATGGCCAAAGAGCCTGGAAAGAATTCTTCACATACCTTAGCGTTTGATTCTCAAATCTTCCTGCTACTTTATGCTGGTTAGTTGAAAGTTTTACTTGACAAGAAGATATAAAACCTGTGCTGTCCTTGCAGTCACCTGCAGCAGTCTTCCCACATACATTCAAGTAATAGCAATATTCTTGGTTGTCATCTTTGGCAAAATATGGTGTTACATATCCTGAATGAGAAGAAAATAAGTGTTCTAAAACACAACAAAACACATAAAGCTACTGCACAGACTATTTCTCCAGTCTCCAAATGTGAGGCAGAGAATCTTGCTAGTAACAACACCCCATTCAAAGAAAAAAAAAAAAAAAAAAAAAAAAATTAGAGTTTACCTGCAGGCAGAGTAAGTGGTCTCAAGTCTATGGAGATATCGTGCTGCTCATTAGTAAGAAGACAGTTCTTACTCTCCAGATAATCCCTGTGACAGGCATACTCAGTAACCCACTCAATTTCATATCGGCAATTTGCTTTTGCTGTGAGTTTGGGCCCGGCACTCTGATATGGAAGTGAACAGAATTAAAGTCACAGGTAGATATGGTAACTTCTGTTTAAAATAGTCTTTGGAGTAATACAGCCACATTCAGTTAAGAGTCAATAAGGATTGCCTCTAAATTGCTTAGGAGCTGCAAACATGGTGTCTGGCTTCTCAGAACTAGGTTGAGAAGAGAATAAACACCTCTTAGCAATGAGGCAAACAACTGGCAAGCTACACAGAGCTGGAACAACAAGCATTACCAGAAGACTACCAGGACTAAGTACTTTTTCCTTAACATGCGAGCTAAAGCCGAAACAGCTTTAGCTGAGCCCAAGTTGTTGAGCATAGCATTGCCTTTCAGACGAGTCCAAACAAGGGAACAGCGATTAAGGATTCTCTGAAGGCAAGCAAGCTGCTCGCACACTGCCCATTTCAGTAACTTGGATTCCCTCAGTCTAAATCAGGAGCGAGACATAGGCTTGAGAATTCCTTAGTCAACACTTGTCAGATGTCTTCCATAGTGCAATATTTTTGTCTTTTTTTTTTCCTGACTTTCAAATAAAAAAAAAAAAAAAAAAAGCATTCACTTTGTTTCATAACCCCATATTTCCACCATCAACTAAAACAGCAGGCAGACACACAGACAGCTACTCAATTTAGACACAAGTAACCTTAACATTCCTGCTCGTAGCACACACTATACATGTGTGGTTATAGTGAACTATTAAAAAGTAACAGCAGGCAAAGGTCTATGATCTGTTTCTGCAGTGGTAAAGAAAGCACAGATAGTTTTGTGGGTCAGGTGAGGGGCAAACATGAGCCTAAAGCTTGCAGAAGAGCTCCTCCTTCACAAGCCTGCAAGCAAGACCACTAGAATGTGAAATAGCAGGGCATTAGGCATACTCACTCCAGGTGCATTTAGAGTGCCACATACCCCAGACTACCTGGCACCATGTCACTCAAGGCAGACACTGCACAACACTTAATCAATGGCAGGCAGAGACTGCTTGGTGGGTGAACATGACAGATTTTACTTTAAGGTAAAAGAAGTTCATAAATGTACTTGTAAGTGACAGATATTAGCCAAGTAATGACACTTATTAGCTTTTTCCCAAGGAAGACTAGATTTATAAAAAACAACTTGCAGGCAACATCTTAAGCATGCCCAGTCTTACTGGTGTTAGAAAAGTGCTTATCAGCAAGCCAAGACCACGGCTGAGCATGAACACTGCCCTAAATGCTGTCCTGTTCTCAGAGAATAATCTTCAATCTACAAAAGGACAACCAAACTTACCAAAACAAGAGAAAAATTTCAGAAGGACATTTTAATCAAGTTCTTAATTCCTAAGCTTTTTTAAAAAAAAATTCCTAAACCTTTTTCTGAAGAGTATTTTATATTAACAATCCCACATTCTTGACAACCTGCAAAACAGAAGTCTGTTCCCTTCACTCCTCAAAAGAAAAAAAAAAAACAAAAACAAAAACAAAACAAAAACACCCCAAAACCAAACACACACACACACACAGAAGTTAAGAGACCAATCATTTAACACAGGCTAAAGCAGCAAAGTTACCTCCTCTCCCCTCTTTGATGGGCAAACAAAAGTGATGGTCACTGCTGGGTTATGGCCAAAGCAGAAGTCTGGACGATCCTCTTCATCAGTATATACTCTCTCATAACTCAGTACCAGTCTAGATACAGAGACAAATCAGAACGACATCAAGACATAAGACATAGTAGAGAAGATGTTTTAGAGGAACAGCCTCTAGACACCCAGGGAGAATATGCTAAAGCAACCTCCACCCTGAAAGTCACTTCTAAAGACATCTTTATTCCTACAGTTAACTAAAAGGTTACAAAAAATACCAGTAAAATTACTTATTACAGCAGGCTCTTGCTTGTCACTTAAGACAATACTCAACACCTTAACTCAGACAGTGGGAGCTTGGCTGATAGTTATGAAAACATTCTAGCTTTATTCTCAGATTGCTGGAGAGCAGATATGAGAGTCTTGCAACTTTCTGAAAGCACTGATGTTTTAGTACATTCCTAAGGTTTACCACCTGCACACTGATAATCTTCCCATCCTGCTCCCAGAACTGACTGCAGGAAAACATCATTAGCTGGGAGAGGAGGCACAAAACAAGATACCTGTGTGCCAGGATGATGTGGCAAGGTTAACTTGGATGAGAAAGCAAGCCAACCTCAGTTCAATTTCCGAGTATTACTGTTCTAACAAACAAGAGTCTAACCAACAAGACCGCAACTTGCAGAAGGGTGTCAGTCTTGCTTCAGGTTGGTCACATCTCTCACCTGCTGGCCTCTCCATACTGCAGGAGACCAATACAAACATTTCACTCCCTTCCCAGACAGCCCTAAGCTGGTTCATTGCACACAATTAACTGTTTCAGCAATCCTAACAGGAACAAGACAGTCCAGGGGCAGCCTCTACTTGCATTTTGAGTATTATTTGCACTTCGATATGAGAACATTGTTATGTTCCCTCAGATTTAACCTTCTCCTTTAGTGCAGAATCCTTCAGCTACTTGGTTCATGTTGGCAGATGGGGAGAGAGAGGAGAGGCAGAAAGGGGGGGCCAGTTCTGTAGGACATCAACAATTTTTTGTAAACTGAGAAAAAAAGTCAAAAATCAACTTATCACATAAAAGCCAGAAGCTATTGCCTCCATTGTTAGCTTAGCTTCTACCATTTTCTTACACTACAATCTGAAAAAGTAGTACTATAAAAGTTAACATGTTATTAGTGACTCCTATGTATATGGTAAGCAGGCTCATATGACCTGATAATCAAAAAGATCATTTTAACTGTTAAGTCCCCCAAACCACATATGGGATGCCTTTCTTTCATGCTACACTTTTAGTACAAGAGATAGCATTATAAAAAGGTTTCTGCTAGTTCCAGTTCCATACCCCCAATTACAGCCATCTTTGCATTACTTATGCTTGTTAAATTAAGGAGTCCTCAATGCAAAGATACACAGAAGGGCAACATCTGGACCTGTTCTCAACTTGAGGTGCTCCTGAGTGGCAGACTGAGCCAAAGGCAGTGAGTAAACCCAGACAGTCAAGTGAATTTTTCCTTCAGGCCCTCAGATGGCAGGCAGATGGAGTAAGAACTTAGTTCTGCTCAAAGGCAGAGAACCCCAGTCAGTCCCAGCTTTTGAGATTTTATCCAATTCTATAAACAGGAATCTCCCACAGTGAAGAACACTTGATCTGTTATGGAAGAGAGAACACCTCTTTGCTGGTGTTCAATGAAACTCTTCCTGGACAACCCTACAATACTGAAAATATATTGATGGTAACAATGAGTCACCTAGAAGTTAAATTCTTAAATCGGGCCCAGACAACTGAGAAGTGCTCACAGAAGCATCATCAAATAAACTAGGTACCTGTCTTTGTTTTGAAGTTTCAGTTGTTCGTGAGGACGACCAACATCATAAGCACGACCTCCACGTAGCAAGCAAGCAGCACTGCCAACAGGACAGCTGCTGGTCTCTTCGCTTGAACGTCCTGTTACAGAATACAGGAAACAACGCTGAGTATAAGCCTTGCATGAAATAATTCGCTGTTTTATCTGTGGACTCACTTTCCATCCACCGATTTACCCTTTCCTAAAAATACCTTTACACCAGGTTACACTATAAGGAGAAGCTGGCAAGAAAACTACCATAGTATTTGTTATCTAAAAGAAGTATTTCTTGTTACTTTTGCCCTGCTTTGGGTCACAAGTTCATCCTTTCATAACTGAAGTACCTGACACTAGCTTCCAGGTGGTAGCATAATATTTGTATGTATAAGGCTCCAATACCTTATGAAGTGTTCTAAGTAATTTTTTTTCACAACACTGAAATGGTTCGTCATAATGGTTTATAAAATTCAGAAGTTCACAAAAAAATCAAAATTGTCAGTGACAATTTTCAGACTAATGAGATTTAAGAAACCTGCTTAGTAGACCTGCTATTAAATCCAGAACTATTCAGCTGCTAAGGGGGATGAAAAATACACCTTTAACTGCCCAGCAGAAAAAAATCACTGCAAGTATAGAGTGAAATTAGCCTTTCCAATACATTTTAAATTATTTCCTTACACAGCTCCCAAATGACTGGAAAGTGCTAGTCATGCACTGTCACTCACCCAAGTACCTAAATACTTTTAGACATGTCTCAAGACATGCAACTAAAACAACCTGGACTAGAACCTTGAGCAAGAAGCTAAGAATGCCGTCTTAGGCTGCAAGCAAAGAAGCAGCAGCAAGACAAGCAAAGTTCTTCACCAATTCTGTTTAAAATAGCTTCCCTTACAAACCTTATCCATCTAGAAAAGGAGCTGGAACAAGACTTGGCTCCACAGAAAGCAGGTTTTAAAACAGATGTAGTTTTAAACAACAGTGCAAGCCCTAAAACATAAATTTAAGTCCGACAACCTCAAGCAAGGCACAAGGAAACAGCCATTCTAATATAAATTTATCAGACAATACAAGTAGATGTTCACACCTAAGTCCCTGCAGAGGTTTATAAACAAGGAATCATCATCAGAATCATCCACCAAATAACTTCCTGAAATTTTGATCAGAGGATTCAAGTCATGTTTCTTCCAATCTTCATCAAACACATAGCAGGGCACCTAAAACATAAAAAAGTTACATGCAATCCACGCTATGTAAGTAGGCAGAATCTACAAGTAGGTATAGATAAAAACAGACTAATATTTGGAAAAGGTTTTTACTTCTGAAAGCTGAAGTACTTGTAGCCAAACTTAAAGGAAAAAAGTTAAATATGTTGGCCAAAGTTAGCCACTCAAAGTTAACATGTTCTGCTTTAGTATTTTTTTACAGCACTTTTACAATAAATAATCATACAGACCATAAAAGGGTGGCTTAAACGGCTTAAAATTCTCAGCAAGTCCATACATGATCATTGAGAAGTCAGGTCTAGATCAGTTATTGAGAAGTGTCTGTGGTTTAGCGAGCTTAGAGTAAAATTGCTACATGGTCAAAATGTAGCTTTATAGACGGAGTATATAGATTACCTCTTTCACAGGCTTAAACA
Source organism: Eudromia elegans (assembly GCA_003342815.1). Taxonomy (NCBI): domain Eukaryota; kingdom Metazoa; phylum Chordata; class Aves; order Tinamiformes; family Tinamidae; genus Eudromia; species Eudromia elegans. The sequence continues at coordinate 744,577 of PTEX01000055.1, read as the reverse complement.
AGTCTCTCTTACAGGCTACAAAGGTCCTCCATTCAAAATAGTGCACACACTCTGTTGCTGTTACAAATTCAGGAGTACCCTATTTAAAGAGGGGAAACAAATCAGTATTTGAAGAACATACTTCAGTTTTATTTTACTTTCACAGACAGCAAAAAGTTCACTTATGAGACTAAGACAGACAGTTCAGAACATCACAGAGAAAGGGCATACAGTTTCTTAACAGTCCCTGTTATTAACAGCCAGTTTGTTATTTTCTAATAGCTCTGTTGATAAACTCAGGAATATGGAGGCTGCCAAATCCATCTGACTCTGCCTATGCAAGCTCTCAGATTAACAAGCTCCAATTCTAACATGCAGCAATTTTCCTGCATCTTTCAGAAGCACTCACTGTTCCAACTTATATTGGCAGGAGCACAGTCACGTCTAGTTACTGGGAAGGAAAGCACCAACACAAAAGCATATAAATAGATGAACAAGCCAACACTTGATTTCCAATTCCTTATCTTTTATCTTAAAAGGGAGATATTACTTATTTTCTAGCTAGCAATCACTTCTGTTGCACAAAAAGGCTCTCTCTAATGTACTTACTTTTAATGTTAGCATTAGTTGCCTATAAACTAGCACGCATCATGCACCTACTTCAAGGTGCTCCCGCACAGCTTAGGGCTGGGTGCTCTGCCAAACATCTCTGCTTATAGAAAGGCAGTCAAATTTTTCCCACATGCCCGATATTTTTCCCACTGCTACATTAGCTAGAAGTACAATAGCCTACTCACAACTACCCCCTCCCCAGCCAGCCCTGCCCCAAAAGCAAGAATTGTTAGTGACCTGTTCCAGACATTATTACAAAATCCTCTTGCTAAGTCACATGGATAGGTGTGTTTAGAACCTATGCTAACCAAAAGAAAAAGTGATTATGACCTTGTGTTACAGCCATAATTAAAACTTCTTGCTCAATTGTAACAAGTGATCTGTTGAAATAGCATCTGAAGCATTTACATCTCTCCTGCACTTTATTATATGCCCTCTCCTGGAAATCTAAATGATTCAAGCACAAAATAATGTTATCAGTGCCAAGAGCAGTACTAAATTTATATTTATCACTTTGGTACCACAGTTCAATATTCTGTACAGACAGGGATGAGATTACTTATTTTGTGCACCTGTTAAATGTTTGGGATGTACAACTTCCAAAGCACATGGAGGCACAAATAAACTACAAACACCTAGGAACTTTTCAGGAGCCTCAGTTCATATTTTAGGAAGATATCCACAATGTGATCTGGAGTTTGACTATTGGCCAACAAAAATCTAAAGCTTACTAACAGAGGTAGTCACGTTCAACACTGTTTTATTAAGCAGCCATTCTAGGTTCACGGTTTGGTACCAGACAGCATCTAACAAGAGCTTTCACTGTTAAAATACTCATAGTACGGAGAAATGAGTTGGTTCTATACTACTCTTAAAATATCGGTACTATTCCTATAAAAAAGGAAAAAAAAAACAGAATAATATCTGACCATAATTAAATTGTAGATTCGTAATATTTTTCTAGCTTGACTGCATTTTGCAAGCCAAAATTGGCTGGTTTTAGTACTACACTTTGGTACTAAACTTGGTACTAAAATGTAACTGCCTTTTCCTTCAGTTAAAAAGCTTTGCAAATAGTACATACATTAGGACAGTAAGTCTCTCTAAAAAGTGCATGTTGTTTTCATTGAAGATAAGAACAAGTGATTTAGTCTTACCAGTGTCTTCCCACACAGGAAGTTAATGTTGCTTTGTATTTGGTGCCGACTCCCTTGCTGCGAGCAGTTCTGTGCAGTATTGAATTCCAGAAGACTTTTAGAGGCTTTTTGCAAGCCTAAGTCACCTAGGGTTTAATAAAAAGTAAAAACATGTCATAATACAGGACTTTCAGAGATGCTAAACACATGGAGGCATTCAATTCGAATACTGAATAGTGCAAGATATTCCAGTCTAGTACCAGATAGTTTTTGAACAAAACAACATGGTAAACTGTGCTTGCAGACTGTTATCTGGAAGTCCATATTCATGTCCATACTTTCTCAAAGCTTTTAAGCAAACACTCAGGAAGTTGGACAGCAGGCCCATCCATGATCCAGTCACAGCCCTAGGAACAAGGACTAAAGGGTTCCTCTGCAGAAAACTCTTGCCAGTTGGCTGCAAGTATCACAAGTCCCTCCTCCCTCCCACCAGCTTTGATCAGCTGCTCAGTGTGCAGAGAGCACACAGGCTCCCAGCTCTTAATTCCACCTTGAGATGAGACAGTGACACATCCACCACACCAGGACTGCCTGTGGAGACATCCAAAGCAGACCCACGGCTGTGGCAGACGTCCTCCCATGTCTGCAGCTCTCGCACCATCAGCGGCTTGCGCTGCGCAACGGCTGGGGTTGATGCTGAAATGCTGTTTTAGGGCAACCCTCTGCTCCTCAGCGCCACAATACAGAAGACAGGGAGCACATTCCAAGTCCCCAAGGCAGGGTAAGCACTGGTTCAAGTCCAACCAAAATGTTACTACTCAAACCTATGCTGATAGCACAGAGTCCTTTTAGATCTAGCATGGTAATTGTGCCCTGTCCATTTCTGCTAGGAGGGGTTGAATGTTGCTAACAGTTTGGGCTGAACTATAGACAATGCTATAAAGTGCTAGTATTGACCTGCTTCCCCCTTTCCTTTTTCTTTATGTCAACACTAAGGATAGAGTCAAACGTGCAATCACTTCAGCACACCTTCATCCTGAAAGGTAAAATAGCACCTTTCCATCAGATTCCTCACTCCTGCTTTGCAATCCAGCCCTGCACAGCAACTGGCACAAGCGCCATTTGCACTGGTCACCTAAAACCACTGGCTGCATTGAACTGGAACAGAGAGGAAGCTGCTCCTGCTGCTAGCTACCCAACTTGCAGGCAGAGACGAGGTGGTGCCGGTCAGCATGGAAGCTTGCTAGCTAAGCCACCCCACCTTCCCTGAGGAGATCTCCTTCCACACTCCAGGTGCTTACATGAACTTTGCTGTAGGAGGTCATTTCAAGAGGCTAATGCATAACCAGCATAATGCATAACCAGCACCCACATATATAACAGTAATAAGTATTACGGATTATTTGATAATCATCCACCTTATCTCAGCCCAGGAGAAAGGCAGGGGAGACCAAACAGCCTCACACTCACTCCAAGGACTTATGCTATGGGAAAGGCAACCAAGATGAGAAGCTGGAGCTGTGAAGCAACCACACACAGCTCTGCACCAGCCCTGGACTCCAAAGCTGGCAGCAGCTCCCATCCTTTCAGCTTCCCAGTACTCCTCTTATCAAAAGGCTACCTTCAAGCTTTGAGCTTTCCAGCTTACAGGTACCAAAAGACACCATGCATCCTTCTTCAAACAGAAGAGCTACAACCTAGCTCCCACAGAGCAAGATTTCTACTGATCATCTCACTGATTGGAAGCTGATAGAAGATATCCTCATTTCTTCACTAAGAGATCAGAAGAGAGGGAGGCTGTCAAACAAAAACACCCAATTTAACCCCTCAATGAAGAGCTGCGTATAAGATGTGCACACGACGAAAAAAATCCATTTTTAAGAGTATACCATTTTAAGCCTCAGTTTAGCAGGCAGCTTGTGGTAGCACTGACTACTTCAGTTAGAAGACCCAATACTGGTTTCCTCTCAACTGATGTGCCACAAACTATTTTCTCATGCTAGTTCCGAAATAAGATTCAGCAGAACATTAAGGTCTCTCTCCAAAGGACAGTCAAGTTTCTTCACAGCTGGAGACATACATTCCTTCCATAAAGGAAGACGCTACAAATTAGATGGTATAGCTTAGACAAGCTACCTTCAGATACTTTGGTTTATGCACTTGTACTAAGGTGCTATGAAAGGCACAGTCTACAACACCTATCCATTCATTTAGGCTTTCATCTTTTTAACTGTTTGGAAGGAGAGGTAAACACATAAAACATCTCAACAGTTTCCAAAAGGGCATGTTTAGGTAGCAACAGTCCCTTCACAATCAGTCCTTCCATTGTGGTTGGACATATCACGTGTTTTACCACTCCAGGTAACAGTTTAGAGCAGTACTTCAGCTTGTAATTTTAGCACCAGTCCAAGAAAAAAAATGAATACTAGTCATTTAAGTGTCACAATAAACTAAGCATGAGGCCATTGCCCAGCTCTCTGAAGTTCAAGAACTAAACATTCTGCCTATATTTCACATGTTTCTAAGGTCAGGCAACAAAGCAGAAGAGCATTCTCCAAGAAAAGTCTTTTTGGCTCTATGTCAACACCAACGTTAAGCGTTGGTAAGTCACACTGACCTATGCTAATCGCTCGGTTTCCCTTGTACACAGTCTGATTTAGTCACAGATCACATGGTCTTCTTCCCAAAGCTGGGAGCAATAAAAAGAATCAATACTATAGCTGTTATCTCTTGCATAGCTCATGTTCACAAGCAAATCCATCTTTTACTCTTCTGAAAGAGTAACAAGACCTGATTAAGTTCATATGTGAAAACCCTCTACAAACCAAGCAGTTTGACTGTCGTCTAATCCTACTCTACCCAGAAGTGGCTAGGCAGCAAGGCATCCTGAGAATTGCACATAGCAGAAAATTCGATAATATGATCACAACCTAGCTTTGATTTCCACTCTTCTTTCCATGAGAAATGAGGAATTAAATCCACACAAGCCTCTAGGTTTCAGGCTCCCCTGGAGAGGACAGGCTTCCTCAAGTATTCAATTGGCCACAGTTCAGTTCTACCACACAAAACACGTTAAAACAGCTATTCAGACGCTGCTTTGCTTTGTGATCCACATACAACTGAGGCACCAACTTCCTTGGAATTAACATTCATATAAATGGGAAACAGAATTCTTGATGTATGTTTTGGAAACTAATTCTGTTAAGTGTTAAGTGGCCTAGTAAGATGTCATGCCACTCACAAGAGAAGATGCTGCAGTTTGTGATTGCAATTTGACTTTTGACACATTTAATCTAATTTAGTTACATTTAATCTACATTTAATTGATTCAAAAAAAACCTCTACAATTTAGATATACCGCATTACAACAGCCAAAAATATACAACTTTTCTTTCCATGCATCCAGTGATTTTCAGTCTATGTTGCAGCATTGAGAGGTAGTTTGTTTTGAAAAGCGCTGATGGAACACAGTCTAAAACCAACTACCTCTGTAGTTAAAGGAGAAAGGTGGGGAAAAGGGAGGTTAACTGCTACTTACTCACATACAGCCACGAATCTTTTCCTCCTCACCACCTTCCAGTACTTCAAGTTCAAAAGTTTTTATTGAAGACTCAACCTCTCCTAAGAGCTGTCTGCCAATGGAAAGTGGTTTGGCAAAGACAGTCAAATTTAGACTTCAGATCTGCAGGTATTAACAGACAGTCTGAAAAAATACTACCCTCAGAAAACTTTCCACTTACTCTATTAGAAGTTGCAGCTAAAGAGACTTTCTGATAGTTAACTTGTCAGTACTTACAAACTATTGTTTCACCAGCTGAAGTATTGAGGCAACCTTGAAAGGAGCAATCACTCATGCAATCGAGTACACAAGCAGTGCTGAGAGCATAAGCTGTTGCTGACTGAATCAAACCAGAGGCAAGTATTGTATAGGAATATGTCAGTATAATTGGATCTGAATGCAAAATATATACTGCATTACACAGACAAACAGCTGTGAACCAAGATGTACTTTTTCCATGCACCCAGTTATTTTAAGCCTGTATTGTAGCATTTTTGGCAGTTTGTTTTGGAAAGTACCAATTGAGGACAGTCTGAAACCAAAGCATCTCTGTAGTTAAGGGAGAGATGTAGGGAGATGGGATACTACTCTTCAAGACACCAGTGACATCTTAGAACTACCAAAGCAGTCACCACATATGAAGAATATGACTAAACACAGCACTGCATGTAAGTACCCTTTCTGTAAGAGCTAACAAAAACATATCAGAAGCTTCGCAATGCTCAAGATGACTTTATATCTTAACACGAAGAGTAACATCAGGAAAGGCCAATGCAACAATAGGCTAGGCTGGGGTATATTTTAGAGGTATAATCTAACCTTTACCACATGTTTAGTATCGGTTTTCAAACAAGCCTACACAGAGTGTGTATCATGCCACTCTTACTTTTATTTGGGATGTCCTGTCTAGTTTCATAACAGATTACTATTAACTAGCTAAAGGAAAGATTTCTGTCCTATTAAGAGGTGTAAATTCACATCACACTCTCAAATCTAGAACAAAGTTTTCAACTGCTTTGGGCAGAAAAAAAAATACTTTGCTAATACAACTCTCTTCTGACTTTCTTTGCTCTGGGACTCTACCCATTAAAACAACTCTTAGCAGGAAAGTCAATTGTTCACTCACCTACTGACAGGTAAGTCTTCTTATTGATGTTATATGCACACACTGCACTTGACGGTCCACACTCTTGTACACCGTAACAGAGGTTTATTTTATAAAACACTTTGTTGTCTGCATCAATTGCTTTCCAGGTGTAACTGAAAAGAAAAAAAAAAGTCAATTGGTACTTACACTGCTTGTGCTACAATCTCCTAAAGATTCATCCCCAAAATAACTAAGTTAAGGCAAACAGTCTCTACATTGAGCTTCATTGTGTATTCTAAATCAGTAAACACCACAAACAGTTGGTTATTGAGTGCAGGGCAAGAACAAAAACTTAATCACTTGAGCAGAAGCACATATTGGTCCATTTTCCCCTTTCTTTTAACAAGCATCAATCCACTCTTCCCTCCCAAATCCCTCAGAAGACTACTCTGACTTGATATATTACAGGGGCCAAGCATTTAAGAACCTAGCACACTTTTTAAAGATCTTTTGCAAGCTGCACAGTAATGCATTTTCTACAACAGCTAGTAATAGTATGCCTAAGCGAAGCAGACCCATTAATTTCACATTAAAAGGAATTTTAAAAAATCAAGTTTGGGGTTCTTGAAGCATTCAGACAGGAATACGTAAGTAATGTTCGTTAGGCCATAGCTACACCTTTAAGGACCCACAAACATTGATACTGAAAGGACAAATTCTGAAGGGTTATGTTGGAAGCTGAAAAACAATCTGAGAGATTAAGGAGAGATTCAGTAACAAAAAGGTATTCCTAGTTAACTGCAGCCACACCGAAGTCACCTGACAAAGAAACAAAGCTCTGCTTAAATACAATGGGGGAGGAAAACATAGTAACAAAACAAAAAAAAAAAAAAAAAAAAAAA
>PTEX01000055.1:714164-737257 GCA_003342815.1 Eudromia elegans | reverse complement strand
GAATTAGTGTCCCCTCATAGCAAGGGCAGCCTGTGCAGTGGACAGATATACCCATTAATATAGCAGGGCACCAGCCAGTAACTTCAGGACAACTAGTTAGGTGCCAGAAGCTGTTTAGACACTTTAGCTCACTGGAGCCATACTCTGGTTCAAGCTCTGTTAAATGTGCAATTTGCTACACACGCACAGCCGGCTTGGCTCAGAGCCATTAAACCTTCTGCTGGAGCGTTTCAGCACTGTTTCAGAGAATTTGAAAATTAATGTTTGCCTGTGAATTGAATGAGAATTTAAATCCTTCATAAAACAGAATTATGTTTTGCTTTCCCCATTCAATGTTATTGAGAATGAAGATTAAATCTAACATCTTTAAGCCAGTTTACCCATGTGCCAGAAGCAACAGAAAAGCAACATGAGAACACGCATGTTCAGAAATGTAACAGTCATTGCAACAAATCTTTCCCTTTGCCCCATTCCATATGCAGCAGAACAAGGAATTTTTTCAACACAATCCAGGGGCAGGAAGCAAAGCCTCCAAATTTACTGTCAAATTTCACCTTCAGTGAAAAAACGAGATTGGACCTCCACAACGAAGAAAATCTCACATCACCAGTGGCTTCAGAATAACACTACTTTTAAAGAAATAGCTCAATGAATTAATTTTAATGAGCAGGGAGGTGCAGGAAAAGGACATATTCACAGCAATGACAAAACACACTGGAGCATGACAGCAGCCTGGATGCAGCCTGAGCAGTTGCCCTAAACTAACAGATGCAAAACACTTTCTCAGTGAAAGCAAGATCTCCTTCACAAACAAGATTGCCAGCAATAAATCAATACTCAGGAATAGCTTCCAGCAGCAGCTCTGTGGCATGTACAGAATAGAAACCCATCTCCCAACATCCTCCAGTAACAGAAACAACCTGTTTGCAATCACATATCCTGACCACAGCTCAGCCACTTCAACCGGCTTCTTCCAGCTGCTCAGCAGCCACCACAGGTCATCCTTCACATGAGCATCCTTTCACCTAGTCCAGCCAAAGTCACCCAGGCAGCAAGCATCTGTATTTAAAGTGATTAAGCTAACGCGCCTTTGTTCCAATCAAGTTAGTTTGGGGATCTGTTGCACAAACAGATTCAAAGAGCAATAGCTCAAGGGGCCTGGGGAACAATAAACTTCCCAGCCTGGTCTGGACTGCAGCAAGAACAAAACAGGCAAGTGCAATCGGAGAAAAAAGCACTGCCAGCAGCCACATCCAAAATGCAGCCTGCAAACAGGACGTGGACTAGGCTTGTACTCCACAGAGGAGAGGAAAAGCTCAAAACCACCCCACGAAGCTCCAGCTTTCCCAGGGCACACAGGACCAGGCCACCACTGGAAGTGGCTGCATTAGCAAGACACTCTCTCAAGGCTGCACGAGCTCAGCTGCCACAGCAAGTCTATTCCCCGGCCAACCAGAGGCAAGCAGTACTCAGGAGGTGCTAATGCACTCTCTGCCCAAAAGATTCAATAAAATGACTCCTCGTGGCTGGCACCATTCAAATAGCCACTTTCGGTACAGTTCTAAATCATGATTCATCCTAGCTCTAGGAGTGCCCTGTCTTGATTTAAACAGGCAAGTAATTGGTTTTGTTGAAGTGACAGTGACATCTGTTTCTAGCTGAAAGTAACTATAGCTGAAGTGGCTGAACTGTAATGTAATTGGTAATATGAATATCATGGCAAAGCACAGCTAAAACCAAACCCACAAACAAGAGGTCCGAATTTGAGACACTGCTTTAGGACACATCCTTTCCTCACCCCTGCTTATGAGACAAGCTGGTTCCCAGAATTGCTGTGGCTCAGAAACAACTCAGCAAACAGATGTGCGTGCACATATGTAGAGGGGGCTTGAAGGAGGCCAACTCCCTGGTTAGCTCACAGTGACTGGCCACACAGGAGGCAGTGGGAGGCAGGAAGGATTCCCTGTTTAAGGCAGCACCAATCCATGCTATGACTGAAAGTAGCCACAAAAGCAAGATCCAAACAAGCAGGTTATTCGGAACAAGCTGGTTTGCAGGTTAGGCCTCACAGGTACCTAGCTTTGCATTTTTAGGCATAGACTACAGCATCTAAAAAAAAAAAAAAAAAAAGCACAGAGGGTAAGTTATCTTCTGAAGCAACGTAGTTTTCAGCTCCGGCATGGAGATGACACGACTTGTGCAAGGGCAAAGGCTGCCACTGCAAGTGGTTCCCCTGGTGAGAGCCATGAGCCCGCTCGAGGCGGCCGCAGATGACACAGGAGCAATGCCCCAAGGGGCCTCCCGGCCTCGTGCCCAGGAGGCGACTGCCAGGAAGAGGAGCAGAGCCCGATACAGCCGCTGTGGGAATGCTCGCACACCAACTCGTGCATCTGCTCGCCAGGGAACGAATGGGAGGGAAACATTTCGCTCCAAGCGGACTGCTCAGCTGACTGCTCAAGTGACTGCTCAGCACAGGACAAGAGCAACACGCAGCCGCAGGACGGGAAAGCTGATTTATGCATCCACACAGAGCCCTTGCACACAACTTTGTGCTCAGCAACAACTCAGCTGTGAAAATACTGTGGAGATAAGACTAATATCTGAAGCTCTTTATAAGCAGCTGCAAGCAGCCTGGTCCCAGACAAGTCTGGGAAGAGTTTCCACAATAATCATTTTGAATATGAAACTAGAAGCCACTTTTTCTAAAGCTATTAGGTGAATCTACCATAAACATAAATAGCAAATAAATCTGCTTCTACAACAAAGCAAGCTCTCAGACAAAATGCGACTGAACAACAGAAAATACAAAGCCACAGCCGTGCTCGAAGAGCTCATGGAAATAGTCTTGTTAACACAGCTTTACTTGTGCTTTGCTCTGCTCCAGTTCACCTGTCGCTTTTTCTATCCATGGCAGCTTATTTCCAGGTGAGTTTTCTTGCTCGTGTATCATGTGTAATAGCCTTACAATTCTGCCCCAAGCTGTTTAACTTCCTCCTTGGAGGCACTTTGTCTTTCACGATAAACACTGTAAGCTGCATCCACCACAGTGTGCAACCAGTGTTTAAGGAAAGGCATTGCAATTTGAAGCTCAAGAAAGAGCTCGCACACAGAGGAAGAGTTTCTAAACTCCCATACTGGCTGTTTCCGAAGCTTGTGAAGCAACCACACGCACATGCAAATAAGCCAATAACGAGTTGTACACGACACTCCCCTTTAAAAGATGTCAAATCACTTTACTGGGCTAAGTAAGTTCAATTAAAGGTCACCTCCTTGCACTCAGCTCATGCTTCTGCATTCAGACTGAGCAGAGCACTAACCCCCAGGCTTCAGTGAATCAAGAGAGACAAGAATTGGTTCTAAGGCAAATGCTTAGGAAAAAAAAAAAAAAAAAAGGCAAAGAAAATCTGTGTCTGAATGGATCTTATGTACAGTCAACTGTAAGAACTGTATCTCTTAAAATGACACATTAGATTAGTCAAATGATTTGAAATTCAACATAGCAGCAATAATCCAGTAACATATAGCAGTTATAATGACTTTCTATTTAGAAAATCAAAAGTTATAGAAAACCAATTATATGCAATGATCCCTATCCTTGAAGAGGAAGCAAAAAAAAAAAAATTATCTGACATCAAGTAACATTTAATCTAGAGCAAGACAGTGTTTTGTATTTGCTGCTCTGCTGTAACACTTGAAACATTTTCCCCTTTAAAAACGCAGAGAAGTAGTTTTGTAGGAGCTTCCCTGATGTTACATTGAAGCTTAACCCAAACAGTCAGTGGTTTTTGTTCGGTTGGCTTTTGTCTGTGTTTATTTTTTAAAAATAATTGACTTAAAAGAGATCACAGACCAATTCTGAGCCAAATTTATTCTTCATAAGGAAAACTAAGAGCTTGGTTCACCTGTGTTGTCACATAAAAGATGCAACAGGAAGACAAGGAATGGGGAAAGCCTAAACTGATTACTAACTTCATATACCCAACTAAATCCCCTGCATTACTTCCCTGGCGTTCATATTGCAGCAATCCTAGAGATTAGACATTTTGAGATAAAATAATTACAAGCTATCTGACGGCACAGCCAGCTTTAAGCCAGCCGTGCAAAAAGCATGACAAAACAAAACCAGTCACTGCAAGTTGTGATGGCTACAGGAAAGGAAACCTCTGGGATCACCCCACTCATCCTTAAAGAGAACCAGCACCTATTCTAATAAGCAGCCTCTTCTCTCCGCTTCCAGCTTTCCACATTCACACACGAGATGCCAAGAGGCCACTGCAGCTCTGTGTTAGGCCACACAAGAGCCAGGGCACAAGGACACCATTCTCTTACCTTGTCTTACCAGACAAAGCAAAAGTCTTGTCATAAAATAACCTAAATATAAATTGGTGAAGAATTTGTCCCGAGGATCCACATTTTGGTTTCAGGATAAGACACCAGCCAGTGGTGCAAACGCTTGTGTTATTCCACTGTGTCATTCCTTGTTCGGGAGCTTTTCTGCACTGCAGACTTCCACAGGGTCTTCAAAACCCATTGAACCACAAGCTCTTTGATCTTCCTCTTTACATGCTCTAGATTAACAGGCAACAGCTCTGCAGAGCAGTTCTTCCACCAGGGCACTACAGTAAGTGCAGGGTTTTGACGCAGGCCCAGCTTGAAAGGAAAACCACAGACTACCCCATCTGCTTCACAACTTACTTTCCATTTGCCAGTAATGAAGGAAAAGAATTCAAGTAACTCCTGCTCCAAGCAAAACTGTGTATCTGAGGGGCACTTCCAAATATTACTCTAGCAATGAGTCACTCAAGAAAATCTGGAAAATACACTGACAGTACTGAACACTATTTTAAAAATAAAATCTGCCTGAGGATTAAGTAACTTCAGGTAGCTTTAAAAATATCAGTCAGGGGAGTTGAATTCCCTCTAGAAGAGGGAGGTTGTAATTTATGCCACAATTTCACAATTAGTAAGGTCACCTTTAAAGGGTGCTTTTTTTCCCCACTTTTCAGCGTGCCAATAGGCCTTCCCCCCTCCTCCCTTCTTCCCAGGTCCCAGGGGGGGCACCCTACCCCTCCCCGCCTCCACGGCGCGCTGCAGGGGCCCGCGTAGCGCCCCGCCGCCCGCCACGGGCCGTCCCGCGAGCACCGAGGCAGAAACGGCGCAAACCACGAGAACGGCGGCCCCAGCGCGGCTCATGGACACGCCGCGCAAGGAGGGGGCTGCGCACCGGAGAGGGCCCGCGCGCAGCCCCGGCCGAGCAGAGCCGAGCCGCCCCACAGGCCCCGCACCCCCCGCACCTGCACAGCTCCCGGTAGGCGTCGCTCGGGGCCGGGCCGGCGCGGGCCCGCGGCCAAGAGGGCAGCGCGAGGAGGGCGAGCAGGAGCAGCGGGGCGCGGGGCGCCGCGGGGCAGCGCCGGGGGGCGGCGGCGGCCGCCATGGGCGCCAGGAGCGGGGCCGGAGCGCAGGAGGCGGCGACGGCGGCTCCCGCGGTCATGTGCCCTCAGCCGGCCCACTGCCGCGCACGTGACCGCCGCCATGTGAGGGCGCGGCGGTCACGTGGGGGCCACTCCTTCCCCTTCCTCCCGCGGCCGTTACGCCTGTCAGGCAGAGCCGGTAACGGCTGCAGCCTCCGCCGCGGGGCCGGGAGAGGCGGGCGGGCGGCGCGGGGCTCTCCAGCCGCGGGACGAGGCGGCACCCGCCCTGCCTCTGTGCCCCACGTGCAGAGAGGAGCCCTGCGGCTGCCGCGTGTGTCCACTGTGAGAGCCCCCGAGGATGACCCGGTGACTGAGCTGCAGGGGCCTTATTTGAGAGAGTTAAACCGAGTTTCGATACGTTACACAAATACACTGTACGGTCGTCTAGCCTTGTGAGAAATGGAAACAGTTAATATGATACCGAGTAGGAGACACTTGCTGGCAGTGTGGTTGGTTATGAAGCCGCAAGAGTCATTGCTACAGCAGGAAGGCGAGTGAGTGTGGAAACTGCCCCGGCTTCTGATAGCGGGCGGGCGTGAGGGAGGCTTGCACAAGGCAGCGGCAGCAGCAGCAGCAGCGTCAGAGGAAGTGTGGGGGGCCTTGTGCTACTGACACCGCTGCTTGCGCCAGGAGAGCAGCCAGCCCCGCGCTCGTACAATGCCTTATTCCCAGGCATTAGGAAACTTCGGCTGGAGTGGTAAAGGTTCAGAAGAGGGGCTTTAAACTTTTACAAAATAGCACTTAAGATGAAGAGCACCTTTGAGGGTAGCGAGAGGCAAGAAGGTGAGGAGGGGAGAAAAATACTTTTTAAACAGAGACGGTTGTCTTACTTGTGCAAAGAAATCTCTTTCAGTTTTTGAGTGGGTTTTTTTTTTCCCCAGAAAGAAATGACAAAAGCCTGTTGCTGAAATGATTGATTTTTTTTTCTCATCTGGTTCCCTGATTTCCAAAGGAATAGGACAGCATTAGTTGTCTCCCTACATAGCCATTGAGTCTGGTTCCAAGGTGCCAAGAGCTAATCTCTTCCTCCTTCTTCTCCTAGCTACATATTCTCAACATTTCCTTTTCACTGACATTAGTTCTTCTGCAGCAGGGAAACTGGTCTGCCCAACAGCGAATGTGCCCGTTGATTTTGGTGCTGCTGGTGGGTTTTTTTTTCAGTAGGAAAGGGGCCAGGAAGGCACAGCTGGCATTGGCAGGGAGGAAGCCCAAAGTTAGATCAGTTTTGACAGCTGAGGAGCTTCTTCCTTCTGGAGCACGTGGAAGTTGCAGTTGGAGTCCGGGTAATGGTTCACCACTGCCAAGGAAGAGGTGCCAGAAGCCAGCATGCCCCAGCATGGGCTCAGTCTTGTTTCCCTTCTTCCTGTTGCTGACACAAGGTATGCTGACACTTGTGTGGAGATGTTCAGCTCATGCCACTTGCTGGTCCAACAGAAAAATAACCTGCTGGAAAAAGGGAATTATTTTCTCTTGGCTCAACAATTTCTAGCAGTTCAGTGGTAGATGCTGGTACAAGGACAGAGGAGTGAGGGAGGAGCTAAGCAGAGGAGGTAAAGCAGAAGGAAGGCCACAGTGATGGATCTGTCCAGCTGTAGTGAAAATTTTGCCTTTGAAATTTTCACAGCCTGACCAAATAGCAGCATCTTCAACTGATGAAGGGAAGACATCCTTCAAACCTTTTGCTGGAAAAAGAGTTGTGACCTGACTCAATCTGTCTTTGGTCAGGATCTATGGGAAAGCTAACTAAAAGGACGTAATAAATGCTGTCATCTTCCTTAGCAGCTTACTGTAGGATGGAGTGTTACCAACTCTTGCTGTTTTGTTGAAGCTTTCCAAGCCTACGCACTTTTCAGAATAGCTTGATGACACGAACTGACATAGGCTTAAATAGAAAAAGAAATAGCAATACAAAGCCTATTATTTTTATGATTATGTGTCTTGCACCTTGTTGTTCTGCCAGATATTCCAGCATCACTCCCTCTAGACAAAGCAGTGCATGTGCATCAGATTTGCCAGCAGATTCTATCTGTTAACCAAACTGAATTAAAAATGTACTAACCGGGAGATTGGCTGCAGCCATGAGGGCAGGCAGGAATACTGCAGCTGCTGATTAGCTCGCTAATTTACTGTCAGCTAGGACTTCTTTCCTGCATTAACTATTGTATATGTGTGAGTAGCTCCAGTGAAGATAACATGACAACTCACCTTGCTAGCATTAGGAGTGCATATAAAGATCTGCAGCATCAGGGCCTGGCAATGTATAAACAGTCCATTTCAGTTATCTGATAAGAGCTGACTCAAAGTTGCCTAATGATAAAAGACAGAAGAAGTTTATACTAGCTAGTTTCTTTGTTCTGTGTACTGCTTTGCATCTGTAGGCCCCTACATTTGTACAAAGCTCAGAGGTGTTGAAGCAGCTCCCGCACACAGAAAAGTATGTGAAGAGTTCCCTGTCAAAGAGAAAAGAAAGGGAAGAGACAGGACAAAAATCCCAGTTAGAAGGGAAAAAAAAATTAACTAGTTTTCTAATCCACAGTATTAACACATAAGCGCTCATCAGTGTACCAGTGAATCAAAGTATCAAAACCGCAGGGATAGCTATAGATGTTTATATATACTGTATTTATAAATACATAAATAGAAATAGGCATTCCAAAAACAAATATCTTTAAAATACAAATTACAGATTACAAATATCTATAAAAAGTAGAAGTTAGTTCAAAGAAGAAAAATCTAGTATATAGATTCCAGTCCTGCGAAAAAAAAATCCATTTGCTGTATATTCTTAACTTTTATCTTCTGGGGAATCTGGTGATTCTCTTCCGATCCCTGGGACTTCTCCCATATTTAGTTAAGTATATACCTAAAAAATTGTGGGAGGTCTGTGTGAGTCACTTGCCTATCCCAAACTATGTGTTGTAAACACAGGTAGGAATATTTCATTCTAAATATTTTTATAAATAATAATTTAAATATTTACCTCCCATGTTTAATGACATCAGCATCTCAGCTAACCAGATAATGTAGGCAGTGTTAAAGTATTTTGAAATATTGTCTCATAGTCTTACCTTTTCCTCAGAAGAGGCACAGCATGATGACACAGCTGCTTAAATTTTGTTGTAGTGTGGCCCAAGGATCTGAATTCAGGACAAAACATCCTATTTTGGGAATGGTTTTCGGTAGAGAAGGTGTTAGCAATAGATGATGAACAAACAGGTCCTTTGAGATCCTTGCTTGCATCTTGTCTGGTCTCATATGTTATGGTTCTTTCATCTTCTTCTGATTCATATCCTTATTTTGTAGGGATAGTATCAAGCTGTAAGGTGTAGGCTGTCTCAGAGGCAGCTGATATCTTTGGTCAGTGTCTCAGTGCCTTGTAACACTCATAACACCATGATCTCTGGCTTTTGACAAAAAACAGTAATTCAGATTCTAGAACTCTTCTTAGATTTGATCTCAGGAAGTTCCTTTTCCAGGGAAATTTGGACAACTTATTTCCAGTGGTCTGTGAAATCCACTATAATAAAATATTTGTTTATATACCCGGTGAAAAACAAAACTCTTCCTAAGGTTCTTCCTTGGAGCCATGCTGTTCTTGAGAAGGCAAAAAGGCGCTGCTCACTGGCTTATTTTCACTTCTTTCTCTCTCTGTCACCCTCAATATCTAAGCCTTATACTTCCTGATTTATATCTATGCCATTATTTCTCAACACTTTTTTTTTTCCGCACAGTTTTTCACTGTCTCTCTAATTCTTTATAATCCCTTCCGTTTCTGTACCACTTCTAGTGTTTCCTGTTTCATATCCTGATATTAGCCATTTTCAAGGCAAATACTTGATAAGAGCTATATGCTTACTTCTTTATGATGAGTTAGCCAGGTCATTATTTTTTATGACTTACCCTGCCTTATAGCAATTTAAAGTAAGCGTGTTTGATGACCTTGTTTTGCAGACTTAGGTTTAGGCTTTCCAGTGCAATTACAGTAAATAATTACATTTTCTGATCTGGCTGATCTTGTTCAATGAAACTGCAGAAGAACATCAGTTTTATTGTAAACATATTGACTTTATTTGAAGTCTTTATCTTTCTCAGAAGGTTCTTACAAACTATACTTTGAGTATAGTTTGCTTGGTCTATGCCCTGACAAGGGTACCATTTTGTGCTGTGGCTCACAAGACAGCCATAGTCCAGGTCATTCTTGAGTCATTGCCCTAAGCAGATTTGCAGCTGTTTTTCTTACTCTTCTTCCATTTCTTTTCACATCTTTGGCTGAGCTTTTGATATGACTCTTGACTCCTTATGAATATGATATGAATACAACTCTTGATTCGCTATGTTGGGGTCAGAACTTCATGTTTTGTAATTATGTAGAGTCTAGTACACTGATTAGATCTCAGTTACTCAGCGGTACAATGCTAATCACTTCATCAGAGTAAACCAATGCTACTTTCATTGGTACTCTGTGAAATTTTACTAACACGGTCTTTGATATCAGAGGAATATGATTTGATTCCTCTGCTAATCCTGTTTTGTTTAAAGTGCCTACAGAATTTAACACAAATTATTTAACCTCAAAGCACTTTACAGAGGCAATAAAGGTAGAAGTTAAAAGATTGTTCAGTGTTTTAAACATTGTTTCCCAATCCTGTGATTTAATCTCACATAGCTTTGGCTTCAGTGGGGCTCGCCTTGAACTACTCTTCTCCCATTAGCTTCTGTCTACGTGGTGTCCTGTTGACAGTCATTCCTGAGCTAGCCACGGCACTTGGTTTCTGTAACCTGTGCCAGCACCAGGAAGGCATGCAACACTAACTTGCTGTATATACGTGCTGATCTAGCTATATTCACAGAGAACATTTCATCGGATTGGCAGGTGTGTGATAGTTGAAATCCCTCACTTCCAGGCAGATGTTGGGGAAAAAAATACTCTCCAAGGTATGTTTTGTTATTTCAGAATTAGCTTCTGACACTTTCCTCTATCCTTCTCTCTATTACACTTCTCAGCAATTTCTTGGGATGTTCCTCCTCTTTTCTGTTGTCATTAATTCTAAGAATACCACCATCTATTTTCAGGTACGATAATCCATCCTTTTTTGCAGCTCAGTAACTTGATTTCTCCATTTTTTAATTTCTGGCAATGAAGTGCGCCTTCCTGCATGTGGGACCTCCTCTCCTATCTAATTATCTCAGGGTAAAATGCAGCTTAGCCTAGAGGGATGTGATAATGGCAAAAGGTGACCTACTTTTCCTTACCTATGGTTGCTAGAAATTACTCCTGAAAAACCTGGAAACAGTCCATCTGCTATGGCAAGTGCAAACTAGTACAAGATTTGTAGAGACCACTTGCTGTGATGAAAACCTGCAGCTCTCTGTTGTGGAGCCCAAGTGGATAAATGAAACTTCTTGCATTTGGAGGACAGAGTAGCTTATGACGTGCTACTTCCTTCAGCCTGAGGCAATGGAGTGGTTAATAAGGAACTTTTCCTAATTCAAGAGTTGTTTCATCTAATTCATTAGCACTGAGTATGTCCTGCAGTGGAGCCCTGAATGTGGCAGGCAGTGTGACGCTGTCATCTGTTCCGTCCTGATTGTCACAAGGCAGCTAATGAATTTGTATCAGCTGTTTCATTTTTCCTGGCTCAGTGTAATGTGACTTATTTCCCTTCTAACTGAAGGACACTAAAATGAAAAGGCCATTTCCAGCATAACATTCAAGTATTAACAGGCTTCATACAAGGCAAAGAAATAACCAAATAATTTTCATCTAAAGCTTCAGGGCTCAACCTGCATTTTCTTTCCTCATCTCCTTCTAAGGGGAAAGAAGCTATGCAAACATTTCTTGCATAGTGTGCTATTTGTGGAGGAGTAGAGAACGTGATATAATTTATTCAGTTGATTCTTCTATCAGCCTATCTTGCTAGTATATTTTCATATATTCTGGCTATATCCATGCATTTATTTTCATAGCTACATTCATAAATATGTCCATGTCTATATTAAATACAGATGGGTATTTTATTTCCATTACATTTGTCTTTAAAATATTTTAAGATATCTGAAGCAGAAGAATAAAAATAAAGTAACAGAAAAACTCCCTTAGAGGATCAATAGCAATGCATGCCTGTAATAGTAGTGCATTTCTCCATATGTTTTATAGAAGAAATTATCAGAATAAGCCAAAACAAAAATTGTTGGTTGTTCATATTTATTCTCACTGAAAGCATTGCCTTTTACTGAGTAACTCAGGATGACTTCAGCAAGCTTAGCACATATATATAGTGTGAAAATCTTCACTTATATCTTTTTTCTTATATATAACAAGATAAGTTTTATCTGAAATACATATATCACTATTTCACCGACAAAATAAATCCAGAGAGCAGAGACAGAATGGAAAATAACATCCTTCCTTGATCCATTTGAGCAAGTATTTTCCTCTCCTGGGACGGAAGAGTGACTGTAGGATATTCACACCATCTTCTGTGCATAACTATTAAAGTTTTAGCTATCTTCACTAGACACTTTATGCTTATTTCTAGAAGTACTTGCTTCTGTAAATATTTTGATGATCTTTTTCTTTATTTCAATGTGATCTGTTTTTCAATCTATTACCTTTTATCATTGCTATTAACATTTAATTGCTGTAATATCCAATTGTCAGGATCCATTGTTAGCATAAATTTAATTTAAAATAAGTTCTGTTCCACAAGAAAAAAACCCACTTCTCTATCTTTCATCTTTCCCTCCCACAACACTTTTTGAGGCCAGTAAAGATACATATTTCTTGGATAAATAGATTAGTAAACCAGATTAGTTTTAGGGCCTTTGAGCCATCAGCTTCCCTTGGGACTGTGATGACAGCAATAACCCATTGATTCCGAGAAGAAAGAAATTAATGAGAAAAAAAAAGACAGGAAAAAAAAAAGAGGTTATGAGAAGCTTTTTACTAGTTTCTAAGCATTCTCCATTAGAGGATTTTTGCTACTGTTTACATATAGCAAATTGGAAAGCTGAGGCTGTATGATTTTTAGAGGACTTAAAAGACAAACAGAAAATCACTGGCAAAAGTGGAACAAGCATTAGGTTCTCTGAGCCCTAGTGCAGCAGGTCAACCAACCAGACTTATATTAGTCAGTTTCCCTTACCACCATTGTATTTCACAGTTTTCCAGATTTTCCTTACTATATTCCTTCCTGTTCCTTGTGGTAGACATTAGAGCAACAGTGAGGGTATGTGCTATCAGCTTGTCTCATGGTGCCAGCAGCTTTAGGAGTTCTTGGAATCTGTGAACCTCTCCCATTGCACTGCCTTCCGGTTGGTACCTTGTGCTCACACCATGCAGACAGCAGTCTCACCAGCATTTGCTTAGTACTGAAAAATGTTTTGCATAGGCATTCACTGTTGCACACGAGTACTGGATTAGGAGAACATTATTAAAGTCAGAAGGTATTACATTCAAAAGGTAGAGCATCCTAGGCTTAATACATAATAATGTTTTTTTTAAATAAAATCTCCCTTCCCATCTTCCATAAGGACCATGCTTCTTTCAGTGCATAAGAAAGAGCATGATCAGCACCTTTGTTTGTTTTCTACTATTGCTCAAGGAGTGGCTTCAAGCCTTGCTTATTGGACACTGTTTACGCTTAGAAATGAAACAAAATCAGTCGTTTCTGTGAGGGCTTCGCAGTGAAACTCATCGCTGTAGTATCTAAGCACTCTATAGTCCACACAACAAGAAAAACTGCTCTGCTCTACCTTAGGAGGAGGTACTGTTACTTCAGATCTACAGAAAGTGGAGTCAGAGCAATTAAGTTCAGAATTTCAGATACATGGGACCTCTTCATCAGGATATTTAACAGTATGCAGCAATTAATACATTCAGTACACAGTTCTTAGTGATACTTGTTGCAACCATGTGTGCCCAAACTAGGAGCTTCAAGTGGGAGTTCAGCTAAGAAAGTTTACAGATTGTGACAAGCTCTAAAAAAAATCAGAATCACTTGATTAGCATCGCTTTCAACTTAGTAGCAATAGAATGATAGAATTCAAATCAGAATTTAGTTCCTGCTCCAGAGGACAATCCTGCAGTGTGACCCTGTAATAGTAAGGGACAAACTACAAAGGAAAGAGATATAGAAAGTGTTAGTGGTGGAATATTATAGTAAATTGAAGAAAGCTGAAGATATAATCACACTAACAAAGGTATTAATATAGATTTAGAATGTATGGTCTAAAATTGCAGTTGTAATAAGAAAAAATGTATTTGCATGATTCAGCATATAGGAGTTAGTTCAATATGCCACTAACTAAATCTTGCTATATACTAGCTACTATGATGAACTTAATATTCCAGATAATTGCAGTCAATGTCAAAAAGAGGACTCCATAAAAATAGGGTAGTTGTGTTTTGTCTTGTTCTTTATGTTTGTTTGTTTGTTTGTTTGTTTCAGGAAGCTGAAGGGGAGATGGCTGATGGAACTACAACAGAGATATGTCAAATCAAAGAAGCCAAGAGAGAGAGACTGTTCTTTTTTAGTGTTTATTTATTTATTTTTCCAATACAAGAATTTGGGGTAATAAAAAGAACTAGAAAATAGCAGGCTGAAAAAGTCCAAAAAGAAGATAGTTTTCACAAAATATTTCATTAAGCTCTGAAACACAATGTGAAATACCAAAAGTTTATTTGGTCACTAGTGCAAATCAAATGTATATGAGAGAGATACATTCTTTGGCAGTTACTGAATAGAAAGACTTCCAGATCTGGAAGCTTCTGAGCTGAAAATTGCTAGAGACTTTGAAAGGACGAGCAGAGGTGTGTTATATACTTGCCCAGTTCTTTCTGCCCTGTAGGGATCTGCTTGTGACCACTGCTGGAGACAGGTTTTGTGGCAAGATGACCATTGCTGTATCTATTCCTGCTCTTTTCCTACTGTCTGTATTTCTGAATCAAACAAAGCAAGGATCTGGAAACATTTACTATACCAAAAGCAGGTTTGGCCTGTGCGCTTAATCAGGCAAGAGTCCATTTTGAAAAATAAATTAAAAAACAAAAAGATTGTAATCACATAATGAATAATTGCATCATTCTGCGCAAAGAGAAACCATTAGAATTGCCCAGGCTACCACATCTCAGTATCTCATCTCTGAATCGTAGGATTTTGCATTTCTTTTCTGTTAATGCAGATTAGAAAGGTTGTAGGATTTATAAGAGTCAATTGAAAAAGCAGAAATAATTCCATGTGGTTGTCACATTAGCACTCAAGTGGACTAGCAACCAAATGAAAACCTGTCTAGCCCTGTCTCATACATGTAGCTAAAAGCTCTAAATAGTAGATTTTAAGAAATGATTTCTACCTGCAGAAAGAAAGGAAGGCAGCGAAACACGCTCATCATGACAGGCAGCTCGTTACGGCAGCTGCACACACATGCCAGTCCGTATCAAACAAATAATTTTTTTTCCATGACCTAATTACCATCTGAGAATATCCTCTGTTGACCAGCCTCCTCACCACAAAGATCAACTGGCCATGGATGCCACTGCTTGAACTAAAGGAGTAACTGAAGAGAGGCAGCTGGCTGTCCCTTCTGTCAGAAACCTGCAGCTCTGGGGTAGAAGGGGATGTAGGCAGGCAGCTGGGTCTCATCCTGACTCACCTACATACTCAAGGGGGTTACTGAAGGGGTGCATATCCCATCTCAAGGACCAGGGTACACAGTCTAGGTGCAGCATAACTGACTAAGGCTTTGAATATTTCTAGGTCAAGAAAGTAGCACAAGGGAAAAATGCAAAATGGGTAATAACATGTCAGCTCGCAATTCAAACAATCTCCCTGGGCACAGTCTGATCAGGTATCTATCATACAGGGAATTCAGTAAGTCATACAGGACACTCTGTGCTGAACATCTCTGCTCACAGCACTTTATCTATGGGATCACTGTCATCCAGAAATTGGCAGAGGTAGAGCAGACAGGAGGGAATCTCTCCCGAGTGAATACAGGCCACCACTGGCATCTGGAGGAGGAAATTGCCCAGGACCTTACTGAAGAGCTATCTAGGACATTTTGTATGACCCTATAAAGGAGCTGTCCCTCATGTCCTCTCCCCCAAAAGTTATCTGGGGCATTACAATAAGAACAGCTGTCAACACGTTGATTACTTTAATGTTAGGGAAGGGAGTAAGGTGAGATTTCCTTATGTTTCAGCAACCAGTGGAACTGAAGCATTTCAGCTTCCCTTAGAGGATTTCCAGGCCAGAAGTAAACTGAGCAGTATGTTCTCCCTCACCCCTCTGCCCTTGTCACCTCAAGGATCACTCACAGAATCAATGGCATAGAGAGGAAAGTTGCTGCATAAATCCATTTTGTCTTTCTGGTACAGCGGTCTGCCCCATGTCAGTCTGTCCACTGGTGGTTGTACCTATTACAGGAAAAAGCTCTGTGTAGTGCAAGGGAGTTCACTACCATCCCTGCCCTTTTGACCATACTTTTATATCACACAGCACTCATTAGTAGCAAATATGATAGGCATACGCTAAATAAAGTATTAATAAAATTCTGTACCAGACATTTTTTCCCTGAACAAATCCTTGCTTTGATTACACACCAGTACTGCAGTCCATATTACAGTGGGCACTACAGGTTTACAAATCAAAAGATGCCTTCTGTTCCATACTGTTTAAAGTGTAAACATTGGAGACATAATACAGGAGAGAAAACAATATCATCCTAATTTTAAAAGCAGGAAAGTGAGGTACAGAAAAGATTTAATGCCAGAAGTGCATAAAACTGGAACCAACATCTCTCGACTCCATAGCTTGTACTATCCCTGCAAGGCAATCCTTCCTGATCTACACTGCTGCAACGTACTTATTAACGCCACTTGATCAGCCCAGGGTTAATTTACCTTCTCCAACTGACGCAAATCATTTAAAAATGCAAGCTTGTGGAGGATCACATTCTTGTTGTACAATAAACGAAATGTCATGTTTTCCCTGGATATTTTAATAGTGGAATACAGTACTTATCAGTTCCGCTTGCATTACTGCCTGTCTGCAAAGAGAAGAGTCATCATGCACTGCGAGAAAAGAAAGCACTTCCCTAAGATATTCTTTTTATCTGCTGGGAAACATTACTCATTTTCCATCTGCTTGCTGTCTGTTTATGCCTCTAGATGTTTCTTTCATAATGAGTGTTAAATCTTCGCTCTGTAAACTCACTTGTAGGCAGTGGGTACTAACTCAGCTAAGTTTGAGGATATGCACAGCCACAGGTAAAGTGGGGTAAGACGTTAAGTCTTAGAGCACCTTGTGCAACTTGCAGATATCCAAGTCACTCTGTTGCTTGTTATTGCCTCTTTGGATCTGTTGTCCCAGATGAATGCATACTGATTCCTTTGTAATAGCTGGGGTCCATTTAAGCACTATAACTAGTAGAACTTATCTCACCGGAATCACCCAAGTGAGCTGGTTACCTGTGTGATTACAATGGAAGTAAGTTCTGAATACACTTCCTGCAACTTTCATAGAATAGAATGATAGAATCATTATGGCTGGAAAAGACTTTTAAGATCATTGAGTCTAACCATAAGCCCTTCAACACCCTGCCTGCTAAACCACATCCCTAAGTGCCTCATTTACACATTTCTTGAACCCTGTCAGGGACAGTGACTCCACCACTTCCCTGGCAGCCTGTTCCAGGGCTTCACCACTTTTTCCATGTAGAAATTCTTCCTAATGTCTGATCTGAACCTCCCCTAGCACAACTTGAGGCCATTTCCTCTTGTCTTATGGGTAAGTATTTTGGAGAAGAGATCGACCCCCACCTCACTACGACCTCCTTTCGGGCAGTTATAGAGGGCGATAAGGTCTCCCCTGAGCATCCTCCAGACTAAACACCCCCAGTTCCCTCAGCTGCTCCTCATGAGGTCTGTGTGCCAGCCCCTTCACCAGCTTCACTGCCCTCCTTTGGACACGCTCCAGCACCTCAGTGTCCTCCTTGTAGTGGCAGGCCCCAAACCAAACAGTATTCAAGGTGCAGTCTCACCAGCACCAAGTACAGGGGGATGATCCTTTCCCTGGTCCTGCTGGCCACACTGTTCCTGAAGAAGCCAGGAGGCCCTCCGCCTTCTTGGCCACCTGGGCATGCTGCTGGCTCCTGTTCAGCTGGCTGTCAACCACCACCCCCCTCTCCACCTTTGCTTCTTACTCTGTTTTTCCATATGGTTATTGCAAAGAGTCTTGAGGTAAGTGTTGGGATTTGGACAACACTGCCCGCTGCATGGCTTTAGGGAAGAGCGGGGTCTTTTTGTTTCTTTTGTTTTGTTTCATTTTGTTTCTGGGCTAGATCTACCATAGTGTTCTAGTTGATAGCTTATTTTCAGTGTTGATAAATGCCCTAACTGTCTCCCAAGCCTCCAGCACATCTGTGCACACACCACACACTCATTCTCACTATCTCCCCCAGGATGTCCACAAAGCTGCCAGCCTTATCCTGCACGGTCCGTCTGTAGAGTGAAGCTGCTCTGTTGATATGTCATTCCAATAATATGGTAGATTAATACCCAAAGGGAGAGGCAGAAGATTACTGCAGTCAGCTACCACGTAGATCAGCAGAGGTGGGTAGCCTGGGATTGAAGTTTCAAAGTGAAATACTAGGACATACGAGGGGTTATCATAGGAGAGGGTTTTGATTGAGTAGGGGAAGTGGGAAGATACTGGACTAATCTCTTCCTTTTCCTCAGTCTTCTCTAAACTGCAACACTTAGATTTAACGAGAGAAGAGGGCCTGTGTAGAAGGAGTACTTGTCCCTCTGCCATCTCTTTTCTGCATGAATTCCCATCCGATCCTAGGTCTTAACCTAGCATCTTCCTCATTCCAGAGCTGGCAGTCTTTCAGCAAAGGAGGGTTAGGTTGTATTTTTCTTTCCCCAATTAGCTGTTGAGTGTGCCAATGGAAACTTGGCGGGAAGCTGAAGATGTTGCCTCTGCCTGTGGCGGGAGCTCTCAGTTCCCGCTGAAAATGGAGCTCAGTGGGGACTGGAAGCAATGCATCTCATGGATGTCTCTCTAAAAAAGTGTGGTAGCCCTCTGACTGCCAAGAACCTGCAGCTCTGTGTCTGTGTGATAAACCTGATCTAGGCCCATCCCTTACTTGCTGTTCTCCTCTTCTCCGCATCTATAGTTGGGCAAGTGGCCCTAAGTATTAAACTCCACAAAATGCCAGTCCCAGTACCCTGGTATACAGAATGAGGCAGTCAGCTGGAATGTTGTCACTGAGGTGTAGCTCCTGTAATGTATCACCAGAGGTAACTTTTTTCCTATTGTCATAAAACTATTATAAAACAGAGCACAAAGGCAATATATATAATCTCTAGAGGGCAGCTAAATTATGAATACATGGCCAAGACAGTAAACATTAGGACCAAGTTTCTCATAGACTCCCTGAATGACTAAACCTACAGGAACACTCACATTTGGAGATACGCCAGCCCCACCCCTCACAATTAGGGCAAAAATCCCTCTGAGAGCCAACAACGCTCCTATGTTGCTACTCCTGTGTGTCAGGTACCAAATTATCCAAGGAATCTTGAAGGAGGAATCAAAAAAATGTTGATTTCACTGGAAATTATGCAACATATACTTGGAAAATTGACTTTAAAGTGGCTCTGAAGACACAGAGAAACTTGACTATTTAGCATACACTTCAATGTCTTGTTAGACCGAAGCTACACTGAAAGCTTGTGGGTAAGTATGTGGACTTAATCTCACATGTGAATTTCTCCTTCTGTTCCCCCTGGGGAGCAGCTCTTTTGTGCACTTAAACAAATTGGAAATAACGGAAACTAAATCCCCATATCTAATGTGAATCTTGTGTTTAGTGGGCTTGACGTTTAAAAATGTGAATACACACAGGCCCTGATGACTTCAATAGCATTTATGAGTGCTCAGAGCTCCTATAAAGGTCACACTATTTATAACATATTTCTATGTCCTTTTTTTTATATTCTCTCTTGGCCTGTCTCTTTTCCACTGTGGTATCCTTGACTTACGGAGCCACATCACAATGTAGCGTGTGTTTGAATAATTAAGAAAATACAAATAAAAGTTATCTTTATTCTAATCCGTATTTTTCCATTGCTCAACCACCAAAGATAACAGTACCATTTCACCACTGCCTTTTACATTCTATGGAAGATTTTTTTTTTTTAAAAGTTTTGCAGCAGTTTATTAAATCTTGCAGGTCCAATTATTTGCCCCTAGAGTTTTGTCCTTAAGATTTAAAAAATTGTTTCAGCTATATCCAAGCTGGTGCCAGCTTCCTGGCTTCTTGGCCGCAACCCATCAGCAAGTGCTCTACTAAGAACCACTTTGAGACTCTCCTTGAACCGCTTCTTCTTGCTGCTTCCTACAAAGAAGTAAACAAGGGGGTTGATGCTGCTGTTAACGGTGGAGAGAACAACGGTGACATAGTTCTGCTGGCTGAGCAAAGACGATCGGTGGTGATAATTCAGAAGATACAACAGCCTCATGGGCATGGCAAAAATGAGGAAGACAATGATTGTGGCCACAATGATGATGTAGAGCTTTGACGAATGAGGTCTCAAGGAGTTACGATGAATCCTAATTATCAAGATCAGGCTGGATAAAATCATTAGGGGAATGAAGATCATGAAAGTCAAGATCCATGCGAAGATGAGCACTGCTTGGCAATGGTTGGCATTGTCAAATTGTTCATTTGTTAAGTCATCTTTGCATGTTAAGTGTTCAGCTACTGTCATCAAAAAAGACAGAGTCCACAGAACTGCACATACAATTGCTGATTGGTGCTGTGACCGGTGGCAACGGTACCAGATGGGGTAAACAATAGACAGACACCTCTCAATACTGATGGCTGTCAGGAGATAGAGACCAGTATTATATCCGAGAAGGAAGACAATAGAGAGTGTGGTGGTTATATAATAGTAAACACCATATGAGGATCCAAAACCAGCAATGTACTCAACTGACAGAATAAAGGTACAAAGCAGTAAGGAGATATCAGCAATGGACAGATGTGTGATGTACACAGTGAAGGGGTTTCTTTTGATCTGGAAGCAGAGGCACCAGAGGACAATTCCATTTTCACAAAAACCCAGGAAGGAGATGATCACAATTACCCAAAGTGGGGTCAATATCTCCCAGACCATTTCCTGTGCAGAAATGTTTCTGTGCATTGAGATGTTCTCTGGGCCTTCGCTGGGATGAAACGTTATGTTTGACTCATCCATGGGGAAAGCTCAAGTTTGGATAACACAGCTCTTCCTTCTGTAAATATGTATAAAAATACACTGTGAACATGGTGTGCTCCTCCCCTCCCCTTTTTCTTTCTATTTTGTGGACCCCATTTTGCTTGTCATATCTGAAAGTCATAGCCAAAGGAAAAACAAATTTGATACATTAATGCTAGGTGAAACCCAGCTGGAACTTGCCAAGTGTTTAAGATTGCTAAGACCATGGGCCTAGCAGAAAACCTGAGCCTTCTTCTCTATATGGTTCAACAGATGGGTGCTAAAGAGATGCTTTGAGGATGTCTTAGAATTACAAATTCCCTGTCACTTTGCAATGTTCCACGATACAATTGGTGGTTCTTACAAGAGATCTAGATTGTTCTCAGGTCTGTTCAATTCTCCTTGAAGCTAATGAAGATAATTTTGAGTTACATATATTTTGAGTGAATTTAACACTTAAGTTTTTGTGTATATGTGAAAAAAAAATCTAAGTCTGTTTTCCAGAAAATACTTTAATTATTTAAATAAAAATAATATGTAATATAATATGTAGTTATGCAGCACTATCTTCCCTTTAGACACAAAAGTGGCATTTTTGTGAGACAGCAATTTTTGACCATCTCTGAGAGTCATTTATCAGAGTTAAACATAATTTAACCATGTGTAAGCACCATTCAATGCTAAGAACCACCTAGCAAAACTGGCATCCTGCTAAGACTACAAATCCAGCACATCACTAGGAAAAGTAATTGCTCAGGTTCTCTGCCATCATTACAACAGTTACAAAAGCTATGGAACAAGTTCTCCCACTGTTTCTCTTCTTTTATCTCATAAAAGAATTAGCAGCATTGGCTACAGCTGATTTTTGTGAGCATGTAAGGGTATTCTATAGCCCCTTCCCTGTTAACTTCCTAACTGCTCACTGTTCCTGCTAATGCAGACTGGCTGTTGTCAATAAGCTTGCCCAAGTGACTTGGTTCGTCCTTAAAACCAGGCTGTCCATTAACATGTCATAATGTGAATTTATATACACAAGCAGTCAAGAACATCAAATACAAGAGGAAGAAGTTTTACTGGGGCTAACTTGTTTAATGATTAGTTAAACAGAGCCACTCACCCCAATCATAAATTTTCTGTCATGAGCCCTGGTTTCCCGGGGTTCAAAACAACTTCTTAAGACAGGATATCACAGTCTAAAAAAGGCCACTCAGTAAACAACCTGGGGAGCTTCCAGTCTTGCTGGCATTTAAACCTGCAGAAAAATGTTAATGGTGATCGCACCAGAATCTTGACCATCTGAGACTCAATCATAAGGAACAAACAACATAGCTGGAAATGTAGTAGAGAGGTTAGTGTTAATGAAGCAAGAAATAGTATCTGAAGAAGCAGGTCTCCCAAAAGCAGTGGTCTGAAATAACTACGTGGGATGGGTGCTCAGACACAATGTTGCTGGAAGCACAGTAAAACTTGACAGGAGAGAAGGACAATCTATCTCCTTCATGAGTTAGAACAATAGGAAAGGAAAAAAAGAAGAGTACAAAGATTGCAGTTAGTGCTTGGTTCATATCTCTGCATAAATGAGGTATTTTTCTCTGGACAGTAAAATGAAGAGGAATAAGTTCTGGACTTACTAAGGTCATTTGCAAGTGAGAGTATTCAGAGATGAGCATGAAAAAGATCCTCTCCTTCCACATAGGTCCATGATCTGTTCAGATTTCCCCAAAGCTCTTGAAGTACTTCCCTGAAGAAGCTGAAGGTTATCTTCTCCAACCATTAGCCTTTGAAAGTAGCGGGGAGCAAATAATGACTGACAATGACTCCCTCAAAAATAAGTGTGCAGTCCTCCCATTGCTCAAAATGTCTGAGGCATGCCAAGCCGACGGCCCCAGGCGCATCATCTGAGGCTGTGCTTCAAATGGCATCACTCAGTAACTGGCAAGTCATGTAGCTCAAAGCCTGGGAGTTAACTGTTGTGGGAACTGAATGGCAGCATATGGAAAGTCGTCCAAGCCCGCTACAATTCCAAGAGACATACTTTAAACAAACAAACAAACACAGTGTGAGTAGGAAATCTATTTGAGGATGAAAAATCTGAAGAAGGAAAAATCTCAGTTTAGAATTATGCCACCTAAAATAACACAAATTAACTTGCCTTTTCGTCTTACACTATTCAATATGGCTATGAAAGAGAAAGAAAGAAAGAGAGAAAGAAAGAGAGGAAGAAAGAGAAAGGGAGAAAGAGAGAAAGAGAGAGAAAGAGAGAGAAAGAAAAAGAGAGAGAGAAAGAAAGAAAGAAAGAAAGAAAGAAAGAAAGAAAGAAAGAAAGAAAGAAAGAAAGAAAGAAAGAAAGAAAGAAA
>PTEX01000055.1:655287-713312 GCA_003342815.1 Eudromia elegans | reverse complement strand
GAAGGAAGGAAGGAAGGAAGGAAGGAAGGAAGGAAGGAAGGAAGGAAGGAAGGAAGGAAGGAAGGAAGGAAGGAAGGAAGGAAGGAAGGAAGGAAAATCCCACAATTTAAAAATTGACACATCTGTTGTGTTATAGCCCCATATATACATTTCTTATGGTAAAAAATGTATCTTAAAACTATTATACTATTAGAAAAATGACAAATGCAAAAGAAAAGTTGTTCTTGAAATTTAACCCATTTCCCCTGTAAAGTTCAAACAGGTCCAGACGCAGATAAACTCCTTGAAAAGTCCCCTGAGGATGTCCCCTGCTCTTGCCCCAAGTATTAGGTTGTTTTTATATTCAGATATAGGCAGAACAAACATTCTTAGCCAAAAAAGGAGTTTTCTTGGTCTTCTCCTTTAGATGTTTCACTAAAACTACTAAATACCCAAATGAGAAAAACTATTAACTAACGTGAGAAATAAATGACCCCAAAGGGAAGATCAGAATAAAGTTAGGAAAGAAATAGAGTGAAATGAAAACAACTTCTAATTGCTTTCTCTTCATTTAAGTTGGTAAACCATCTTACATTCAACAGCTATTGGACCACAAAATTTAAGCCAATTCTGAAAAAGAAAGAAGATTTTTTCAGTTCCCATGAAATAAGTAGTGCTTTTGAGTAATGAAAATGGCCTTTGCAGGAATATGTAAACATTTCAGGATTCATCTGACACCTTAGTCTGCTCAGTTCCTTACACAAATACACTGCAAAATCAGGAATTGCCTCTGCTTTATTGCAGGGACAGATGGGTTTTGGCACTTTTCTCTCTCTCTCCCTCTCTCTTACACACACACCCACAGCATTTCTCTCATGAGTGGCCCCTGGGGCACCATCATTCATCACTAGCATGGCCAAGGCCATGTGTGTGAAACCTTTGCAGAGAGAACTAAAAACACAAGATCAGCTTATCCTGGATGACTTTAGGAGTAACAAGAAAACAGAAGAGAACAAGGGCACCCCATATCTGCTAACCATTGGAGTGTGTATATCAAATAATATGCAAGAGATGACTCCGTTAAGAGTCAAATCCAGGCTTCAGCAGAGTGCAAATAACAGGAGCAACCGAGAGCAAAGAGAGGACTCTCAGACACACAGGGGAAAAGCAGAAGAGTCCTAAGGGTTATCTTTAAAGGCTGACAGAAACTGGAAGAGCCAAAATGAGTTATGGTTGCTTCTGGAGATGGCAGAGGTGAAAGAAGAATATTGTTAAAGTGAGAATTATGGTAAACTTTAGGGTTAATGTTACCCTAACCCAAACCCACTACAAAACTATCCAGGTACCATTTATCCTACGCCTATGAACCGTTATCCTAGCACTAGCATACCTCGCACCTCCATAGTGGGTGGTAGCTGGTGGATTCCATTTTATGGACAACAGACCCGAGAGTTTGATTTATTGTTAGCTTCTGCAAGGCAAGGTGTTCCTTGCTAGCTTTGGGGCCAGCAAGGGTCATCTCTTTGTAGTTTAAAGTAAGTAAGTAAGTAAGTTTAAAGTAAGGTTAGGGTAGTGGTTAAGATTCTAGATAGCAGAAGATGAAGAACTTCACATAACCTGATCAGGGTCTGGTCAGGTCAGCAGGGTTAGGATGGAGACCTTCTGGTGGCTGCTCAGTTGTTCTAAGGCAAATTATAGAATCCTGTTGAGGGCAACCATAGGTTTGGTTGTGTTCATGAGTACTGAATGGCACAGCAGGATCCAACAGCAAGAATTACAACTTAATCCTGAAAAGTCTAGAGAGATTTTGAGAAATAAGACTGGTAGAGGTGAATTATTCACATTTCTTTTCTGGATGGTTAAGACTTGCTGCATACCGTTTATGAGGGTGGGTTTAGGGCCTGTGACAAAAGAACCCAAAAGCTAAGTGTACTCTAAGTTCTATGAAGTTACTGAAGGTAAGATGAATACAGACAAAGCTGAACAGTTTATAGCTTCTGTTGAGCCCATACAGATCCCTAAATTATTTTACCAGAGCTGCTGTTCTTTGTCAGAAAAGTTTTAGGATAATTCATGCATTTTGTGTTCTGCTTTGAATTGGCTGATGAGAGGAGAGTATTTAACAGATACAAAGCTAGAGAAAGGCCCCCAAAATACTCTGCAGAGCTCTGGAACTCTCTAGGAGCAAAATGAGAAATTCAGCTCATTACAGTGTTGCCCAAGATCATCACAGGTTAGTAAAATTCCTACATTCTACTAAAATGACTGACTTCCACCTGAACACAGCAGGATTAGGAGATTCCCTGCTCCAGAACTGAGCCACTCCTCCTTTTCCCATCTGTAGAGCATGTGGTGGCATGCCAGGGCGGATGCCACCCTGCAGGAAGAGCAGCCCTCTGGGACTTCAGCTCCAGCTTTACATGGGGGCTGCCTGGGCACGTCCTGCCAGGGGCAGAGAACAACCTCAGGCTGACTCCCCTTGCGTAACCCTCGAACCTGGAGAAAAATCACCCACCTTGAACACAGAAGCTGTATAGCCACATCTACAGGATACCAAGTGCTAGAGTTTAACCTGGCTGAAGTACACATGATGTTCTGCACCTACTGCAGTGCAGGTGAGGAAGGAGACAGAGCACATTTGCAAGGATTTTCCCAAAATGAGGAGGGTGGGGAGCCAATGGAGAGCAGAAAAAAGTGAAGAACTCTTACCAATGCTGTGAACTTGTACCAAACTAATATAAAAGAGTAAGATTTCCTATTACCCATCTTTCTTTTGGTTACTGTTGAGAAAAGGCAAAAATAGAAGATAAAATTTTAAAATATATTAAAAAAAGAAAAAAGATTTTTTTTTGAAATGAAAGAATGCACATCTTTACTAAATCCCAGAAATATTCAGTCTCAAAGAACCTCTATAGATTATTTCTATATCTATTGACTTAGAAATGTTCTATTCTCAACAGGAATTTACCTTTGCTAAAATCATTCTGAATCTTATTTCTCTCTTGGGCCAGTCACCAATGCTAGCACCAAGCACCACATCATGACAGCTCAGAATAGAAAACACATTGCTGAGAGACTCACTACTTATCAAGCATTAGAGCCACCACAGCTATGTAGTGTAAGATAATATAGGAAATAACACATTACAACTTTTAGAAATAGAATAGGGTAAGAATATAATCAAAAGTTTGGCATGAATGAGTAAATAACAGGCAATTTAGACAATTTTAGTGTTAGTTGTGCCAAGCAGAAGTTGCAGGACTAGAAAATATCTGAGACATGGCAGGTGAGTCAGAGCTTTTCATGATAAAAGTTTGGAAGAAATAGTTCCAAGTAGCCTATAAACTTAGTTTTCACTTTATTTAGGTTAAGATGATGTGAGTGTGTCTAGTTACCCTAAACAGACAAAGATATTTAATGTTATTGGTCAAGATAATGAAATCTGGTGACATTGCTCTGCCTTTCAATCTATGTTGATGTGGAGGCTCCCATCTACAGATGCCAAAACCCTTCTTGAAAATGTTCCTGATCTTAATAATTACATGATATGTCTGCCCTAGTAAGTCTTTTCTAAAATAACATTCTGATTTGATTTTCCTAATTTGCCTGTCTTCTTTGTTTCACCTTCATTTTTGCTTTTATTCTATACCATCACACTTGTTTCCTTCCATATTGCAGAAGTTGACCATTAGTTTTTATTTGCTCTTTGCATTGCAGTGATAGGTGACTAGGTAAAATCCTTGGTATCTCTTACTGTGAAATCCTTGTCCCTTTGGTTGGGTTCTCTGAACTCATGATTTTCGTGTTCTGGAGCCTGTGAAGGGTGCCCAAATCCTGGAGAGCCTAAACAGCAAAATATGAGGACTTTGAAGGCTCTCATAGTCAAGTTGCAGCTGCCCCAGCTGCAATGACAGGCACACTGGGAGCCCAACTCAAATGCCACTATGTAAACGCACGTGGCATGAGGAATACACAAGGGAAATTGGAGACGTGTGTGTGATTACAAGGCCATGATCTCATTGCAATTACTAGGACACGGTGGGACAGTTCTCATGACTGGGATGTGGCCATGGAGGGTTTTAGGCTTTTCAGGACAGGCCAGGAAGATGAGGTGCAGAGTTGCTCTGTACGTGAGAGAGCAACTGGAATGTATGGAGCTCGGCATAGGGGAGGACAGAGCGCGGGTCAAGAGCCTCTGGGTAAGGATTAAAGGGCAGGGCAAAAGCGGCGACACGGTCGTGGGAGTTTACTACAGGCCTCCTGACCAGGATGAGGAAGTGGATGAGGCCTTCCACAGGCAGCTGCAAGAAGCCTCACGGTCACAGGCCCTAGTCGCTATGGGAGACTTCCACCAACCTGACGACTGCTCAGATAATCACACAGCCAGGAGCAGAGAGTCCAGGAGGTTCCTGCAGAACATTGCAGATAACTTCTTGATGCAGGTGGTTGAAGATCCAACAAGGGCAGGGGCGCTGTTAGATCTGACACTAACAAATAGAAATTGTTAGTTGGAAACGTGACAGGATGCCACCCTGTGCCCCATGCTCTGGGTGTTCCTGCTGGAGCAGGGGGTTGCGCTAGATGATCTGTAGCGGTCCCTTCCAACCTCAGTCATTCTGTGGTTCTGTGGTATTTGGTGGCAGTCTTGGCTGCAGTGACGACGAGATGCTGGAATTCCCGATCCTGTGTGGAGGAAGCTGGGCAAGAAGTAGGATTACTACCCTGGACTTCAGGAGAGCCAACTTTGGCCCCTTCAGGGAGCTCCTTGGAGGAATCCTAGAAGGAATTCCTAGAAAGAATCCTAGAAGGACCCCCCTATTGGAGGGTCCTAGAAGGAAAGGTGGTCCAGGAGAGCTGACTAATATTCAAGCAGCACTTTCTCCAAGCTCAGCATCAGTGCATTCCTACAAGAAAGCAGTTGAGCAAGAGGAGGAGACCTGTGTGGATGGGCAAGGAGCTGCTGGGTGAACTTAGTGAGAAAAAGAGAACATACATAAGGTGGAGGAAGGGCCAGGGCACATGGGAAGAATATAGGGACATTGCCAAGGAATACAGGGATGCAACGAGGAAGGCCAAGGCCTGTTTGGAGTTAGAGTTAGCGAGAGATACCAGGGACAACAGGAAGGATTTCTGTAAATACTGT
The DNA here is from genome assembly GCA_003342815.1 of Eudromia elegans. NCBI lineage: Eukaryota > Metazoa > Chordata > Aves > Tinamiformes > Tinamidae > Eudromia > Eudromia elegans. The sequence goes on along the minus strand of PTEX01000055.1, from coordinate 708,190 downwards.
AAATCTGCAGCAAGAGGAAGACTAGGGAAAATGTTAGTCCGCTACTGAATGGGGAGGGTGACTTGGTGACGGAGGTTGTAGAGAAGGCAGAGTTACTAAATGCCTTCTTTGCTTCTGTCCTCACTGCTAAGGCTGGTCCCCATGAACTAAAGAGCCCAGATACAAGGGAGATAAATGAGAGAGACGAGGACTTTCTACTCGTTGAGGAGGATTGGGTTAAGGATTATTTAGACAAACTGAACACCCATAAATCTATTGGCCCAGATGGTATGCACCTGAGAGTGCTGGACAGGTTGGAGAGTTGGGTAGAGAGGAACCTCATGAGGTTCAACATGGACAAGTGCAGGGTCCTGTACCCAGAGAGGAATAACTCTGAATACCAGTACAGATTAAGGGCTGACCTGCTGGATTTGAGAGTCCTGGGTGACAACAAGCAATGTGCCCTTGTGGCCAAGAAGGCCAATGGGATCCTGGCTGCATCAGGAGGAGTGTTGCCAGCAGGTCGAGGGAGGGGATCCTGCCCCTCTACTCAGCTCTGGTGAGGCCGCACCTCGAGTACTGGGTGCAGTTCTGTGCTCCCCAATACAAGAGGGATGTGGAGCTTCTAGAGAGGGTCCAGCGTAGAGCAACAAAGATGATTAAGGGACTGGAGCACCTATTGTCTGAGGAAACACTAAGCAAGCTGGGCCTGCTTAGCCAGGAGGAGACTGAGAGGGGATCTGATCAATATTTATAAGTATATGGGAAGAATATAGGGAGGATGGAGCCAAACTTTTCTTGGTGGTGGCCAGTGAGAGGACAAGGGGTATTGGACATAAGTTGAAACACAGGCAATTCCATCTCCATGTGAGGAAGAACTTCTTTCCTGTGAGAGTGACAGAACATTGGCACAGGCTGCCCAGAGAGGCTGTGGAGTCACCTTCTCTGGAGATCTTCCAAATCCACCTGGATGCCACCCTGTGCCCCGTGCTTTAGGGGTCCCTGCTGGAGCAGGGAGGTTGGACTAGAGGATCTCTTAAGAGGTCACTCTGTGAGTCTGTGAAGTCTGGTGGTCCACCTCTGTCTTTGTACTGTGCTCCTAATCACAAGAGCTACACTGCTGAGGAACCCTTGTATTAAAAAATAATTTAAAGGGAAAATAACTTCTATCTGGAGACAGCAGTACACTGAAAAAACCAAGAAATATGTAATGGCAATTGTCAGACAAGACGGGTCTGTGTCTCCTCAGGGCAGCACCCTTGCAAGTCATCTAATGATATGATTCCAGATGTAACCACTGTGTGTAAATTTAATTAGATAATAAGCAGTAAACTACAAGACCTTTGTGGAACTTGTAAAGATAAGACTGAAAGAGCTGTGTGATGTTGCATGATACTGAGATTTAATAAAAGAAATTCCGTCTGAATTGTGAAAGTGATCTACAAGTCCATGAATTTATTCAAATCCCAACATTTTAAAATTAAATTTCATTGTGGGTATCACGTTGTGGCTCCACAGGGAGATGATAGTTCAGTTTTCTTATGTCTCATTTCTCTTTCACTGGGTTGTACCTCCATGCTTCATGGAATGGGAAAGTGTAATACAATCCCCTTTCCTCTTGCTGTCTGATTGGAAGATTAACCTACAGAAAAGAAGTAAAGCAAAAAGTATCAAAGCATCATTTCAGAACAGAAATATTTCCTTCTACTTCATATGGAAATACTGGGAAGATAACTTCAAGTTTGTGAGATGCTTAGCTAACATGGTAATCAAAGTGTAAAATACAGAAGAAGAATACTTATCACACAACTGAATTTAATGCCGTTATAATAAAATCAAATAGTCTTGTTTTGAAAAAAAAAATCTCTTCCAATATTCTCCATTATACTTGAAACAGAAACAGTATAAGATCCTGACCTGCAATAAATCATCACAAAGCCATGGAAGCCAATGCCCATTCTGTCCCTTTCTGTCCAGGTGACATTGCAGCCTTTGTATGTGAATAACTCTCTTTTGAGGTTCCAGATTTTTAGCTCCAGCAGCAAGATAGAGGTTTATCTTGTCACAGTTTCAACACAAACATCTAATTGGCTGCATCAGCTCTTTGATTACAGAATTACAGCATCAGCTGTTTGATTACAGTATTGACTTGTCCTACTCCTAGACAGGTTAAGTAACAGAATTTGCTCTACAGGTTTCAGATAACACAGAAGTAATTAGATAAATAACAATAAGTAATTAGATAAATAACACCAATCAACTGAGTTGTAGGTGGAGATAAAATGAAAGAAAAGCTCTGCATGTTTTAAGAACTCCATTTCTTTTCCCTACACCAAAACTTCAGCTTTAGTCTTCCCATGTGGTGCCAGTGCTGAAAATGCCACAGGGTTCTGCCTCCCCTTAACAGGGACTCCCAGCAATTAAAAATTTCAAATTCATTTGAACTGTTGTAAAACCTGAGGGGATTTTTTGTTGTTTAAGAAAAAAACTTTTTTTTTCTCTCAGAGTTAGATGGTCATGTGATTTTTCATGCCTCATGAGTCACACACCAGAGTCTCTATGTGACTCTTGGCCACACAAATGGTGCTATCTGCTGTGCCGGAGCCAGGCTCGGGAAGGGCTTGGGGAGTATTTCCCCGGTGAGCAGGAATGACTGTGCACACCACAGTGGGATGCAGCTAGTGGGAAGGGTGAGAGCCCATGTAGCCCAGAAGTGGATCAGACTCCCGCCAGCTCCCTAAGCAAAAGACACAGGATGCAATCTTAGCAAGGACACTGCACTTTAGCTATGCAAGGGGCATTTTAGGTTAGAACAGTTGGCAGCTCCGTATTCTCTGCCCTTTCCTTCTGCCTCACTGTCCTATATTTCCTTCTCCCATTTCCTGGTCTAATTTTGTAATGCTTTGTTGTGGTTTATAGGTGTGCGTATTCCCATTGATAGGAACTGTGACTCAAGACACATTTAATACCTTAAATAGATTGATTTTTCTCCACCTATGTTGTCATGCAGGTGATCTACTGCAGCACAAGAAGCTCAAATTCTGATCTGAGATACCCTCAGCAAAGCCGTTTTGTCAGTACCCCTCCAGATGTGGGCTCACCAAAGGGGTAAGGAGCTGTAAGCCACACACTTGTACAAAGCTTCCCCATCAGGGTGAACATACCAGCACTCCAAATGTCTCTGTAATACACAATGCCTGTCATATGCATACATATATTTTATCAAAATATAACTTGTCACTCTGCTGAGCAAAGAAAGGCTTAGTTTCTGGAGTCAGTTTGGAGTGAAAGGGGGAGTCACATATGAAGAATCAATAAGACGTTAAAATACAGCTCGTCTTGTAGAAATCGTATGAGTCAGAAAAATGCAGGAAAATAAATGAGTAAAATAACTAGACGGACTTTTTCTTTTCCTTTCATTGGAAAATTTAGGTGTTATAATGGCTAAAAAACAAAATCAGAAGTGTCTTTTGAAACTGCTTAGAGCAGTCATACTTAGAACTGCAGGGAAAGATTGAGGAAGCCGTGGCCTCTGGCTTGGGGGGCAGTACACTGCCACTGCTTTTTCAGATAAACAAAATCCTGGAGCAGATATATTACAGAACAGATCAGAACTGCAGGAACAATATTTAAAAGACAAACATCCAAAGCAACTAGTCTCAAACCAGTCAAAATCCCCCGCGTCACTGGTGCTCTGGTCTGGAATCCTCCAGGGAGCCTTGTGCATGTGGAGGAGCATTCAGGAGCAGTGCAGATCCTACCAGGCTCGCCTGATGTCCATTGGCGGCCCTGCATGCTGCTGCCATGATTCCTCTTGGGACAGAGGCCTGTGCAAGTTGATCGGTGTCTGAAGCTGGTGCTGAAGAAATCAATCATAGGCCAGCAGAAGAGCAGTGAGTGAGATCTCAGCAAGGTCAGAGGCTCATTTACCCTCTCCCCACCATAGTGAGCTGCTGTGGGTGGTCTGTACTCAATGGGAAGCTCCCAGGGAGCAATGGAGGTGATGCCCAGTTACCCCTGAGAGTCCCAAATCTCACCATGACAGGACAACAAGGCAATGGGGTTCATCTCCCATGTGGCAGGGGAGCACTTGGAGTCTGTGCCACCAGATTAAGACCATTGGTTTTATGACTGTTGTGACAGAGCAGGTGATATGGGAGAGTACTGACCAGGACTCGTGAACCTGTGGTTTTTTTTTTTTTTTTTCCCTGTCACTTAGACTTCTACTAGTCTGGTTTTGGCAGAGCTAAGCTAAGGTACACAAACTGCTAGCCCAACAGTAGGGAATGAGTCCAAACCTATGGAGTGTTTGCACACAGCTTCCTGCTCCCACCTAACTAGTTTTACACAGTTTGGTTTTTTGGTTTGTTTTTTTTTTGCATCTCCTGATCTGCATGAACAAGCTCATATTTGTACCTGAGGGTGGGATCAGGAATAGTCTCAGAATACAGAGGCTTTGCATGGCATACAAACCACTAATTTTCCCAAAAGGCAAGCTCGGTTCGACATGACATTGCACATGGCATAAATCTCATCACATGAACACAAGCATTTGTCCAGCCACTTTACTTAATCAGGGCTTTAATGCTTCGCATTTTCACTGTGACTTTGTTCATCAGATGGGAAGAAACAGCCAACAGGTTGATGTTCTCTGTCCCACACTTGCAAATGCAAATCTTGTGATGATTATTAAATTACAGGTGCTGTTTTCCTGAAGCCTGTTTGGCAGGCAAAAAGCAGGCCAGGTTTTCAAGCATTCAGCTCATTGTGTCAGTGATGAAACAGACTTCCTCCATGGAAAATGTGACTGAATAAGCCTAATTATACCTTCTGGCTTTCAAGAACAGGCCTTAATTGAAGTGTAACAGGAGATACATTCCTTGCCCTAATCACAGCCAAAAGCATTCCATAGCTACAGTAACCTGCACAAGCTACCGGAACAACGGCACTCATATTGGGCTTGTTCTGCACATATCTCAAATACATTCATGTGTCACAAGCAGATCAGTTGCTCCTTTTATCCTGAGAGAAATTTCAGAGTCTGTAGCACCAGAAGGTGAATTATGAATCTCTCCTTTGAAAATAATTTCTTTCCATAGAAAATGTTGCACAAGAGTCAAAGTCCTTCTGGAATAAGTGCAGGTGGCCTCTCCTTTTTAGGGTTATGCTTTCTCATATTCCAAAGCCAAGCTGTTTCTCTCAGATAAGGACTTGAAAACATTTGTGGGGAAAAGAGGGGAACAATTCCCTTTTCGGGCCTCTGCCCTAGTCTATTCTGCTCTTGGATAACTTTACAATCTGATGCGTGTAGGAGCCACAGATGCCCTCCTGGGGCTGTGCTAAGGCCTGGGCTGCCAAATCTTCTTTCACAGCTGATTTGTAAACAAATAGATTTTAAAATAGTATTTCTGTCATTGCGTCAGCTTCAAATACTCAGCCCTGAGTTGGACTGGAATAAGCTAAAGAAGCAGAACATGCTGGAATGACCAGCATGTTGCCTTGTCCTCCATCTTAATCCTATCTCCATAGTTGTTTTTTTTTCCTTTCTTGTTTTTGCTTGCTCTGTCCTTGCTCTCATCACCTAGTTACCATGCATCTCTCTTGACCTGTTAACTTCCTTCTTACCACCACTCTGAAGTGCCAGACAAAGCTCAAGATTCTGAGAAAATGAAAAGAGATGAATGATGGAAAGGTAAAAAACCTCTCAGGAAAACAAAAGGCATGTGACATATCCTTCAGTGCAGACAGAACCATAAAGGCATGTGCCAAAGTAATTTGAAGACTGCGCATCATCAGTATCTCCCCATGACACCCTGTTATTGCATTTCTACCCGTCAGGTCTCCATTCAATGGAAGCCTAATTGTATCTTGCTTCACTCCATTCTCCAACAATAAAAGCTCTTCTCTTTCTATGTACTCACTCCCAAAGCACCTACCAGCTCCTAGGTGCCACCCTCACCCCCTCTTACAACGCTTTCCCTCTACCTGAGAGATAGGAATTATTTATGTCTGATTATTTACGTAAGTTTTATTTGGTACAGGTTTTCAAGGACACAAAACACGGAATCTCGGAAGTTTCTTCTCTTTCCTAATTTAAGCAGAAAGTAAAACCTTCTCTTTCATCTTCAGATGTAGTGAGCATTGAGGAAATCTTACCTTTTTAGAGTCTTTGTGCTTGTTCCCCAGCCTAACCAAATTATGATGCCAATCCTGGGTTTTGTTCTAGGACTTGTGACATGCATGTTTACTGCAAAGGGTGCATTAGATAGACACTGACAAGAAATAGCTTCAGAGTTGCTTGTGAGAGGGTTTTCCTCACTCACTGACTGAAATTAGACACTAACCTCTTCACAGTGACAAGTGCCTCTTGTCGCAAGACCTGGCCTCGCAGAATCCACTCCCTTGGAGAAGCCTGCACACACACATGCACACACATGTACACATACAAAGCAACGCCAAATAAAACTGTGAGAACATAGCTTGTTAGCCCGATCTTGCTCCCATACAAACTTCCAGCAAAGCTTCCCTCTCAGTTTTACTTGCTTGACCTGAAACTTGCTTGAATCCTAATTTATATTTTTGTGCTGTGAAAATTGCCCATGAAGTACAGTTTTCTCTTCCAGTTAGGAAATGACATGGTAACTTAGATTAGACATGATCTGTCAGTATCACAGCACATTGTCCAGCTGCCAAGATTATGTCATCTCTAACATGATAATTCATCTAGACTGGAAACGAAGTGTAGTTTTCAGAGAGGCTGGGAGAAGAATGGGTATAAAATCCAAAATGTCTTTAAGAACAAGTATGATCTGCTTAAATACAGGATTTATGATGAGATTGGACTTCAGAAAGTAGGAGTTCCCTTCTAGTCCTGTGTTCACATTAGTAGTCTCATTTTAGATTTGGGGAAAAGTATTCCAATAAATCCATTGTCATCTCTTTCTCTTCTGTTCTGGAAAGAACAGTCTGTGCCCTTAGGAATTCCAAATTCTGCTGTGTCTGCAGCATTGATATTAATAAATTCTACTTGTTTAACTCTAATCCAGTTCACGAGTATGTCTGGGCCTTTCCATTCCTGTAAGACCAGTGGAGCTCTTCAGCACCACATTTGCCTTATTTGCAAGTCTTGCAAGCAAGTGAATTGTCTGATGAACATAGCACCATCTCATGTGATTCCCTGGAGACTATAGAAGCCTTAAACAATTGCAAAAATGAATGTATGCTTTTGTGCCCACAGTGCTTTCTTCAAAGAAGCTAAAAAAGCATGTGATGCTTATAACAGATTCACATCCTGCCCCAGCAAGAATGACAAAGGGAGGGTGGGAACTACAAGCATAAAGCAAGAGCCTTAGCAAACACCTCCTTGTCTATTTCACTAACAAATAAGAATAGCAATTTGAATTGCAATACTGGGCTGACTATTATTTTATACTAATATATTATTTTTACTAATATGTTATTTTATAGTAATATCATCAAGGATTCTAAGTCATTTAATTAATAGGATATAGAAAGAAGCATATAAGACTAAAAGACCAGATCAGATGCATAAAAATGAACATTTCATCCCAAAATTAAAACCTCTTTTTGGTTTTGTTTTGTTTTGTTTTGTTTTTCAGTTTCATAGTCTCATTTTTAAAGAGTGATGGTAGGATTTTGTTTTTCTTTATATACTTTAAAAGTGCCCTTTGGCATTCCCTGTTGGTGTCTGAAAGCAGACTGATAAGGGGATGCTTTGCCTTTGTTGACAGGAGATAATGCAGATCACACTGGGAGAGGTCATGGTGACAGAGCTGAGCACCCTGCCTTTCCTCAGCAAGGAAAGTCAAGCAAACTCGCTGAGACACAGTAACTGTTCTTGGAGGAGACCAATGTTGTATATTTGTTGACCATGAGGCAGCAGTGTGCCCTTGTGGCAAAGAAGGCCAACGGGATCCTGGGGTGCATTAAGAGCGTCTCCAGCAGGTCAAGGGAGGGGATCCTGCCCCTCTACTCAGCCCTGGTGAGGCCGCACCTCGAGTCCTGTGTGCAGTTCTGGGCTCCCCAGTGCAGGAGGGATGTGGAGCTGCTAGAGAGAGTCCAGTGCAGGGCCACAAAGATGATTAGGGGTCTGGAACATCTGCACTATGAGCAAAGGCTGAGAGAGCTGGGCGTGTTCAGCCTGGGGAAGAGAAGGCTGAGAGGGGACCTGATCAGTGCATACAAATACCTCAAGGGAGGGAGTGAGGAGAATGGGTCCAGCCTCTTCTCAGTGGTGGCCAGCGATAGGACTAGAGGAAATGCCACAAACTGAAGCACCAAAAGTTCCACAGGAACTTAAGATTTTTTTTTTTCCACAGTGACAGAGCACTGGAACAGGTTGCCCAGAGAGGTGATGGAGTCTCCTTCTCTGGAGATCCCCCTCTGGAGCGGGGTTGGACTAGATGATCTCTAACGGTCCCTTCCAACCTTAACAGTTCCATGATTCTATGATATAAAGAGAACTGACTGGACTTCATCTCCACCGTACTACCTCACATCCAAGCAGAAATAACAATGCCTTCTTGCTTTTCTGCTTTGTCATCAACATTGGGTTTTTTGCATAACTTTTCTTTAGTAATGGATGTATTTTCCTGCAGAAGCCCTGAAAGTCCTCTCTGTTTTTGGATCAGAAGAGAGATTTCATGTCTTTTCTCCAGTTTGATACCAGAGACACTGAGCAGCCTTTCACACACTCAGGCTTTGCTGAGCTTGCTCCTCTTCAGCCTTTTCCTAGGCAGGGACAAGGGAGTATTGCCCAGCCAGTTTGAGTAGATTCATTTTTTTGTTTGTTTGATTGTTTTTTGTTTGCCACAGTTAGAGTGTATGATGGTAGTGCTCTATTTTAAGGACTTTTTCCTTCTTCATTTTTCCTGTCACATCTTGTCCTAGTCTTTTTCAGAGTCTCCCAAATCTGAAAGAACTAACAACAAAAGCATCCAAAAAGTGCTTGCTGAAGTCTTTTTGACTGTTCCTCCTTCTGGATCCATCCACCAGTCTCCAGTGTTTCATCACCATTTCTCAGAAGCTGGTACAAGGGCACTTACTGTTTGTAGGATTTTTTTTGTTGGTGGTGGTTTTTGTCTTTTGTTATTTTTGATAGGCATAAAGAGCAGGACAAGCCCAGAGAAGCGGAAATATGTTTAGTCCTAATTTCCTTACAAAAACAAGGAAAATATATGAAGTGCACAGTGGGGTGAGCTTGTCCCACACTAAGTATATAGCCCAGGGATGTGAGCTCCCCAGCTGGGCTGACAAAGGCATGTTCTGCTGATGGAGCAGTGCTCTTGCTGTGCTCTCAGTGTGCCCATCTCTCTCCATCAGCCACAGCAACCTCTTGACGTCTTGACTTCAAGCACTCCCACCAAAGAGTAGGTTGGAGTTACTGAGATCTGATGGACATAAGAGCGCTGTAAGTGAAAGGAACGGAAGGACTACGAAGTGCATGCACATTGGCACACACATACACACACCTTTCTTCATGGACCTGAAGCTGAGTGTTTCTCTCAATTTTGTGACTTATGTCAAGCTACTGTTCTTCCTCCACCCCGTCTCATGGGCAGTGCCTCTCCTCTCCACTGAAAGCAGAGACTGATACAGACGCTCTCCAGCCCAATGTGTGTAAAGGGAAATGCAAAAGCACCAGTAGAAGTGACCAGAGGGAGGCCGATGCCCAGTTTGTTTCTCTAATGCATCGCTGTGCTCTGTGCAGATGACAGATTTCTAAACTAGCTCGTGCTGGTGTTGCAAGGCATAGCATCTCCGTGAGGATGACTTTTTTTCACTCATCTTTAAAATTCAGTTCATCTGACTTTTTTCAATATTTTCAGTTGTTAGAATTAACAGCAAAGTGGAACGACTACTGTAGAAAATCCTTTCTTCTGTAGAAATTCCAAGCAAATCTTTTTCCCCTTTTCCTTGTGATGGCAAAGAAAGAATTTCATGGAGTGTTGGCCTATGACATGAAAAGGCTTGAACAGATCCACAAGCTCCTTTCTCCCATTTTTTCTTGGATATTGAGAATCATGGAAATTAGCACTCTAGAAATGAATGATCGGCGCTGTACACCCAGTCTGATCTTCGGAGAAAAATTACAATGAAGAAAATCATGTCTTTTGTGGTAATTGTAGGCCCCATAAAAGCATTGAACATTCTCAGCTGTTGTTATCAAAAAAGGAAAAAATAATGCCTGTTGCTTTGTAGAATCTTTTTTATTCTCCCAAACCTATATGCAAACTACACCAGAAATAAAAATAATTAATGATAAATAAATAAATAAACTAGCCCAAGTAAGACTATGAGTTATGTATTGATACTTGTGCATGTTTATATACAAGAACAATTGATTGCTATTTTATCACAGTCACAAATCATTTTGATCCTTGTGCTCTCAAAGAAACTACTAAAATTTCAGTTAGATAAACAAGACATTATCTAACTGTGCAGAAATTGCTCTTTGACGATAGTTAAGATTTTATCAGATTGGTTTCTATGGTTTCAGTAGCTCACCAAGGCTATTGTAATACAGATAATTTACTAAGACTTCTATGTCTTCTGAGCTGTTATCACAAGAGAAAAGGCATCCTTCATTGCTTTGGGGTTTGTATTCCTACTGCTCATCCTCAGAAATAAGGTCAGTGGGTCCACATCATCTTTATTTTTTCTAGTTGTTTATTTTGCATGCAGCACCATTTGAACAAGAATTCCTGCTGTACCATCAGTCCAGTATTATCAACTTAGACATTTGCTCAGTTTGCAGAGTTTTACTTCTAAATTTTGCGGCAGTTTTCTCTGATGAACAGCTTTCACTCTATAAGAAATTATTTTCACTTTCTGCCTTTCTTGTCTGGGATGAAATCTTTGAAACATTGCCACTACTGGGAATCACTCAGTAAAATACCTGAAATAGAACATGCAGTACAGAATATATATCAGCTTTTAGCTCTGGGGTGCAATTTGTTTAATTAAGGTGACATTCAGATACTCCAATTATTTTTTTCCCAGTATTCAAGACTCACGAGAAATTTCATTCATCGTAGTCACTCAAAATTATAGCATCTATAAGCTTATAGAATATTTTACAAACAGATACGGATATTTCTCTATCAATTTAACTACTGTGGATTGGTGAAACAGTCTTCCTCTCCTGCTGACAGGAGAAAACAGGTCATGCTTCCGGGGAAACCATGACAGAATCAAGCACTGTGTTGTCGCTCATTACAGACGGATCAAAGCTTAATGAAATCCACCCTAAAGGCTCAGAAGACAGCGTATTTTTTCTGGAGGTAGCCTTTGTCTCTTTTAGGCTTCCCACCACCATTTTGGGGTTAGGTGGGAGTGGTATCATCCTGTGGTTTCTTTGCTTCAAGATGAACAGATTCACTGTGTATGTCCTAAATATGGCCATTGCGAATTTACCTTTCTCTTCAGCTTCTTTGTTGCTTTCTTGCTAATTCTAATGAACCTGAAGCCACCTGTTCTAAAGAAATATCTCATTCTTGTGGTGGACCTCATTTTCTACTTTGGGCACAGCACCAGTTTCCTTTTTTTGACAGTCGTTGGTGCAGAGAAGTGCCTGAGCACCCTTCTCCCAGGATGGTGCCAGAGCGATCGGCGTAAACATCTCTCAGTGTACATGTGTGCTTTCCTGTGACTCTGTCCTGCCTGGTCAGCGGAATGGAGGACTTTTCAAAAATGGACACACAGTTCCAAGACTCTAGGATACAAGATGCAATAGCTACATTCTCTTGTGTATTAAATTTCCTAATTTTTACTCCCATCATGGTCCTCCCCAGCTTGACCTTGTTCATCACTGTCCAAAGGAGGCCTCCACAGCAGAGGCCCCAACCAAGGCTTTACATCACCATCTTCATCATAGTCATGGTATTCCTTGTCTTTGCCAGGCCTGTCAGGCTCACAAACATTGTAAAACATTAGCTTCCTGAACTGGTGTCACCTAGACCAGTCTGCATTTCTGTTTTGCGCAATATCATCAACAACAGTGATACTCGGACTCTACTCTGACTGGAATTCAGTGTGACTTCTGTGTTTGAGGAGTGAATATTGTTTTCCTTCACTCCATTCAAACTTCCTGCCTCAGGCTGTTACCTTAGGAGAAAAACAGGTTTTTGCCAGAGCATATACTAGGTGACTGTGAATTTAGTGAGCAGTTTTATTTGCAGTTTTAAATTAAGGCAGCTGCAGGTATTCTATCTGTAATCTTCATTTTTGTCATGTTTCAGAACAAAGGACTTATATTTCAAATGAGCTACTGGCAGCCTCTCTCCCACTCAGAAAAGGTAAATATAATAGGAATAGTGTAAGTTTGCAGGACTGAGAATGAAGCTTCCTAACTGCAACATAACATAAACCCACATTTGCATAGCTAAAGTGGAGCACAGTGTTTGACTGCATCTTGATTCAGACTGGTATCAATGGAGAACCTTAAATACAGTTTCAGAATTGTTGTCGGTTTAGGCTTTTTGTTACTTACAGACTTTTCTGCTTTTATAGAGATTTAAAGTGTTCCCATCTAATACGGTGAACACGACCTCAAAGGGCTTTGAAGGTAGGATTTCTTTGTACCGCCTGCATTGTTCACCCCTTGTTAGTGAGACTTGAGCCCTCAGCATGTAGAAGTGAGATCACATCTAATGCATCTTATAAAGAGATGCTTCTCCTAGACAGAGGCTCTGCCTCCTGAACTAGTTATCTTAAAGTCTGGTTTAATTAAGCTGTCTTATAAATCCACTGAACTGAAAAAAAAAAAGGTTCTAACTGATCATGTTAATCATGACATATGAAATCAATATAATGCCTCTCTTAATGAGTTTTATTTCAATATCTCATATTTAAAAAGAATACAATTTCACATTGTCATTAAAAACAAAAGTTCAGGAAGGACAATTAGATCATGAACACTGGCCTGTCATATACCAGGAGTAATTAAATCAATTCAACGTGAATGAAAACACTGATTTCTCTTTCCATTGTGCTTAGGACAAGATAACTAGCTCCAATTAAAGCTTGAAAGACCGAAACTTGACATCGTACAAGCCATTTTGTTTGACCTCCTCTTTAACTCTGTTTGTGATCTGACTATGAAATCTTTCTTGTTAATCTCATATTGTGACTATCTTTGTAGTCTTTAAAAGTGTGAAAAACATTTCTAAGAGTAGATCAAACAAAATGGGTTATGTGTCGTCAAGCTTGTTGTGTGACAGGGGTGGGACGTCGTAAAGTTCTGTTAAGCCCTCCTTTATATATTGTGTTTTGAGATATTTTGGATGAACTGTTTTTAAATCCTTCTTTATGCCATTTTATTTAAAGTGTGTCTTAACATTTTGCCAAAGCAAAGCATTCCTTGAGAACATTTTTGAGGCCAAAAAGAAAAAAGATTCACTTGTAGGTTTATTTGAGAAGTTCTGGGGAAAAAAAAAGAGTGAGAGAGAGAAAAGGAAGATCACTAAATTCTATTCAAAATTTTAATGAGATGGAATATTTTACATCTCAAAAAATGCACACAAGCGACTAAAGCAAGAGAAACTTCCCCAGTATAGAGGCCTTGAAGTAAGGAATCAATGAGATAAGGAAAAAAGAAAAGAATCAGGGAAGCATGTGTTTCCCCTGGAAAGAGAGGCAAGTTACATGACACGGGGTCCCCGCTCAGTGCTTTGGGGGAGGTTTCCTGCCAGCGCCCAGGTCCAACGCGCAGCCTGCACAGCCCTGGCCCACTCCTCGCCTCGTGCTCCGCCTAAGGGCGCGTGTGAAACCACGAGGACGATGCACACGCTGAAGCTCAACCACCCCTCCCTGCAGACACCCCGCGAAAATCGTCATTCCCGTGCAAGTAGAGCTTCCGCTTCTGCGAAACAAGAGAACCTCTGCCCAAGAAAATGAGCCACCCCCTTCCCAACCAGGCCGCCCCGGACAGCGTGGGGGTTCCTGAGGAGACAGGCAGTCCCCACCGCGGGGAGGCAGGGAAGAAGAACCCTAGGAGAGCAGCAGGAGGAGGAGCACAGCCAGGTCCGCCCGGGCCAAGGTGCCACGAGGCGCAGGGAGACGAGCCCCTGGCGAGAGCACCAGCCCACAGTGGGGGCAGGAGGCGGCTGCGGCGTCCAGAGGGCAGGACGAACCCCCGGCACAGCCTTCACCTCAGGGCGGCCGCAGTGCTGGTGAGGAAGCCTCTCCCAGGCTGGCGGGAAGTGGAGGTCAGCGTGGCGACACCCCACGGGCAGTGCAAGCCGCGAGGGCCACACGACGTGAAGGCAGGGGAAGATGGCGTTGCTGCCACGCAGGAGATGAGAAGACACAGAGGAGAGGGGCCAAAGAGAAACCGTATCTATGGCATTGCCCTGCCTAATGCTTGGTCCTGCCTTTGCCTCTCAGTGAGAGCGGGGCTGTCCAGGTGGGGTCTTCAACCCATGGGTGGCGGAGCAACTTCTGCCCTGGGCTAAGCCAGGACTAATGCTCAAGCGCGAAGGAAAACCAGACCCCTGAGGTGAGCACAGTGCTGGGCAAGGAGCCGTGCATACCCAAGGGAGGCAGGAAGACGGAGGAACCGTGAGCAGGAAGAAGTGAAGAGCAAACGGGGATTAGAGGCTTGGTCGTTACCCAGCCACTCTACCTCCAGCATCCCTGCTGTGCTCTTCAACGGAGGCCTACGCGGAGCTTTCACGGACAATCCCGGGAACGAACGCTCATAACAGATGTCCATGGATGGTAAACATCACGGATTCAAGATCATTGTAATGGCAGAAATCCCAAGCTAACTCTTCCACCTTGCACCAGATACTAATTTTCACATGGATTACAGCATTATCACGTCTATCACAAACGCCAACCACTGTGTCTCTAACATCGTCTAAATTCATTTCAGAGCAGTTGTTCACAGACTGACAGCATGCAGATTTTGCTGCTATTATGGACTGCATTTTGTGTGTGTATGCTGAAAGGTGTTCTTTACAGGAAATCTTTAAAAATCCTGATTTACTGACACCAGTTTAATACAATAAACTCACTTCTCTTGCTTCTATTTGAACTCTACACTTCCAAGGGTTTCATAAGAAAAATATTAATGAATAAGTTTTATTCCATTTTTTTGCCCACTATTAGGAAAAGCAAGACAAAATTCAGAGTGATGCTACCAGCATGCAAACAAATCATGAAAAAGAAAACTGATCCATAGAAACCTCTAATGCAATATATCTGATTTTATTTATCAGAGTGAAAAGGAAGAAGAGTCATGATAAATAATTGTTCTTGCTTTTATGTTGGGACCCTTAAACTTACTCCGGGAATACATCAGGCTTTTCTCTCCAGCTGTTATCTTTTCCCTGATAGTTCCATGTCTTTAAATAAACTAACTCTTCCCTAAAGGAGTCCTCAGGGAGCAGCCTGTTGTCCTGCCACACGCAGCGGCAGCTCAGGATGCTGAGCACGGTATCATGCCCCTGATGAGTGAGGGGAAGGGGACGCCTGGCTCACAGCTCCCACCATGGGGTGTTACGCCTGGAGCAAGTGCGCGGAGCGGCGCCTCCTGCCCGCGCTGCGGCACAGGGACCCTCCCAGCACCAGCAGCTACAGCTGGAGCAGTTTGTCCCTCCCAGCACCCCCCGCAGCTCCAGCACTGCTGGAAGCCGTCAGATAGAGCAGATAAGCTCAGTGGCGAGCCAGGCTGGGGTCTGGATGCCTGGCAGGCTTTGTAAGCGTTTGGGAGCATGAAGTCGGTGGCAGGTGCCAGCAGGCTTGGGAAAGTCCAGGGCCGTTTCTGTGCCTTGCCACCACTCTTCCCTGGTGTGTTGACTTGTCCTTTACGTAGGGTATTCATCAGCAGGAGCTGTGAAGTAAGGGCATCCCTCCTCCACAGGGCTCTGCGCAGCTGCAGGCAGCTCCAGACACCCCTCACTGCGTAGCCATCCCCCAGGGAGCACCCGGCTGCCAGGCCTGGGAGCCCCTCGCGGCTCCTGCGGCGGCGGTTCCCATGGCCCTGCAGGGAACCATCGCGTGGAGCCGCTCCAGGCCGGCGTCCCCGGGGAGGGCGCAGGTTCCGAGCACCGCAGGCGGCTGTGCGGCCGGGCGGGCCTGTGGCCCCCCCGATTTGTGCAGGAGCAGCAAAGGGAGCCGTACGCATCGCCCGCACGGCTCACAGGACACATCCCCCTCGGGATGAGCAACGAGGGGCTGCCTCTCCTGGGGGTGTTCCTGGAGCCTGTTACGGTCAGAAATCGCAGCCAGCACGTCCTTTGTGAGCCCAAAAGCTGGAGGCAGCGTGGAAATTTCTAGCAGCATCTTTCCAAGCGAGTTTGGAATGTGCAACGTTTGCACCTAATTACTTGTGCCCAATTTATGGAACAAATGAAATAGTTATTATTCCTCCAAAACACAAAATGAGGATTGCTGAATCTCCCTTCATCATTTTCACTATTTTGAGTTCAAGTAAATTAAAGTTCTAAAGTGCAGTTATAAAACATTTAATTCTCTAATGCTGAGTTTTGAGTTTCTACTTGTAGATACATGTCATATTTGAAGGTAGTGCCCAGTCCCACACAAGCTCAAGAAACATCTCCGGGGCTTTAACTGCTGCAGCGAGGCTGTGTCCTGCACTCAGCGAGAGCTGAGGCTGCATTTCCAGGGGCGGCAGGGGGTGGGATGAACGTAGTCTGAGCAGTTTTAAATAACTTCCTCAATCTTTAAAATAGCTTTTTTTTTTTTCTCTTTTGTTTTTAACCTGGATGTGTTTCTCCCTGGACACCAAACGTCTCTCCTGTGCAGCAACCCCTACATCTCGCAGAGGTCCGTCACACAGGCATGCCAAAAACAAGCCTCGCTCGCGGCACGGGGGCTGGCTTTTTTACCAGCAGAGTCGCTGTTGCTGCTTGGTTTTAAAACCTGCCTACGGGTGGCCTTGAGTGAGTCTGTGGGTAGGAAACGTGCTCCGGACACAGGGAGGACAGTGCCCGGCGCTGCCCCTGCCGCCCGGCGCTCCCACGGCCGCTTGCCTGTCCCATGCAGCGAGGAGGAGGAGGAGGAGGGAGCACAGGGGATTTCTCCACCTCGGCTTTGGAACGGAGCCACTGGGAAAGCACGATCTTGTCCATCCCTCAGCGTTCATTCGGCCAGGAAGAAATCAGAGCACAAAGTCTGGCTCCACAACGCCCGTTTGTTGGGATGTCGATGGGAACGATGCATGCGAAGCCATCGTGGAGAGGATGAGGGTCACAGAAGAGCCCAAACAGGTGCTGGTTTTGTTAAAGCATAAACTGGGAGGGAAGCTCTGCACCAAGACGAAATGATGAGCTGGGTTAGACATTCGGTGTAATCTCCCTCGCCTCCCCCTGCTCTTTACAGTATGACGCTTCTCCTCCACTTTTTATGGGCTCCTGGCTTGCAACAAACTCAGTCCCTCAGGGGCTAGGAAAAACACAAGACCAGATCTGCTCTCCCACCCCTGCCTTCACATCTTCTCCACAGTCTTTGTCCTTCCTGAGGACCTCTTCCCGCCTGCCCTAGGCATCTTCTGCCCCACGGCTCCGTGGGTCTGAGGGGGCAGCCTCCCTGCCTGCCTTCCAGCTGAGCGGCCACAGAGCGCTTTGGAGGAGATCCCTGTGTCCTGGGGGGACAGCCCAGCCCAGCCCAGCCCCAGGCTCCCTTAGGAGGCTTGGGAACGTCCTGGAGGAGGATGGAGGAGCCAGCTCTTTCAGCTGGGAGCGCTTCCCACCACGGCTGCATTGTGCCTACAGCACAGTTCCAACTCACAGCTCTCACATTGCTCAGAAATTGCAATCATTTGGCAACAGACACAGAGCTTCGTACTCTCCCCAGGGCCTGTGTTCTCTCTAAAACACCTGCCTCCATCTTCAGCGCCCGGGACGGGGCTGACATGGTTCTTCCCTGCTGCAGGTCCCTGTGTGCAAGGCCTGTTGCAGGCACAGGCCAGCAGCACAGGACTTCTCCTGAAACAGGAGGTCTGCTGGAAGAAACGTGGCCACAGCCCCCCACACGCTGCTCCCTCTATTAGTCCCTTGGGGGCAGTTATCTCCAGTGGAGACCAGAGCAGCCGGTGAGGAGGAGCTGCTGGAAAGAGCCCCAGAAAACAAAGGGACCTAAAACCACAAGCCGCGAGTCAGGGATCCGGCACAGAGAACAACACAGAAACAGACCAGCCGAGCGGCTGTGCCGAGCAGAGCTCCCTTGTCAGGCTCCAGCCACAGGGAAACGTCCTTAACATGCAGGGCCTGGTTCAGCTACGCGGCCGTGTACAGGCAGAGCGACCCGGGCTCACGGGGTGAGGCACCACCGCGCAGGGGGCTGAACCCGCTCCTGGCCTGCTCCTGTTTTAGCTCACCCTTCCAGCAAGGTACCTGTAAGCACCTCGTAGGCGGCATCAGGGTTCTCAGCCACGCTGTTTTGTGAGGAAATGAGAAACAAAGAACAACGTTAATTCACACCATTGGGAAAACGCAGGTCGTGAACGCAGGGTATGCCATCTTAAAAAAAAAAGAAAAACTCACCACTTATTTTGAATTTGAGCATGTTAAAAATAAATGCTACAAGCCACATTGTTCTTTGGAAACAGGAATATTTTGATCTTTAACACTCCATTTTTGGGGTCGTAAAGGGCTTTCACAACTTACATTGCAGCATTTCGTTTCAGTGAGTGTCGCAATTACCCTTCCTAGGCTTGCAAGCTAAAAGTGCAACTTTCCTGCCAGCCAGACGTGCTGCAGCTGCTCCTGCAGGCTCTGCTGCAGCTTTGCAGCTTTACTGCCACGTCCGGGTGACAGGCCTGACTCCAGGGCCAGGCCTCAGAGCCACGCAGCAACCGCGACACTCGCCACCTGGGTTGCGTCCAGCTTCAATTAACAACCATTCCCTAGTCCTGAGCAAGAAGGGCAGTTGAGCTCAGTACGGCCACACGTGCGGGGAGATCCTGCCTTCACCTGGAGCTGCCCTCAGAAACTTCTCGTCTCCTGCGAGTCTGTTCCCACAGCCGAGAGTTTGCTCCGATTTGCTAGACCAGCCCCCAGCTGACGGGTTTCGTGGGAACTGACTGGCAGTTCAGCCAACTCATGTCTTTAAAAGGCTCTGGGTGACCCGAGATCATTATTATTAACAGGCAACTTCTTTTTCCTGAAAAATCATACCCGAAGAGGGAGATCGCAATCTATTGAACCTGCCCTTATTCTTTGTGCATTTATTCTGGATTCAGTTAAGTAAAACTTAAGATTTGTTGCAGGCATATCTAGTAGATCAAAAGCTATTTTTATTTATAATCTGAACTCTCTCAGCTCTAAGGATGGAAAGCTAAAATCTCCTGCCTGACCACACTATTTCACTGCATGGAGTTTGTCCTTTAAAGGGAGAAGGCACAGTCTGACCCACGGAGTGTTTCCCAAAAAGGGGTGAATATAGAATTTTCCTCTTAAATCAAGGCCAAGCTCCCTTGAAAATTGCTCTGCTTCTCAAATGCCACAGCATCTATATCTTTATGATCCCTAGATCCTGCAAGTTTGATTTAAGTGTGGTCGCCTCTCCCCACATTTAAGTACTTAACTGAATTAGGGGTCCAGAGAACAAGGGTATGATGTTTCCCAATTCTTATCTCCAGAAAAAAATATTTTCTTAAGAAAATTTTAGCAGCAATTCCTCATTAGAGCACATGTAGCAGTCACTGTGGCTCAGAGCAGAATCTTTCTTAAAACGCAGCAACAATCTGCTCCAAACGTTGCAATCAGCAGCGGCCCTTCAGACTTCCCTGGTTGTGCGTATCACGTGGTTCAGCTGCCTTCCGTGCCAGCAGTAACTCACATTTCAGGTTTTTATTCATCCTGAGCGTAGGGAACAGGTAATTTTGAAATCTGGTTTTGAAGTGTTCCCTCGTTTCAATTCCTTTGGGGGAAAAACAACACCTAACCTAAACCTGCTCAGTCACCTCACACAAACCTCATTTGTTGACGTGCAAATTTCGCTCTTTACATGCATTTAGTGTTTTGCTTCATCAGTAGAATATAAGTGGCAACAAATACAACGTTTTAGCATTGCAAAATCATCAGATAAAAGCAATGATTTTCTCCTATAGACACATACACTGTCTTTTTCATTGTAGGACTTCATGAAGAGGAAGAAAGAATAACTAGGCCTAATTCACAGGTAAGCGGATCTGGAGCAAACGCCTCTGAACAAGTAACTTCAAGCTGCAGTGTAATCAAACTCTGCTTCATTTCAGTATTTTAGCCTGAATAACGCAGCTAGGCCAGCTGATTTGAATGATTGATTAAACTTATGACCAAAAGCCTTAAGACAGGAATAAAATGACTGAGAAGTCCTCCTGCAGGCAGAACTGTATTTACCTCCTGCTACTCTGAGAGCAATTGGCCTCTAACCCGAGTGCTAGGTTATGAAACAGTTGCCTGTCACTAACCCTGGTGTCTACAAGGGCCAACCCAATAATGTTGCCATGATTTTATTAAGGTTTGCTCTGCCATTTACAGGAACAGCCTTTGACAGCAATACTTATTTTTGTTTTACGGAAGCGGGACACATCCTACGAAGGCGAACACCCCTTCCCACGCTAACCTTTCTTAATGCGAGTCATCTGATCCTCTCCCACGAAGGCAGCTCTCCACCCCTGCCCTCCCGCTCGGCGGCCCCTCCGGCCGCTTTTCTCGCCCCCTCCCGCGCCGCACACCCACCTTCTCTCACTTCACAGCGAGTGCTTGCGCCCGGGGCCGGCGCGCCCCGTTTCCGCCCCGCTCCCGACAGCTTCTCTCGCTGGGGAGCCGCAGGGCCGAGGAGCCGAGCACGGCCCCGCGCCCACGGCCCCCCTCTCGCTTGTGCTTCGCGCCCACGGGGTCTTCCTTGCAGCGGGGCACCACACGCGTGGTGCCAAGCTCAACAGGAAGCACCAGGTGACGCGCAGCTTTACATACACGTTACGCTGGGCAGAATATATCCCACAGGGAGTGGATTTAGGGATCAGCTACCAAGCCTAAGAGCATCATCAGGGCAGCTCCTCATAACTGCCAGGAAAGGCTCTTCACAAAGCCACAGACACACTCGGAGMCTGCGTGGTCACACAAGGCCATTCGTAGTGGTGCCAAAAGGCAGAATAACCTAACAGAGCAACAAACAGGGAGACACCTGCACACTGGTACGTAAAGGAACACAGCCAGGGAGACCCTCACTGCTCACTACACTGTGCAAAAACAGGCACCAGGAGTCGGTTACTTTTTTGGCTAAGAGCTAGCTTGTGAAACGAGAGCTGCAAACCACAAGGGGTGCAGAGCGTGAGCGCCGCTCCTGCAGGCACGCCGCCCTGCTCCCCTCAGAGCGGCGAGGCAGCCGCCGGTCAGAGCGCGAGAGCCCAGCACGGAGACACGCTGCGGCGTGCGGGGCTTGGGCAGCAGCTCCCCGCTTAGAGTCAGTTACAGGTACGATTTACATGGCTACGGATCCCACTCACGTAGGTGCTGGCTGATGAAATCTATTTGGAAACCACAGACAGGCAGATGTATCTGAGATAAGCAAATTCATAGAAGAAATTTCAGGAGAGGAGTCCCTGGCCTGATAAATACTCTGCCTGTCTCGGAGAAGCTGAGCAGCAAAGCACACCTCATGCTGGTTTTGGATAGAAGAGTGCTCACATGTTATGCACTAGAGGCAAATAGTGTGCAGTGTGTGCAAATCCACCTGACTTGTGTGTTATACAAATTGGAGGCAAATAAATGACATTTATCCGCGCTTATCTCCAGCTCCACCATCACTGAATTGCGCAATACTCACAACATCACAAAGGATTTACTACTCCCCAGAACCTTTCATGAGCTTCAGGAGTGGTTTCCTCAATGAACTCTACCCATTTTAAATTTGGGCAGCAGTGACATTTCCCCGCTTTACAACTGAAGCTAAAAATATCCTCTTTCATTTCGTAACTTCCAGAACTTTAACAAAAATGTGTTTTACAAAGCAGCGCAAGCAATGGAAACAAACTGGCATTAAGAATTGCCGTGAAGACCCAACAGAAGACCAAAAGAGATGAGTCATCCCAAATCCTGTCTCCTCCTCTTTAGAGGTATTATGCTTTTAACAGACTAACAGAATATTACTAACTGGAAACCACAGCATCCTCTTTAAAAACAGGTTCGTGAGAAGGCAATTCAAATACTATTTGTACTTTATTACCGCTTTAGTGTGCAAGACAAACAAAACAAACAGACAGTGAGAAAGATCAGTGTTCCTCAGTTCTCATCCATAAGACAATCTTTCAAAGTGACTGGCAAGGAGCTCCTCCAAGTATAAAGGCCACGAGAGACCACAGTGCCACAATACTGGAGACTCTAAAGGGTAAAAACGATAAGATACAGTTAGGCTTTTTAAATTTAGGGATTCATTTTGTACTTATTAAGCACTGGGATTCCTTTCCAAATTGTGTCATATGAGAAATTCACCCTTCACCAACATTGCTGCCTCAGGAGACTCTGAATGTGCACTTTGAACCTGCAGTTCTCTCCTCCCGCCAAGTCGAAAGCTTGTGGTTTTTATTTTTTTTTAAAAAAAAACCCTCCTGCGCCCCACCCTGGGGGACTTGCCTCCCTCTCCTCGGGCTTATCAGAGCTAGGAGTGCAGCTCGCCGAGATAACCTTCTGTCTGCAGTGATAGCACCTCGCCTCATGCTAGCTGTGAAGCAACATCTCCCCCATAGCCAAGATCTCGGCTCCGTTTCCAGAGTGGAAACTCGGGAGCTCCCACACTAGGGCAGCATGGGGACCTGCTCCCCAGCCCCTGGCTGTGCAGAGGACTCCGCAGAGGAGCAGAGGCTGCCCTGTGCCTGGGCCCTGGCACTCACTGCTCATCCCTCACCCTTCCCCTCCCGCTGTCACCTACTGCAGCAGGCAGCTGACGTGCGGCGAGTGCCTCCAGTGGCGATAGAGGGAAATCTGCAGGTGAGGGTGGTCCTTGTAGTGGCGCAGAGCGAGCCTGGTGCTGCAACACGAGCAGATGTCGTGAGCGCGACTTGACGGCTGCCCACGGCCCCTCACAGCTCCGGAGGGGAAGCTCTTGGCTAAGGGGTGCCAGAGCAGAGACAAGGTGAGAGGCAGTGAAGATCTGTCACTTACTGCTTAAATTTATGGGACTGCAAAATGAACTGGTCCTCTGAGAGCCGTTTGACACGGAAGTGACAGAGAGATTTTAACTCGTGGTAAATATGCCTTTCATTGAGGCCTCGCCAGCCTTGGACGCGGACAACCAAGAGAGGGGGACATCTGCAAGGTACATCGACCCCAGAAAAGTTCTGGAAAATGCAGAACATTGAGACATATCTGAGTTCTGAAATATAGAAGCACAGCTAACATAACCAGAACACATGCAAAAAGTGGCACGCATGCATCAGCCAGGCAGTAAAGGATAGCTGGGGTGCAAGGGTATTTTTCTTTCGTCTCAGAATTTTCCTAAGCATGGATCACAAAAGCAGTCACGATTATCATAATGAAAAACAAACAAACAAAAAATACACAAAAGAAAATGGAACAACATCAAGCTGTTTTACAGAGCAGAGAAAATTAGGGCAGCATTAATTGGCTGATGCCATCTTTCAGTGTGACAATATCCAAATAGTTCACAAGGCAAAAATCAATTAATCTGCTACTTCAAAAGGCCATTTGTGCCACTTGTATGGAGAAAACTGCCAAGGTACTGGATTTGTGCCCCCTTAGCAAAGCCATCATCTAGGCTGCAAACCACACACCCCACAAGCTGCTTTGGAGCTGCAGTTATACGCACGATGCTTGCAACGCCACCTCCGGTGAAATGCACCTGGTTCAGGCACTTGACTAACGCATCGAGGTACTGGGAGAAAGAAGGATCAGCCTCTGCTGTGACACTGAGCAAGAAAGCAAAACAGAGCGATGTTTAGATCCTCCAGAGCTGCATCGTCACACGCCACCTCTGTGCCATCACAGAGCTCCCGACTTCAGCAGCCCTCCTAGTTACAGGAGAGGTATCTCAAGCCCTGGTACCCTCTGCAGAAATAAAGTTACAAGCAAAGGAATATGAACAGTTGTCTGCTAGAACTTTACCGAAATCACTGCATCATACAGAGCTCAAAATGGAAATGAATGGAAAATTATTTGAACCTTATC
The DNA here is from genome assembly GCA_003342815.1 of Eudromia elegans. Taxonomy (NCBI): domain Eukaryota; kingdom Metazoa; phylum Chordata; class Aves; order Tinamiformes; family Tinamidae; genus Eudromia; species Eudromia elegans. The sequence goes on along the minus strand of PTEX01000055.1, from coordinate 684,053 downwards.
CAAGGGAACAGAACTTCTGAGAGCTTGTTCAAGGATAAACAGGATTCACAATGTCATTTCCCAACCTCTAAGTCATCTCATGGCCCTTGATTTCATTTTGAAAATGTCAGCTTTGACATAAAGCTGCTACGTTAAGATTTATAAAATCACAATCTAATTAGAACTGTGACATTTTCAATAACATTTTCTCCTATTCTCAAGCAAAGTCAGACGGCGACATGCAAAGTTATCCAAAGCAAACTGACAGCTGATTTTCATAAGATCCATCCAAGTAACGTCTTTTGAGAAACAAACATTTAAAGAGCACTCACCCTGTTGATCCGCACAGTAGCAAGTGAGCTGCTTTCAGAAGAACTAGAAGGAGGAACAACGAAGGGGCATCAGAACAAAGTCATAAAGACAAAACTAATGAAGTAAACTGAAAAAAAAAAAAATAGAAAAACTCACTGAAGTGCAGATAAGTTGCTAAGAACAGACTATATAAACAAATATCACTTACCATCAGATCAGTAAAGTTCCAGAGCAGGAAAGGAATGGCTGTGTTTCAACACAGGTATTTGAGAAGTGTTTAGAAGCATTTTACCTGAGCCACAGAGAAACGCATCATAGCCTGCCTCATGAGGAGATGACTTCTCAGCTGTAAGGATCCGACAAAATGAAAAGGGGGAAACACCTCTCACACCCTGCGCACAGTCACAGAACCCTTGCGGCCATAAGACCTACTGTTTTGTTGTGTCTTTTTCTCCCCCACTCCCTTTTAAATTTTCATTCCTCGCGGGAGGCCTACACTTCCAGCTCAGATTTTAAAGTGATATCAATAAAAAGGCAACAGCTACATCAACGGTGGGAAAGCTTACTAAGATGCAAATAAAGAATAAAATTATCTTTTATGAAAATCTCGAACAGAGCGCTACTGATGGATGGGAAACATTTCAAAGCCTACCCAGGAAGCAGCCTAGAGAAGAGCACCTCTGTCCGGGCAGCAAGTACCATGAAGGGCACTGAGCACAAAGCCCAGGAACTTTTGGCAGGAGCCACAGCGCTCTTGACACTTTCTGGGACATTTTTCCTACTTGCTCCCATTATTTTCCCTTCTGGGACCACCACTTCCTTGCTTTGTCCCTTCCAAGGGCTGTTGATAGCACCAAGTCAGGCTAAATGCAGCCCAACTGTGCACAAATGTCATTTGTGCCGGCAGCACAAGGCAGAGCTCTGCATCCTGCTTTGCAGCACGCTTGCTGGCTGCCAGGGGAAGTGCAGGATTTGGGAAAGCTGCACGTCAGAAACTCTCTGCAAATTCACCACCAGCCCGGCACCCACATGCAAAGCTTACGTGGATATCCACAGAGTAAAATAAAACCATTTTAAATATCTGTCTTTGAAAACGTGCCCACAGGAACGTACCATATCTTGAGCATCCACTTGCAAGAACAATCTCTGGGCACAATGGATCTGTGGGATTTAGGTCGCTGCTGAAAATAAGCAAAAGTGTGAAATGTCTCTCTTCTCTTAGCATGTCAGAGAGAAGACAAGTTATGTGCCATTTTTTCCTGCTGTCTGGTGATTTGATTCTAGAAAAAGCTATTTAAAACTTTTTAAAAGGAATCTTGGTAGCATTCTAAAAAAAAAAAAAAAAAAAAAAAAAGTGCAACACTTCATTGAATAGTTGAATAGCTAATAGTTTACTTCCTGAAAACTAACTCCTACACACTACCTTAGTTTCTTTCAGTCAAATATATTAAGCAACAAATCTATTCTAATTTCTAAAAACAAAAAAAAACCAACAAAAAAACACATTAAAATCAATACAATGGGCAACTCTGGGCTTTGGAGGACAGAGTAATAAATAGGTGTGACTGAAATAAAAGAAAGAACAAAGCAGAATATCTACAAGAACCAACTAACAACAACAACAGAGCCCAGGTCCTGCTTATTATAAGCATCCACAGAACAAGTCTACAAAAGAAAATCTTCTATCACATCGTGTCTAAGCTCTAGATACAAAATATTTACAGATGCACTCCATTTAACACATTTAGCTACTACACTGGGCTCTGGACCAAGAGCAGTTCCTTCCAAGGAGCTGACACACCAATTTAGAATGTATTGTCACTGAAACCATGACTGAGAATGCCTACTGCTTTCATAACTGATCATCAATAACCTCTGAAGTAGCTACCTGCAAGCCAAATTTGATACCAATGAAATACGGATGCAAACCTATGAATGAGGCTCTCAAGTCCTGCTTGATACTCTGCAGTCCAGATCTCTCTACAACAACATTCAATATATAACCAACTTGACACATTTATGTTATAGAGCACAGACCAGAATATATTTCAAAGACTCTAGGCCCCTAATGTTATGATAGAAGTTGCCTTTAGAAAAAAATAATTTACTTCATAACTAATTTATAAGAAAGATTAGCAAGTTTGTGCTGTTAAATTCAGAAAGATAGGTAAATAAGAAAGGAAGAACATTTGAAATGAAAGTAAGCAGGAATATATGTAGTAACTGGTTTGGAAATATGTTTCCCCCCAAAATAAAGGGATTATTCAATCACTGGCAGCTCCCACTTACCTGCACAAAACCTCATACACCTCCAAAAGACTAGATACTCGAGGAAATGGGTGATTCTGTAGAAGAAGAATGTGTCAGAAAATCCACCAAGACAACTCTTGCGGTGAATAAGCTAATTTTCTGTTCTGCTAATTCATTAAATGAGATCTGAAATCAGGATGTCTAATGGCAACACTGAGAACCAGTCACAGTTGTGTAACCAATTCCAAACAAAAAAAAAAGACCTTTGCATCTCACCTTCCAGATAGACTTTGTTACAGCCTTGGTGTCTATGAGGACAGGAAACAAGCTGTGAATGTTCCTTTTAAACTCCTCATAGCTTTCTGACCAAGAAATAAGAAAGCAAAACACATGTGAGAAAGACATCATGAAACCGAGGAAAAGCCAATGGTATTCCACAAAATAAAGAGGGGGACAGTCAGAGGCCCTGTTCCAGCAGTAAGAGATGAGGAGAGACACATGATCAGTACCACTGCTCACCAAGCCCCGCGGGTGGCTGGTGCTGACTCTTCTATCCCTATGCACAGGTGGCCTGGGGAGCCCCACTGGGGATAGCCCCTGGGCACAGCGTTACCTGGAAGGGGCTTGTAGAACTTGTCATGAAGGTGCAAAAGGTCCATGAGCATGTTGTGTCCCACCAGTGGCTGCAGGAGGAACATAAACAGAAGAGCTTGCTGGAGCAGAACAGCTCCCAGAGAAGGCACTTCACACTAGCCCAGCAGCTGCAATCCTATCAGTCCCTGGGCAGCACCCACACGTGTTCACCCAGTAGCCATTCAGGTGGCAAGAGTTCCAGCAGGACTAATACCTTCGAGAAGTGAGACCTGTGGTCTCTCAAAGAGGATTTTTTTTTTTCCCAGTAATATTCTGGTCGGAGTGGACCTAAGGAGCCAAGGAGTGTGGTGTGCCTGCGCAGCTGAACTCATGTAAAGTCTTTCAGGGATCAGATTTATCAACTCACTTGCCCAAGAAGAGAGTGCTTTAGATTGCCCAGCAGCCATAAACATTTCAAAAACTAAGTCTTTCAATAATCTGCATACAGTACACAAAAACTGCTACATATAATCAGAGTAAAGGTCTGGGTGGTCCAATAAGCCTGTCTGCAGATAACTGCAAAGCAGTAATTTGCTCAGCTGAGATGCTGATATGTTCATGCAGTATAATACCAGAATTTTCAATGTTGGAAATGCCTACATTTTCTCAAGTTACTTAAACTTTTTTTTCCCCCCCCCAGAATGAGTTCTGGCTCCCTTTGCCTTGGTCTTGCTTGGTCTGCAGAAGTAACAAAAGGGAAATTCATTGCTGTATAAATAATTCTGAGCCTGCTTTGGAAGCAGGATCAGCAAGATGATGTTATACCTAAAAGCCATTTTTTTTCCCTGACTAAAACAGCAATCTAAAAATTCATCATGGTTTCATTATCAACTGAAAAGGAGATGTTAAAGCCAGCAAGCAGCCATTCATACACTGAATGATTCCAGTTAGTCAGTATAGAGCACTTACCTTTAATAAACCCCCTACTCCCTCTTTTGTATAACAACAAGAGAAAAAAGGAAAAGGAAAGAGAGATGTGAAAACAGAAATGAGGCCGAGGTGTTTTACCTTCTTGGCTTTAACAAGGGCCTGGAAGAGGTTGGTGAAGCCCCGGGCAGACGTAAGAATGAGCTCTTTCTGGCAGGAGTCATGAGGAGAGTTCTCCAGAAGCCGGCGATGCTGCGGACTCACTTTTTTCACCATAACCTGAAAAGAACAGTTACCGAGTCTCTCACCCTCCCATACTAGTAGCATGTGTCTTGCTTACTAGGATTCAGTAGAGATAAGGATACAAGTTCAGTTTCTAGCCTGTCATGGATGGAAAAACAGTGCATCCCCGGGACCTTAGAATTACCTCACTTTTCTTCCTTGAACAGAAATCGGGGCTCCGAAATCTGCTCTGAAGAAGAGACACATTAGCAGTATATCCTTAGAGGATGGTTGCTACCACAGATACCTCAAAATAAGAACTGATTTAGTGCAGTTTAACTCAGGGCTCTTATAACAACAAAGTTATGGCACTGAAATAAGAGACACGAAGAGGAATCACACAAACTGAATCCTCAAATGCTATGCTTCAAGTGAGAAGCTTGGGTAAACCCTTCCATTCCATTGCCATTCATTATTAGACCAAAACAGTACTGATGGGGAGACAAAAGAAAGTATGTAATGACTTCTAAGCAGACTAGTATCTGCTTCATGTTATATTTAGAGAAGTCCACAAGCATGAGTTTCATTTGAGGTGGAGGGCAAGTAAGTGTGTGTGTGTGTGTGTGTGTGTGTGTGTGTGTGTGTGTGTCGAGGGCAGTGGGGGGAAGAGCACCACATCCAAGATAGAAATCTGACAATTGGCATATTCCACTAAAAACAAGTCCTACAACAGAGAGCTGAAGTCTTCAGTGCAAGTCAATGAAAAATACTAAAAAATGGCTAAAAATGATGGTCTTTTATAAGTAGGTTATGAAGGAGAGATCCAGCAAATCTTGAAGACTTAAAAAGTACTTCTAGAAATGCCCTAAAAGAAAATGTTTCCACTTCAAGACATCTTGTGGCTACAAGAGAAAACAGTTACTCAACTTTGTGAGATCCCAAAAAAAGGGATCCAAAACCAACATTTCACAGATCATTCCTTTATCTTCTCTTCTCCTCCTCCTGCACCCTTATCCTTAAAAGTACAAGCAACATATTTCAGACTGCAGAAATGCTATCTAGATAGAAAATTTATTCCTAAGGATCCTAGTTTTCAGCTCACCTCATTGTCCCCAAGAGGCTGTGTCCAAACATTTTGAAGAGCCCGTCTCAGAACCAGTTGAACTTCGAACATTTGAAAGCCTGAGGCACGAAAGGAGGAGCAAAAATTTCAGAGGTGCAGAGAAGGCTGTTAGGAAAATATTTTTTCTAGATACAAAGACTGAACAGATGTTTCTCTGCCAGTGTGTGGGTGTTTTCTAAACACTAAATAGACTAGTTTACCAGAACAGGCCACGGACAGCAGCCTGTGGCTCTAGACATTCAGGGAAAGTGATGAAGTCCTCAGAATCCACATGGCCTAATAGTTGTTTCATACCACTCAAATCCTGCAGAATCATAGTCTCTTCTTCCTCTGCTCCTGCTATCCAGCATGTCACCTCATCAATGGCCTTCTTCATGCTTTCCTTGTCCAGGACACTGAAGTATGATAAGGGAGATAGAGAGGAAAAGCTCTTTATATGAGTCATCTCACGCCTTGATGTCAACGAGAGAATGTAGAAGTACCATTTCCCAAACATTCACTAAGTTCTTAACACCGTATCCTGTGATCTCAACCCTTCTCTGGAGAGACCACCACACACTGGAAGAGCTGACAGCAAGGCAATCATATCCACAAGATTTAGGATGACAAAACACAACCTGAATAACAGCGAGCTTCCAGGGTAGTCAGTATAGGAGGCAACTCCTTGGGGAACACTCACCTGTAGACTTTCCAGCTTCCTGACAAGAGATACTGCCTAAGGCTCTCCTCCTGCACCTCATTCATATATGGGATTCCATCTTTCAGGAACTGAAGGAGAAAAAGACTGATCACTCTCCCCTAGAGTTTCTCTCATCAAGCTACAGAATAGCTGGTTAGGCATGTCTAAAATGGGCATGTATTTGGGAGATGCTGATGTCCCTATTCCCCAAAACATTCCCTTCAGAAGCACACAGAGGTGTTCAAAGACTGCAAGCAACCCAATACGTATTTTTACATAAGGGAAGATGTACTTGTATATGGAGGAAAGAAAAGTATTCAAGTATTTTTTCACTTTAATCAGTCTTTTTTTTTTTTTTTTTGCTTTTATCTTCTCTTTAATGACATATTTCAAGAATATCACAATACCATGATGTTTCCTGTCCAAACTGCTAATCAGTGCTGTTAATGTGATAGTATAGCCCTGCTTTCGTAGGAGATGTGGGAGTACTTCAAATGCAGGTAAACTGAGACTTCCCCATGTTAGTGGCTAGTAGAGCTAACACAATGGGCTAGCAAGACAGTCTAGGTGCCCCAGGAAGGTCTGTTAAACATCTGCTCTCCTCAGCACACTAGAGAGGGGCTCTCTTCCTTAAGACCAGGGAATCTGGTGTAGGCAGACAGAGAAATGGCCATTGCCTCTGTGGCACCTCTGAAGCCAACGGTGGCTCTCCCTGTTGACAGTGAGCCACAATGTCATCATACATATACTTTAGCAAGAAGGTACGTAAAACAGAAATACAGCATTTGAGGATGTTAATTCTAACCTCTCCTGTAGTTACACAGACTTCTTCTGTTCCAGATTTCTGCTGCAGTGACTACCTACCTTATTATAGTCAAAGCCATAATGAGACAGGAACTGAATGCTAGATGCAGAGAGGGTGAATTCAGGATCCATAGCTCCAAATGTTGAGGGAAAGAGAAAAAAGTTGTATGAATGCACCACATACCTACAGCAAAATGAAAGAAAATGTCTCTAGAAGACAATTACAGTAATGGCATTAACCCTTGCCCAGAAACTTCTCCTTAAAAATCTCAATTGCACTATCTTTGTTCTAATAGAAAACTGCAAGCTGCTCTGGAAAGGATGTGTTTTACTTACTTGTTTTGCTTTTCATGTGAGAATATCGCCAGTCCTACATGAAAGAGAAACCTGAGCTGAAATGACAACGTTGAGCTGGATGCCTACTCATACTAAGAAAATCAGGCAATGGATGTGGAAATGTCCCAACGGGGTGCAAGGTTTTCATCCACTAATGATGCACTGAAATCTTAACAGCAACTGCCAGGTCAGTCCCCAGCTCCCTGACAACTGGGCAGTAACAGCGTTCTAGGGCTGAATGGCAAAGGAACCAAATTTGATTCAGCAGCAAATAAAACTGAACAATGAGTGGGAGCAGGTAAGCTAGTGACAAGAGACTCTAACCATGCATACCAAGGTGAGCGGGTGCCAGTTACACTTCACAGGCATTCGAAAGTAACAGGCACAATAGAAGAACAGTTTTCCTTACTTAGGTCCCTGCTTACATAATAAATCTCAAAAACGCTCATTAAGACCTTCCATGGCCTAAGCTTCTGAAGAATATCTTAAATGTTTTGGAGCTGATTTTTGACCTATATCTAGTTCTTTTTGAAAATGGTTAACAGCTTTTCCTCCACAAAAGGCCCTTCCTAGTTGATTTTAAAAAAAAAACAAAAAAAACTTAAAGATATCAGTAACACTATCCCACCATCTCCAACAGTGCCCCTACTCAGTACCCTTGAAATAAGCTACTATGACCTCCTTCTAGATTGCTGTCCCCGGTTTTGAAAGCCCTGTGTTTGTAGCTATAATCCTTAAATATAAATAACCTTAAAACAAGCAGAAGTAATTGGCCGACTCGACTTTAGATTGCTTACAGTATTAAAAAGCTGAGGATAATTATTAAACATTTGTTTTTGTAAAAAAAAAACTACAGTAGCAAACAGATGGTTTTAACAGAGATTTGCAGAACTAACCCCAGCTGGCAAAAGGCAGGTTACAGCTGGGATCTAGGGAGTTGGTTTCCTCTTCTTGGTCGGGAGCAGCACTTACCAAACTGACTAACGGTGAAGCGCTGAACGCTCTGCCTGGCCTTCTGATACCACTCGGCCGGGGAATCAAACAGACTATTAAAAAATAACAATAAAAAGGGTGGGGTGGAGGAAAAGAAGTAAAAATAAGTACTTTTGCAATACGCTGATCTGTTTCTGCAAAGCTACAGCACAACTCTTCCTCACCCTTCAAGTGCAACACCTTTACCTTGGCTTATTGCTCAGCGGGAAGGCCGCATGCAGGCCTGTGAACTCCATATCGAGCCCTGTTGGGACAGAGCACACACGAATGCAACACGTGAAACGCTCACTTCACCTGCTCCGGACACGCATCCCTGAACTGCTTCTGCTCGCTGCGGCCTCTTGGCCAAGGCCACCAACAGCGAGCTCAATGGAAAGAGGGGGCAGTCGGATATTTCCCTAAGGCACTCAGCAGGACGAGGCAAGGAAAACGTCTGTGCGGGGCATGGGTTTCTAACACAGCATACTCGACTAAAACCTCACCACACAAGCACACATATATACACACACATATATGGTGTTCACACTAGAGTTCGACACCTCTGTGGCTGCTTTTCCCGGCTCTGCCCCCGCTCGGGAGAGGGGCGGTACCGGGACCGAGGAACCGCTCTCTCCCCAGTCCGCCGGGGGGCCCGCGGGCAGGAGCCGCCTCGCCCGCGCGCTCCGCCGCAGCCTCGCGGAGGCGGGGGCAGCCCGGGCGCCCCAGGCCCTCCCGGGGCCCCGCTCCCCGCCTCACCCAGGAAGGCGGCGCGGCGCAGGCGGCGCCGCAGGCGCGGGAGCCGCCGCGCGAACCCCGCCGCGCCCACCTCCATGGCCGCCCGCCGCCCGCGCCGCCACGCGCGCCATGGGCCGCGCGGCAGCCAATCGGGGCGCGGCCTCGGCCCCGCGCCACGCCCCCCTGCCCGCCCCAGCGGCCGTTGGTGCGTCCTGCCCCAGCGGCCGTTGGTGCGTCCCGGCCGCCGAGTAGCTCCGATGAACGCTACAAAATAACACCAGCCCGAGGACGGGCGAGAAGCGGCGCGAATTCAGCGCTTCCACTGCTTCCCAGCGCGCCTCGGGGCTCTCCGGCTGTCATTTGAATCCAGCCCCTCAGCCTGCGCTCCCCTGAAGCCTCATCTGGGCTCCTTGCCTTTGCTGGAGCTCATCAGTTGCAGAACTAACTCTCCCCTGTAAATATGGGGGACTGAATTGTATGAAAGGAGGTGGCAGTGAGGCAGGGGTCTGTCCTGCAAAGTGCCTATCCGTGGGACAAGAGGCAAGGGCCTCAAGTTGCACCAGCGGAGGTTCAGGTTAGACATTAAGAAAAAAATTCTTCATGGAAACACTGGTGAAGCCCTGGAAGAGGCCCAGGAAAGGGGCAGGGTCACCATCCCTGGCAGCACTCAGGAAACACATAGGTGAGGCACTGAGGGACGCGGTGAGCAGGCATGGGCTGTGGGCTTGAACTCACACCCACCTCCTTGGACTGCATTGCTGGGAAGCACTGCAGGCAGATCAAGCACACACGCTCACAGCACAGTTCTGCAGCCGAGCAGGGCAAAATATTGCTTGAGCACAGATAACGGGAAGAGGCATCTTAGCACCTGCAGCTGTTACTACAGGCCAACTTCACTCCTGGACGTTTTGCTAAGAATCATTTAGAAAAGATTTGCCAGAGAAATCCAAAGATGACTTGGGATAATTAACTCTTCTTACAGTAAGTAAACAAAGAGCTTGGCTGTATTCCAAGCATTTACCCAATGAATGTATTTTGCTAGACTGCTTGCAGAGTTCAGGTTAAAAGGAACACAAAAACTCGTATTACAAAGAAATAATTCAACATATTGCAGCAATTCAAGACTTCTAGTATTAAATCAGCAACATGGCATCTTGATGCAGCAGTTACTGAAATACATTCAATGTTGCCTGAGTGACCACTGCTCAGACCATGACAACGGTTCTGTCGTCAAAGAAATCTGTTCATAATTTTAGAATCAAAAATAAGACACACCTCTGTCCATTTAAAAATATTTTATTATAAGATGCCATGCTCCAAATTGTTCCAGCTCTGGACCTTCACCATGTCTGTACACACACCTAAACAGATGATTGTTGTTCTGTGGTAAGTTTTCCTGACAGTCTCTGTGCTATCTTTATCGATAGATTCTTCGTGGCTCCTGCAGAACAACACCACCCTCCTTCATAGCTTTTTCAAATTCCTGAATCTATTTTGAAAGATTGAAAAAAAAAAAAAAAAAAAAAAAAAAGAGAGAGAAAAACCAATATAACTTTTTCCCATCCCACACAGAAAGGAAATAAAGTCAGCACTGAAATGTAATATGTAGAGAGGTGGAGGTTAACCGCCTCACTGAAACAACAGGAATTACAGCTTGTCAGAGTTATCCTTCAACTGTAGCAAGGAGAGATTTGTCAAGCCACAAAACAATGATGTTCACGAAGAGTAAAATAAAATATTTAGAATGAAAAAGAGCAAAATTGTTTTGAGGAGATGGATACTTGCCGAGTCACAACGACGCTCCCAGGGGATGACTGCTTTGAAGTTCACAAAGTTGATTCCCGCTTCCAAGCAGCGCTGTGCCATGACGTGGCCAAGGTTTTTGCACGCTGTCACTCCTTTAGGGCTGTACAAGTGCTTCTTTATAGCCCACTCTCGGGTAGAGGCAGACACTACCACATCCCCGTTGCAGCGCTCAACAAAGGCTTCCACATAATGCTGTGTCCGCTCGAACCGCAGTCTGGATAAAGGAAAAAAATACCATGGGATATGAAGTGTTTTCCACATCTAAAGACAGAAAACCATTAAGTACACATTATATGTACAGATAATGTACATATTTAATGTACACAACATATGTATATATTAAGTACATATTATATGCAATTCACTGATGAAAAAGAACTGTAATAATAACAACAATAGTGATATTTTCTATTGATTTTAGTCAGGGGGGTTATTTCCTTTTATTAGGACATAAAGCAGGACTTGAAGCAACTTCTGGTGTGAACTTTTGGCTCAGGCTTCAGTACACTGTTAGGGCAGGTTGAACAGCTACTGAGAACACAGGGGAGAGCAGGCAGGCAAGTCAGCAGAGTTCTGACTAAATCTTTTAAAACTTTCAAAGCTTTTAAGTTACGGATGTCGAGAACGATAACACATTTTTATACAATGCTGTCACATTAAGAAAAGGCAACATTTCTTTCCTGCCTTGTGCTTAAGCAGTACTGCTATGCTCTAACATTTAATCAGATTGTTACTAGTAACTATTTCCCATTGCTCTTCAAGAAAACAAAACCAAAATAAAACGGAAAAAAACCCCACAGATTTTCAGGTACAAACTGAATAGGATTCTTCCTTTAAGAAAAATAATAATAATTGGCCAACAAAAAAGGAAATTATTTTCCAGAGAATAAGTGATCATTTTCTAAAGAGATGACTACTTTTCTGCCTCACATAAAACAATAATACATGGCCATAACAGGTGTAGAACTAGGTAATTTGTAAGTTAAACAGCAGTTCTATGGTGACTGCTACCTTCAGAGTAGTTAGAAAGATTGCAAACACACACATAAATTTCCATGTGATAGAGAACTGTTCTCTGAATACAAAAGATGATCTACTTTAATTCTTTTGAAGTCTTCATTCTGGGAGTGGCTTTCTGCCTCACCTGTGCCAGAACTCTCGCTTGGGCCACGTCGTCTTCCAGCCGCGCTCCTTCCTAGCCAGGGCCATTTGCTCCAGGTTCCGAGGGTTCCTATTAGCAAACTCAGGGGCAACAATATCATTTTCCCTTGTGTCCACCTCGCTCTCAGTTTTGAGGCCAGCTGCCACTGAGGCAAAACGAGGAGCTGGAGAGAAAGCACAAAACATTCTCACATGCAGTGCATGCAGCAGTATGAATACCATTGAGCACAAAGCCAGCTTTGTTTTTGTAAGCACCAAATGGATCGTTACTAGAGCTCAAATGCTTTCCTCATTTCACGGGTGGATTGTAAGCTAACAATGAAATGTACGCAACATTTAACTGTGCTTCGGGACCCCCATGTGCAATGTCAGTTCAGTCACAGCGCGGCGATCCCTAGGCTGAAGGCTCTAGGATATTCCCAAAGGGACGGAGCCCGCACCACGACAGCCCCGGCGGGGCGGCCTCTCCGGGGCACCCACCTGCGGCGCGGAGCCACAGCCGCCCGGCCGCGGCGCCCAGGAGGCGACAGCTCCGGGTACCCAGCGCCATGGAGAGGCGGCCCCGCTGCGTCCTGCCCGCCCGCTCACAGACACCCGAGCGCAGCCATCTTGGGGAAGACAGACACCGGAAACCGACAGCCAGACGACTTCCGCCCGCGCTTGATGATGTCACGTGGGGGGTGGAGGGCAGGCTGCGCGTGCCCGCACCCTCCTCCAAATGGCTGCCGGGAGGAGCAGCCCCTCCTTCGAGGCAGTGGAGCCCTGCGGGGACGTTGGACCGGTGACCGGAGCCTCTGGGAACAGTCTCCGCGCCCAGAAGACGCCAGGCTGCCCCGCGGCACTGCAAAAGCCTTCCCAAACTTTTTTTTTTTTTTTTTTTTTTTTTGTTGTAGCTGTAATCAGACGGTGAAGAGCGCTGGAGTGCAAGATAAGAGCTTACTAACTGACCAACCGGTGTGAAATGGCCCTTAGGTGGTAGTAGTAGTTACAGGCCAGAACTGAGGTTCCTGTTTTGAAGCGTGAGACACCGTCCAGCTGAGGCCCAGGAACTCGCTTCCCGTTGAAATCCAGCAGCGTTTTCCAGAGGGAAAAACGGGGACGGGTGCGCATGCGCGAGCCGCGTCGCCTTCTAGAACCTCCTGGAACAGCCCGCGCCTCCGCGACCGCTGCCTCCCACCAGCGGTGACGACTGGCAGCGGCGCGGGCCAATCGCGGCTCAGAGCGTCCTTACGGAGGGCGGGGTGCGCTGTGGGATTGGGCGGGCGGGCATGGTCCCGCCCCTCTACCGGGGGTCGGGAGGGGCTGGGGTTCCCATCGTGCCTAGCGCCGGCGCCGTCTCCGTGCGGTGCCGCTCCCTGCGCGTGTGGCGCTCGCGGGACATGGCGGCGATGGAGGGGCCCCTGGCCGTGTTCGGCGAGCGCACGAGCGGCGACACCATCCGCACGCAGAACGGTAGCGGCCGCGGGCCGGCGCTTCGTGAGAGCGGGGGAGGGACGCGGGAGACAGAAAGGAAGTAACATGGCGCCGTCTGCATGCCGCCATGTGCTCACCCGCCCCATGGAGGGGCGATCCTGGTCCTTCAGCGCCCTCGGCTCGCGGGGATACGGCTGCTGCTGATTGCACCGGCCTCTTGTTCCGCCCCTCGAGGAGCCGAGCTGCGGACGGGCAGCCGTGCTGCTCCATAGCTGCTTTGGCAGTGGGGACCCTCCTCTAGAGACATGTCTCGCTGTTGCTCCCGCTCTCACGTTGCTCACGGTTTGAAACCAAGTCTGGGGCCAAGTCTGCAAATTTGAGTCGGTTCCTAGGGTAGTTATGGAGTAGGTAAAAGGAGTAATTGAAGATCTATCTTTTAATCATTATGTGAGTTCGATGAAGTTCTTAAAACTGCATACTCAAGGATGCTTAAGGTGAAGGTTTCTATTGTATGACTCAGAAAAATCTCTGACACAACCAGATCATTTCTATTCAGTAAGTTGAAATTACTCATTCAAAGCAAGAGAAAAAGACTACCGTTTAGAGTTCAAAGTAAGCTATTCCCATTATACTACCACTTTTTCATTTTCCAGATTAAGTGGCTATGCTTGTGGGATAGAGAAAAACTTGCCACGGTCTGAAGGAAAAGGTTTATTGTATCTTTTTCCTATATGAAGTTGGCAGAACATCACTTAAACACGCCAAATAAGTGTTTCATTTTACTCACAGGCCTATTCATGGTAAAAAATATGGGTTGTTCATATATGGGAATACCCTTGTTCTGCACCTGCGCACTCCCATGTGCTGCTTTCTTTGTGAAGCTGTGAGTAAAGTGTCACAGCAGACTTGCTGCTACTAAGAGAAGCAGTGCAACCACCCTCTTCAAAGTAGGGCTTTTCTGACCTTTGCAGAGTCCTGTATGAATATTATGATCCAACATAAGTTACTTTTCTGAGGTGTTTTGTTTTTTTTTTTTTTTTTTTTTTTTTTTTTTTTTAAGTCAGCTTAGTGAGCATAACCTATTTGGACAGAAAAGTAAGGAGTGGCACATTGTGTTCTTTAGCAGCAGCAAGCCATTACACAGCTAAATAATGTTTAATCTACTTTAGTTTTCTTATGTGTGGGTTCCTGACACAGTGTTTTCTAAGCCTGACTGCGTATGAAGTTGGCAGGAAATAATCTATTTTATTTTGTTCATGCAGTTACTGCTGCATCTGCTATTGCCAACATAGTGAAGAGTTCTCTTGGGCCAGTTGGTCTGGATAAGATGTTGGTGGATGATATTGGGGTAAGTAATCGTTCCCTCAGGAGACAGTGCCAGGATGATTAGTATATCTGAACAAGAGTGTTTTCACTTCAAGTGCTTCATAGGTTTAACATGCACACACATATGTCTGTCCGTGACGTGGAGGGGAAAGGAAAAGAAATGGATGACCACAGTGAAAGGGACACTACTAGCTGTCACATAATTTTGTGTTACATTGTTTTACTGTAATTTAGTAAAATACTAAAAATGGTTTCTTTTTATGCATTATTTTTATTTGCAGTACTTGATAACATACGAATGAATGGTACTGTTAAAAGTCAACCCTGTTAGTGGTGTAGATTTGTATACCTCAATTGCTGCAGGAAGAGAGATAACATTTCTGTGAATTCTAGTGAACCCATAGCCATTTCAAAGCCTACTTTATTGCCAACCTTGCAATCTGTTACAGTATTTTTGAAAGCCATGGCAATCTCTTAAATTTGTTAAAGAATGATCACTGCAGTATGGAATAAAACTGTTAACATGGAAAAAAGGTAGATAAGTTCACGTTACCACATTTTTTATTTCTGAAAGATAAGGACATGACAGTGGGGGAATCAAGATTCTGTATTAATAATAGCACTGTCTCTGCAGTTGGATTCCTGGTATTTAAAAAAAGAAAAAGATAAAAAAAATTGGTCATAATACAGGTTTTCATTAATTTCTTCCATTTTTATTCACAAATACTTTGTGAATACGCTGCGATGTTACATAAATAGTATAGAAGTCAAAAGAGGAAAAAATAGAAATAAACTTGGTATTAACATTTGACTCTTCAAATTCAGGATGTCACCATTACTAATGATGGTGCAACTATCCTGAAACTGCTGGAAGTAGAACATCCTGCTGCAAAAGTTCTTTGTGAGCTGGCAGACCTGCAAGACAAAGAAGTCGGAGATGGGACCACTTCTGTGGTATGTACAAAGGATTAACTTTATAGAGTGAAAAAAAACCCTGTGGTTTTCTGAATGCAAGCTGATTTTATAAAGCAAATTACACAACGAAGAAATTTGACTCTGATGTTTTAGGGATGCTAGTTTTCCATTTTGTTTCCATTTAACCAGTGCTCTGGAGTGGTTTGAAGTTTGAGGATAGGATATCTTAGTTGATGTTCTGAATATTTGATCAACAAGAGAAATGAAAATATAGTTGAGCTAATAAATAAGGATGCTAAGTAGTAAAACCGTACCCGAGACTTGTGATAATTTGCAAACTATTAAGTAGTTGCTGAGAAGAAAAAAAAATCAGGTGGCTTTTTTTTCCTGAGGTTGGAAACCACTTGCAATATCAAGTTTAAGTACTTTTTAACACTGAGTAGACATAGGACAATCCATTGTGAATTAGCTTGCCAGTCAGTGCTGACAGGTACTTATTTGGTTGTCTGGAACATGTGTATTTAGTGTTTATATTTTAAACAGGTGATAATTGCTGCAGAGCTTCTGAAAAATGCAGATGAACTAGTGAAACAGAAAATTCATCCTACCTCCATTATTGGTGGATATCGACTTGCTTGCAAGTAAGAACATACTACGACTGAAGTGTATTCTGTTTTTTTTAAAGTACTGTGATTTCAATCACATGAGTACACGTGATTTGTTTAGTTCTTTATTTATGAGTGCATTAATATGGATTCTGTGGAGCAAAGTAACTTTCTTTTTCTTTGTTGTAGTTTCAGTGTTGAGCTTCTATATTACTAGAGTAAAATGTCATTTGTAATGTCTTAGAGGATGAACTGACTATTTCATTTCGGTATTCTTTGGAGTAATATTTAGGAGGTTTGACAACATGCAAGACTTTTTCCTTTGTGGGAGTGGTTTTCTTTAACAATTCTTGTTTTTATTCTACAGAGAAGCAGTTCGCTACATCAATGAAAATCTCATTATTAACACAGATGAATTGGGCAGAGAATGCCTAATTAACGCTGCTAAAACATCAATGTCCTCCAAGATAATAGGAATGTATCCTTTAGCTTGATTAAGTTATATAAGGAAGAATTATTGTCTGGAGAGCTTGAGTAGCGAAGATAGTTTACCTTGTGGCTGCTCTTATGGTTGGGAATAGTAGCTACTCCGTCATTTTATAATGGGATTGGAAAGGACTCTTCACAGAGGTTGAAGTCTGGCATGGGAAAATATGTCCAGATACAAACTATTTGAACCTGGATAGACACACGTGCCGTAATAGTTCTCATGGTGGATTGATTCTTTCCTTACTGAGTTGCATGTTAGTGACACTAGCAAAGGAATTGGGTGAACAGAAGAAAGCATTGCAGAAATCAAGTACCTGGGGAGTAAACATGCAGGAAGGAAGGTTGCATTTTACTGTGTAGTTGCATGAGAACTTTTGTTTTAAGCCTCTGTGCTAGAAAGTGAAGGCAACTTCGTCATAGCATAGATGTTTTTGTTAAGGAACACAAGGTAGGTAAAATAAAAACAGTTACATTATAGTAGTTTGTCTTAATTTTTAAAGGTGAAAAATCACGTTAAAATTATTTGTTATCTTAGAGGAATAGTAAAGTATGTTATGAAAGGAAACTAAAACTCTCATAGTCTTTTGCATTTTTTTATTTTTATATATACACATGCATGAAAACACAATACTGTTTTTTTCTTAAGTTTAGCCTTAACAGCATTTTAGTGACAGTGATTTCTTTGCCAATATGGTGGTGGATGCTGCCCTGGCAGTTAAATACACAGACCAGAAGGGTCAGGCTCGGTATCCAATCAACTCGGTTAACGTTTTGAAGGCACACGGACGCAGCCAGAAAGAAAGTATTCTGGTGAACGGTTACGCTCTGAACTGTGTGGTGGGTTCGCAGGGTAAGAACGTGGTGCATTTTGTGGAGACGCGGGTCCTTTCTGTCATCAAGTAATTGGATAATTTTCTGGAACATCAGTATCTCCTTGTGAGAGCCACTGTCAAGTTTATAGAGATGTTTAGCAGAGTTATGTTGTCATAACTTCAAGGATGTGACACCAGGTCAGCTCTTCATGGTCTTTTGAGGGGCTATGGGAAGGTGTCCATAAAAAGTAACATTTTAGTAGATTCTGAAAGATATTTTATGTTTTCCAAAATTTTATTAATACATTTCTGTAGTAGTGCAGAATTGGAGAAGGCACAAAGCAAAAATATAAAAGTAATTCTAGTTTTGTTTTCTGTTGCTGTTTTTCTATGTTAAATGGGTTTTACAGAATTCTTTCTTATTCTCTCTCTGCAGGTATGACCAAGAGAATAGTTAATGCAAAGATTGCATGCTTGGACTTCAGCCTGCAAAAAGCAAAAATGAAGCTTGGTGTTCAGGTTGTTATCTCTGACCCGGAGAAGCTGGATCAGATAAGGCAGAGGTGTGTGGAAGCCTAGGAAGCTCATGGGGTTTCAGGGGCTTTTGCTTTGATCTCCTCTGTTCAGGTGGCTTGTACTTAGAACTGAGCGCAAGAAGTAAAAACATCTTAAATGTTGGTAAGAGTAGATAATAATTGTAAAATACTTCAGTTTGGACACAGGACTAGAGCAAAGTCAGTTTCAGAGAAATCCACCTCCATTTGTGCAGTGGTTTCTTCTCCTGGTGGAGTTGTGCTCTGAGGTTTTAGAAAATTGACTGAAGAATGTGATGGCAAGATTTTTAAATCCATTTTTACAGCTTCGACATTGTCCTTGCAGAGAGTCGGACATTACAAAAGAAAGAATCCAGAAGATTCTGGCTACTGGTGCCAACGTTATTCTGACCACTGGAGGCATCGATGACATGTGCCTGAAATACTTCGTTGATGCTGGTGCCATGGCAGTGCGCAGAGTCGTGAAAAAGGATCTTAAGCGCATTGCAAAGGCATCAGGAGGTATGAGTGGGGGAATTCTAGTAATTTTATTCATAAGCGTTAGCTGCTGTTAGGGAATTGTTAACGGATTTTCTTGATATGTGAGACCCTGCAGTATCAGGGATTGCTGCCTTGTAGCAGCCTTTCTTGCATTGTGCAGGCTTCCTTGTAGACGGAGTAGGAACCACAGCCTCTAGTAGTTCATGAGTCTCTTATCAAGCACACCCTCATAAGCCAATGTTTATGGAGAGTGATTTTTTTATTGTGTTATGTACCTTATATAGAGAGTTTTGGACAAACCATGAACTCAAAAAACATCAAGTACCTACTGAAAAAAACTTTGGTCACAAAGAGATCTTTTCAGCTACTTCCTGTGCTGTTACTTTTCTTTTTGATAACAGAAACTTGGAAGAAAGCATTTTTATTTTAGTAAAGCATGGAAACTTGCATTGATTGTGGAAAAAAACAGTACAAGTTAAC
Source organism: Eudromia elegans (assembly GCA_003342815.1). Taxonomy (NCBI): domain Eukaryota; kingdom Metazoa; phylum Chordata; class Aves; order Tinamiformes; family Tinamidae; genus Eudromia; species Eudromia elegans. Next base: position 665,100 of record PTEX01000055.1, on the reverse strand, counting down.
TAAGAACAGCTCTACTGATTATAAACTGCAGAAAACTGAATTTCTGCCTACAACCTAGCTTTCTTTGACTTACGATAATCTGGAAATCTACTTAAGATGCTTTTCTGTTCTTGTTTTTCCTTTCTGTATGCTGGAAGTTGGCAAAGATTTTTCTGGAAGAGAGTGCTAGTCTTTTTGTCTCTTTCACTATTGCTGTTATTACTTTTTTTTTTTTTTTTCCAAGCAACCATATGTTCAACCCTTGCTAACCTTGAAGGAGAGGAGAGTTTTGAGGCCGTAATGTTGGGACAGGCAGAAGAGGTGATCCAGGAGAGAATTTGTGATGATGAGCTGATTTTAATCAAGAAGTAAGTAACTCCTTTAGAATACTTGATTTTGTTCATAGTCAGTGAAGTTTGAAGATAAAATCCCATTTATTTGCTTCCATGCTTTCTCAGTGGTATGAGGAGTTATACGCATGGGAAAGATTATATAAGTTTCCTGCGAATTAGAGATGAAAGTGCCAGTGTTTCATCTCTCCTGCTGGGGCTGGACAGCTCTCTCATGAACCAGAATGTCAGCTTGGTCTATGGGCTTTATTTTAAAATGTTGTGTTTGGAGGAAAAAAAAAAAAGTTACCCTTTTCTCTAAGTATTGTAAAGTACTATTAAATTGAGAGATATTTTAGCATTATGGTCCTGTTGGATTCTCTTAACAAATAATAAAGACAAATACCATCAGAATAATATAATACTTTTTTTTAAAAAACTTTATTGCTCAAGAGAATAATTACTCCTTCTGCACACTGTACATTCCATTAAGGTTGCAGTGTGCCAGTGCTGCCTGGTATCTGGACACTTAAAGAGTATCAGAGTTGAACTTGATGGTAGCTGCACATAAACTTCTCTGCTGTGTATCAGAGTGGACTGTTGTCCATCAGAGTGGCAGTGTCACTTGCGCAAATTAAACAGCTGCTTACACTACACTGTGAGCTGTCTTTGGCTCACTGGAAGGCTGGGTTAAAAAAGGGAACTTTAGTGTCTCCTGTGCTATCGCTTCTATTCCCAAATGTTCTGACACCATAAATACCAAATAAAGTGTTTAGCTTCCCTAATACTCTTCTGTTCCTCTACTTTGTTGAAGATTTCTTGACAGTCATACTTTGTCAGGTAACTTTTGTTAAAATAGTAAACACTAGGCTTGGTTCATGTATTTCAGGCTCTTGACTTGCTAAATTACAGTGTGCAGATCCTTCACTGTGGCATAATAAGGTTTTGTCCTACACGTTTGTGGAACGCATTTGTAGAATTTAGTGCCACTGAACTCTGTTTAAAAAAGGGAAAAATAATGGCAAGAAGAGTTTGAATTATATCCCCTTAAGCTTAACTGACTTGTGCTTCCTTTCTGACAGCACAAAGGCTCGTACTTCAGCATCAATTATTTTACGAGGAGCCAATGACTTCATGTGTGATGAAATGGAACGGTCTATACATGACGCACTCTGTGTTGTTAAAAGGGTTTTGGAATCCAAATCTGTTGTCCCAGGGGGTGGTGCTGTAGAGGCAGCTCTCTCAATATACCTTGAAAATTATGCAACAAGCATGGTAAGTCTTGTTCAAAGTAACCATTTATGTGTGTTAAACTTGGACCATTTTCCTAATGTTAATTTTCAAATACTTGTACCAGGAGTCAATGTTGTGCTGCAGAAGACACAATTAGCTTATAGAATGTAAGATCCTCCTCTAAAATGATGGTGTGAATCCTCTATCATATTTATGCCATGGGATTCTCTGGCCTAAAACAAGTCTTGTCTGTAAAAACTTCTATCTCCTGACCTTCTTGATCATGTTTTTATTACTCTTCCATTGCAGCAGTTGGTTTAAGATGTCTTTCCTCTCTGTAGGGATCACGCGAGCAACTTGCAATAGCGGAATTTGCAAGGTCCCTCTTGATCATTCCAAACACATTGGCAGTAAATGCTGCGCAGGATGCCACAGATCTCGTTGCGAAGCTGAGAGCATTCCATAACGAGGCACAAGTTAATCCGGATCGCAAAAATCTGAAATGGCAAGTAGGGGTAGTCTAGTTGGAGTAAAGTGGGTCGTATCTTAGACAGAAAGTTGTCTTAGTAGTTCACTCAAGGTTTTGTGCACTGAGTAATGATGGAAGAGTTAAGCGATAGTCTACATTTACTTTACTGTGTTACCTCTCCTTCTGATAGTACTTCCTCTTTTCAGGATTGGTCTGGACTTGATCAATGGAAAACCTCGTGATAACAAACAAGCTGGAGTCTTTGAGCCAACTGTGGTCAAAACTAAAAGCTTAAAGTTTGCAACAGAAGCTGCAATCACCATTCTTCGAATTGATGATCTCATTAAACTGCATCCTGAAACTAAAGAAGATAGAGGGTGCTATGAGGATGCAGTTCAGTCTGGAGCTCTTGAAGAATAACTTAGGTCTTATTTATGTTTGCGTAGCTTACAAGAATGGAAAGTATAAAGTGTTAATAAAACATGTGTTTGAAAGCTGCTGCGATTTACTGTGAATGAATTAAGTCTTCAAGAACAAGAGTGAAAATGAAGGGAGTTGGGTTGAGAAGTTAGGTTCTAGGTATGGTAATAATTAGCCTGTACTGTAGCCTCTAACTGTAGGTGGAAGCATGATCACTATATTCACTGGCAAAAAATTATCCAGTATGTTTAAGGTTGTAGGTGGGAAAGAAAAAAAGACAAGCTGCTGTAGTCCTCTTGACAGTTTATTAGTAAACCCAAACCTTTCCAAGAGTTAGGGGATCCATACCTCATACAGTCATCTCTCAACACACATAGCTATTCCCATCCCGCCTCCGATGCAGAGCGCAGCAACACCGTATTTTCCACCTGTGCGTTCCAAGGCGTGGAGAAGAGTGACCATGATGCGGCAGCCTGAGGCACCAAGAGGGTGGCCAAGGGCAATGCCCCCACCCTGGCTGTTAACCTGCAAGAAAGGGTGATGCAGAATCACAGTGGGAATCCTGATGGCCTTGGCCTTGAGTGTGAATATACATCAAACCACGAGCATGATGTTGAGAAAAGTTATAACAGCTGTTACATCCCTTTTTAATGAATATTTTCTAAAGACTGCATCTGCTCTAGTCAAATGCGTTTCTTGGCTGAAGATGCTGTGGGTTAGTTGATGGGAAGGCTGGGAGGGGATGTTGCATGCAAGTTGGCCAGCAGTAAATTTAAGTTCTGATGCCAATAAAAGCACTCAAGCAGTTACCTATCCTCGCATTTAAAAGTTACTGTACCAATGTTGTAGCCTGCACTATTGGGGAACCATCTTCCTTTGAGCAAAGCAAACTGCAGCAGAGTACAAGCCCCGTGTGTCTGTTGCAATTCCCACACTTTTTGCTTATGGCAAAGTGAGTGCAAGAAGAGTGCTTTCACCTCTCAGCCTTGAATACCTTCCAGGATGCACAGAAGGGAATTACTTCAATTTACAGAGGACAAACTACTTAAGATACTTAGTACACATTACCTTTTCTGGATTTATTTTCAGTTCTTTTGTTATTGCAACAGATAGTGCTGCAAAGGCTTCATTAATTTCAAATAAGTCAACTTGGTCCAGAGTCCAGCCAGCTTTGGCAACCTGCAAACAAACAGAGGCTTTATTTTCTTGGTACTGAGGAAGCTTTTCATGAGATTTTAAGTTGCAGCTCATCTAAAGCCCTGTCTCTTAAAAAGGTGAAGCAAATAGAAATTGAGTTATTTTCAGATTCTTGAAACTAACAGGCAAAGTTTCTGAGCGTTATGAAAAGTAGCTACAACTTGGTGACTGCTCTTAAAATTTATTTTACATCATGCCCACTGGTACCGTTACAGTTGTATATATGTACATACGCAGTACCAGTAATGGATAATTTGAGAATGTGTTTAAATGTATTTTTTAACCTACAAAAAGCAGTGTTTCTCTCAATATCTAACTCTGTCGTTCTCATAGAGATTTTCAGTGTTTACCACAAACTTCTCCATAGGAAATAATGAAATGACCATTAGTTGTAGGTGTCACGTGTAATTGGTCCAGTCTCTCCTGCCTTTCGGATGAAATTTGTCCCTTTAAACTTTTCACAGTTCTTTCGAAGACAGCTGAGCTTAGTGCTTTCACATGAGAAGCTATTCTGTGGCGAAAGAGCCTACTTAGGTGAAACATGCCTAAGCCTGTACCTCCGTCAGAGTTTAACCTTGCTCGCTGCGTTTCTAATGACAGTTTTGTCAGCAGAATCTTTTGCAGCAACCGTCTTTCACAAGCAGCCCACCAGGCTGGTGCGGCTCCTCCAGGGAAGGCCAGGGATGGCAGCCCAGCATGTGTGTTAGGAATCAGTGTGGCACTGGAGAAGCAGCTCATTCCGTTTCTGTTTCTGTTTGGCAGTTTAACAACCCAGGACTGTTCTCCTGGGGACTGAAGAGGGAGCATCAATGGATGCAACAGTGGTCTGAGCATGGGAGATGCCGTCCTGCAGTGCATCTTCTCCTTTAGTTTCACCTGAAAGGAATCCTGCTCAAGTGCTCCAACAGTTTTGCAGTGCCAATCCCAGCAGAGGATACCATCAGATTTGCTGACGTAGGTGCCCTTGCTGATCCCTCTCAGTGCCACACTACAAATGCCATTGTACGGCAATATGAAAAGTCATCTCACGGCAAGACCAAATCATCCCTCCATTAGATTAGTATAGACATTCATAACATTTGATCTTTAGCCTCTCAGGGTATATGTAAAAGGCTTTCTACAAACTTGGCTAGTTTACTTTCTGAACTCTGTTCATGTATGTTTAAAATTTTTCAGTGAATAGGTACTAGGGCTGAGTAGCAGTGGTGGTCTAAGTCTTACATACTCTGCTTTTTAAAGTCTTTCTTTCACTTATTTTTTTCTACAAAGTTTTCCTTATGACAAAGAAAAAAAAATCAAGTAATGGCCAGTCAACAAATAGAAGTTACAAGCATTTTTTTTTCTTAACAGTAATTACATAATTACTCACAGCTTGCTTTATTGCTGCAATGGGTCCTACTCCCATTATGGATGGGTCTAAACCTGTCTGAGCCCAAGATACAATCCGGGCTAAAGGTGTAAGACCTCTCCTAGCAGCTTCTGATTTCTTCATAAGAACTACAGCTGCAGCTCCATCATTAATGCCTGTTTAAAAAAAAAAAAAAAAAAAAAGTATATTTTGGCGGGACTTATGGCTTTTGTTATAGTACATTTTTCTGCTTGTGTAATTTCACAATTTATGCAAAACAAATAAAACAAAAATCACAAAACTTTTAATGGTTTAAGTCAGCTGAAGCTGTTCAAATCAGAATCTGACCAATGATATATACACACACTCTTAAAGCATACTCCCAAAGTTACTAATTTTGAGTAATTTGAGTATAATGAGACATGTTTGTGATTTTCACTAGGAAAGCAATAGGTGCAAGAACTGAGACATAATCTGAAGGACAGAGATATCAGCTCTATTAAGCAGACTTTGGAAGAAGCAGCATAAAGACCTACACAGAGGTTTAAAAGCTGGCTGTAGCAGGAGTTAGTCCATAGAGATAACACTTTCAAAAGGGAATCAATAATTTTTCCTTTGTCTTGACTTTTAGTATTGAACACACCACTACAGGCTTGTTATGGAGAAGATGTCATTTCTATTTTTTCCAACCTCGGATTTTGTGTTATCTCCAAACACTTGCACTGCTTCAGAGACAGCAAGCAAAGACAAGACACCTCATCCTGAGCTGCTACACTCTAGTTTGACCTACAACGTCAAACACTGCCATTCCCTGAAAAAAATAAAATTCAGCAGTAGCCACACTGATGCCACATCCCTCACTCAGCCCTCCAAACTGCATGCAGCTACTATTCTGTTTCATGAAACAGTTGGCCATGGTTCAGATTGACTAACCTGAAGCATTAGCCGCTGTTACTGTCCCGGTTCCATCCTTCAGAAAACACGGCTTTAACTTTGATACTGTTTCCAAGTTGCTCCCATGTCGAGGGTGTTCATCCACTTTAACTTCCACAGTACCTGCAAAATAGAGTATTTCTGTAGGACCAGGGTCTAATCACACACATACTTGTCTCGAACAGAAGGCTGACACAATTAGCAAGCTGGTCAGCAATCTGTGCCAAATTCCTTTTTACCAACAAGCCCTTCTAGCTAAGAGATGGCTTCCAGATCAGAGCAGTTTACTAAAGCTCCCTCTAGCAGGACAAACAGCTCAGATTTCTAAAACAAACAGCAATTACTAAATTATTCTCTAGTTATATAAAAGCAGATCTTGTTCTTGCTGTTTCTAAGCTAGTAGCTTTTCTTCCAAGCAAAAGGCTATTTTTTTGAAGGACAGGTCATTACAAAGAATGGTTAAGAGTCATTAAGCATTATCTAAACTGGTATCAGGAAAGCTCTACGTCAGTTTGTAACAGGACCAATGCCAGAACTTTTTTTCCCCACAAGGTCTCTTAAATGTAAACATTGAACAATTGGTTCTTGATGACTCTCTGAAAAAAACAATTTTTGCATTACCACATTAAAAGAAGTTGGAAAGCCTCTCTGCTCTAGCAACACACCTACTTTAGAAACAGCGCTTTGACTCGAGTGCCAAAAAGGTGTACTTATATCCTTGAGAGACCTAAAGAGGACTGTATATAATCCATTAATTTCCTCATTGCATATCTGAAAGTGTCTACATGCACCTGACCCACTTAATAAACACTAATTAATGTAATTGTGTCTTTTACTAGAGAGACATGTTTCACCAGATCAACCAGGTACAGTAACCGCAACAGTAGTTGTATAGAGCTACATAAAATAACTACTGATGGTTGAGAGTAACTCTCCAGCCTACAACAGACAGATAGTAGCAAACAGGTTTTTATTTAAATGTAGCTGTTATTATCCATTCATACATACCTTTTCTAGAAGGTACATGAACAGGAACGATCTCTTTTTCAAAATAGCCAGCTTTCTGTGTTGCCTCTGCCCTGTTTTGTGACAGTACAGCAAGTTTGTCTTGTTCCGCTCTGCTAATTTGCCACTGACGAGCCACGTTTTCAGCTGAAATAAGAACGAAATGCAAAGTTTAATAATCATTTCAGGCCATCAGGAACTGCTATCACTGTAAGTTTAAACTCTGTCACAAAGGTAGTCTTTAACATTTGCAGCAATAGGTTGCAGCTGGACTTGTTAAGTGGCTTTCATTCTGAATCTTTCATTTTGTTTGCTTAAGATTCTCAGCCATATTTTCCTTTGGGGAAACTCTGTGAATGATCTCCTTCTAGAGGTTATATCAGGTTAAACACAGATGAATACAAGCTTTTTTAGGTGACTGCTTTTCTGGACAATTATGTTCAGGTGTCTCTACAGCTACTTTAGATGACAGGACTGTTTTGGAAGTTACTCCATTTACGGTCAAAGACTGAGAAAGCTCCAGGCACCTGGTGTCAGAATATTCATTCCGTCCTGGACGGAGTAAACAGACAAGAGCCACAAGCCCAAAATGCACATTTCCACAATCAACAATTTATTAGCTCAGATAGAAAGAAATGAATCTAATTTTACATACAGTGGAGAAAATGCCTACACATCTTCAGTATCAGGGTTTGCTTTCCTCTGTCCTACTATGGTGTATACAAAACTTGAAACAGTTGGCATCTGAAACTTCAAATTTCTAGATTTACTAACAGTGAGTTCCCCCCTCCTTCCCAGTTCACCACTTCATTTTCAGATTGCTGCTGTTTACCTGTTATACCCATATGATACTGATAAAACGCATCAGTAAGGCCGTCACGGATCACGGTGTCCTGCAAGGAAGCCTCTCCCATTTTCACTCCGTCTCGCATGTGAATTATGTGAGGGGCCTGCAAGAGGATGTTTTGAAAAGTTAAGATTTTCAAACCAGGAGTGCGGGATATAGACAGTCGGCTGGACAGGCAACCTGCTGGAGACACAGATGCCTGCGTTAGGGCTGGAGACAGCAACCCTGAGCCCCAGCTCACTTCCCTTCCCTCCTCACATACACCTTTCCCGCCCCTGCTCCCACACAACAAGATCCTTCTCCTCAAACACCTCAGGCTGGAATAAACTTCATGGCAAGTTTTATTTATTTATTTATTTTTCTAAATAAAGGTCCTTGGCCAGTCAAAATGCAAGATTCTCAAGCTGTCTCCCTCTGAAGTCTAATAGCTGGCATGCTGCATTTGACCTGCGTACTTCCCAGACAACAGACTACACAGATTGAATTAAATAGCCCTGTGAGCCAATATGGGCTATACTGGCCTGCTCTAAATCATTCCTTGTGGGGCACCAGCTCATCTGCTCAGAACCAATAATCTGATATGGCCCAAGACTGAAAACGCTGAAATCAAAGTGTTTCATTTTCTTTTCAAGCTCAAATTACTTAGCGAACATTCAGTCTGCATGCGAGTCATGGAATAATGCTCTCATTTATGCTGTGCTTGGATCTCCTGAAGCAATAAAAAAAAAGAAAAATAAAAAAGAGGATCTTTGGTGGGTTTTCAAAAGGAAATCGTTCATCACTACAGGGAGACAGAAAAATTAAAACTGTTTTAAATGTGATATATCCTTCCAAGGTACCATTTCAGTAGCTAGTTTCCTCTAGTTTCCTCTCTCTCTCTTTTTTTTTTTTTTTAATTTTGGCTACTAAAACCAATTGTTGCACATAGAAGTTCAGAAACTGAAGCTACTCTTACTATCTGCCCTGAGAGTATCAGCCTAGAAATACAATTTTAACAGGGCTTAGTGCACTGTTTGTTCCCTGTTTGTTCCCGGTGAGTCGGGAGATGACAGCACTTACCTTGCTCATGCTTTCCATGCCTCCTGCAACGACGATGCTGGAATCTCCCAGCAGTATGGACTGAGCAGCCAGACATATGGCCTTCAAGCCGGAGCCACATATCATCTGACAGCTCCAAGCAGGCACAGAGTAGGGGATCCCCGCACCAACACTCGCCTGGCGAGCAGGGTTCTGGCCAGCACCTGCAAAAACACACTGTAACTTTCTTTTGTCTGCACAAAACCTGGACCTTGTTCTACAGAAAGGCGGACCTTATTCCTGGTTTTATTTGGTAGATAAAAAGAGTTTCTAAAGTCTGTTATCAATAAGGGCTCAACCACCTCCCTCATTTATATTGCATACTAATGCAATATTTGCAGCATTTTGCAGATTAATGCAATATTTGCAGAGCTGGGGACTTTGGCCGCTTGTTGCACACACTTTATATCTGTAACGCTATTTGGGCTCCAGGGACGGATGAAACACGACTGCCTATTCATTCCACTTCAAACCAGCACTGTCCCGATGCACACGTGTGAGACAACGTTCCCCCCGAGCTGCAAATAGCCGGGGGTTGTTTCTCGCCGTTTTCGGGGCCCACGCACGGCCAGCTCTCCACAGTCGCACAGACAAAAGCCGCCGCTCTTTGTCTGCGATCCCGGGGCAGCACGGAGACGCAGGTCATTCAGCGGGAACCTTCTCCATCTCCGTCCCCCCAGGCCAAAGCGGCGCCAGCTCCGGCGCGGCAGCGGCGCACACCGGGATCGGAGCAGGCCGGGGTCCCGCGCCGCCCTCCCGCGGCCAGCGCGGGCGCCCCGGCTCCTCCGCACGCACCTGCGGGCAGCACCTGGCCCACGACGACCTCGGACACCTCCTCGGCGGCCACGCTCGCCCTCCTCAGCGCCTCGCGGATGGCGGCGGCGCCCAGCTCGTGCGCGTGCAGCGCGGACAGCGCGCCGTTGAAGGAACCTGCCGAGCACAGGCGGGCGGCGCAGGGCGCGCTCAGCGCGAGCGG
>PTEX01000055.1:589446-655232 GCA_003342815.1 Eudromia elegans | reverse complement strand
GCCCGCGCGGCCTCCTCACCCACGGCCGTCCTGGCGGCGCCCACGAACACCACGGGGTCGGCGCTCATAGCGGCTCCGGCGGCGGCGACTCTGGCAGCGGCAGCAGACCTGGTGCGCCGGCAGCGGTACCCAGCGCGCGGGGCCGGGCCTCGCCGGGGCCGCCCCTCGCCAGACCCGCTCCGCTCCGCCCCGGCCCGCCCCGTCGGGGGAGCGGCGTTGGCGCGGGCTCCGCGTTGCCGAGCCCAAGGGGGGCAGTCCTGCTGCGGCCGGGGGTCTGCGGGGCGGCAGGGGGCGGACTGCGCCCCTCCGAGGGGGGCACCCCAGGCCCGGCGCCCCTGCGGGGCGGCGCCGCGCTGCCGCCCCGGTACAAAATGGCGGCCGGGGCTGGTGAGGTGACGGTGCCTGTAGTCGCCTCCCCTCGGGCGATGGCGAGAGGGGTCGGCCTAGAGCTTTTGTCCTGCAGCTCGGGTGCTGCCCTGCGTCTGTTGTTTGTTTGTGTGTTTTTATTGGGATCCTCATTAGAGGAGCTGTTAGCTGTATGATTCTGGTCAAGCTGCTAATCTAGTGTTCACTCAACAGCCTCTTGCCATTCCTTGACAGTGACCTTTTTTTGTTGATTTTGTTTGTTTTTACCAAAGAAAAGGCACAGGTCAGGCAATCTGTTAACAAATACCTTGTGGCTTTAAAGACTGTTTAGTTCATAGTAGCATTTCATAGGATCCATGTGACCAGCTTAAAACAAACAAACAAAAAAAAAAGTCACAATTACCTCTCAGTATTAAGTCTGCTTAACAACCGTTAACTGAAGTCCGTCTGTGTTCAAAAATAAATAAGCAAAAGGGGTCTGATCAGCCTGAAGTCCCTTGGCTGTCCCCAAGCCTGGTCCCCGGTGCCCGTGCCCGGCCCAGCGCTCGCTGAGGCACCGGGCAGGCGCTCGGCCTACGGGTCGCGGCAGCCCGGGCACCGTGTTGGAGGTGACCCCGTCAGATACTGCACACTGTGCTGCCACGCGTCCTCTCTAGAGCGTCAGCGGGGCATGGGGACATAGATCTTCACCAGTTTAGTACAGTTCGGTAGCAGTTTGGAGGGAAAAGGGAGAAATGAAGTCCTAGAAAACTGATGACAGACACAGGCAAGATGTGTCTGCAACAGCAATATACCCATGGTTGCATTCTGCTTGTTGGGTAGAATGAACTTGGTGGTGGTAAAATCTGTATCCGTAAAAGGCTTTGAGCACTCCGTGGAAGCAGGGAGCAACAGGAGTGGTGAAACGCCTCTGCTGGGCTCCTGCTCTTGCTTTGCACTGTGAAATTCTCTAGCGTTACTATGCGGAAAAATAAAACACAGAGAGCAAGATTGTGAGAATAGGTTTTAGGAATTACCCGCATTAAACTAAACCATCTGGAAAGTCAAAAGCTCAAGAGAGAGCTCTTGATTTACGAAAGAATCATTCATAAGGCTTTTTCAGTAACTTTGTCATTTCCATATTTTGAAAAGAGAAGAATTCCCTGAGTTTTTCTGGTTCAGTTTACTAGCAGGAAACAGAACAATAAATAAATAAAAACACCTCTGGTTAAATCCTGTGGTCAGCCAAAACCTTAGGTGGATTAATTTACCAAGGTCCTAAGGGCATGTTATATTGGCCACAGAGAAGTGTTAAGGCACTACAGCTGTCTTTAATGATGCTTGTCATGGGGCTGTGCAGCCAGAGCAGCTGATGCTCCAACACAGACCTCAGGTTAAGTTTGGCTGGGGAGAAAGAAAGGTTTTGTTCTGAAGACTCATCAGTCTTCAGAAAACATGAGCAGGTCTACCAGCAAGCAGCAAAACTCAGGAATATGTAACTGTAAGCAATGCAGAGTGATTGTTTTAGAATAATGAACAGTTCTTGAGCAACTGAAAATAAACTCTGCGTCTTTTAAAAATTCATTGAAGAATGACAAAGAGATAAGGGCAGCACAAAGCAGTCTACTTTTCCACTATATGGCAATACGTCACTATTAACATCGTAACTGACTGATTAAAATTCAAGGTCATCACCGCAAATACAAAATCAATAATATAAGATGGGGTCAGATTAACATTAAATGTTAGCAGGCACACGAAGCCTAAGAATGGCAATACATCTAAAATCTTGTAACACACAGGATCCCTTTCTATTTCAAGTTTTGTAAATGTAATATCCTCATAAATAGTTAGATGAAGATAAAGTCAGGGTTCAGCCTTTTTCTCCTCACATTTAACTTTTAATCCACTACTAGATGCAAAAAGCGTGAATTTGAAGCAGGCTTAGCAATACCAAGACTGCTTACATCAATGAGCTGACCAGCTGCATTTTTTTTTTTAACAACCACAAATAACAGAATTATTTGCCAACTCACAAGAGTGATGAATGAGGCTGTAATGTTGGGTGAGCTTGGAACAATGGAAATGGATGAGTTTTATACTGGTATTCTTATCAGATTTGAGGTATTCTGTTTAAATCTGCTTGGATAGTGTTCAGAATAGAGGTCTGTAAGGATAAAAAGAACACATTAATGAACAAAATAACCATTGCAAGAAGACATGGTATATAAAAGACTATATAGCATATTTCGTATAACTAAAATTATTTATATAAAATGATTAAACATTGCTAGTAGGCAATTGTGCTTTGAATTCAGAGTAGCTAATGAACACCATAATTTTCAACAGCAAACTTCTGTCCAAAGCTGGTACATTTTCTACTTTTCTTGGAAATCTAAGGTCTGAGAAATTCAGTCAGTAAAAATTAGGACACCAATTAGAACAGAGAGCTTACCTGCTATCAGTAAAAAAGAAAGTAAGCGTATATTGCACAAAGCTTATTTATTACCTTCTTTCTTCCTGAGAACAAAATGAAATGGATTTCTATTTTTAAGTGAAATACTCAAAGTGCAAAGATTTGGGCATTTTCATTTACGAGTGACTCAGTTTTATTAAGAATAGGTTGACATTTAGGGCATTTCATTATTCACTGATTTACTTGTTGCGTTTTTTTGAATTTTATAGTGTTAATACCCCAAACGGTAAATACTTGTTTTTTTTTTTTTACCATAAATGTGACATTTTGCTGCTGAACTCTATCGGGTGTATAAATCTGATAAAAATTAAGCTGCATCCTTTACAGGCAAAAGAAATGGCAAAAAACAATCACTTAAATTCCCATTTTTTTTATATAAAACCATTTCATAATTAAAAAAAGCTCTGAATTTTGCCACTTTCCTGTAATAGCAAAATCTCTAATCTTTAGAGTCTTGTACATGTTTACTTAAATATGATTCCTCCTGTAAGAAGCTAGAGCTTTTTTCTTCCTCACTGATACATCATTTTATGTCATTCCATATTGCGAGAAGTGAGAATGAATTGTGCTGAACGTGTCACTAAGTGAACGTATAATGTTCCCTTCTCACCAATGTTGACAATAGGCCTTCGCCTGAATGGGAACACTCACAGTACTAAAATAGGCAAATACTGAAGTATTTCCAGAATTAAGATACAAGCTGAAGCAGAAATTACTCTTCTTATTTTACAGAATTGGCCCTTTGCTGTAGTACATGGTGTCTGTGTTACTTAAATTTATGTCAAATAACTTGCCAACATTTGGAGCAGAGTCTGTTACCAACAGTTAAATAAATAATATCCTGCTTTTACATATTACTTTTTTTTTTTTTTTTTTTGGTCAGCTACCTGGGACACACTTGACACGTGCAGCAGTGTGCATTGAAGCCCAGGTCTTCAAAGACAAGAGTCAACCTTTGTCACAGTAAGTCATATTATGTAAGACAGCTAATAATCCTTGATACTTAGGGGATCCATAGATTTCATCTGAATGCCTACTCACACCCTTAGGTCTTGAAGACATACTCATTCACTCACTAGATAAGATGTTTTGTGCTTTGTTTGTGTTTGGGATCACTTTTATTCCTGACAGGGAATGGGAATTGTTCTTTCGTTGGTTTAAGCAAAAAGCAGTTTTGTGTTTCTTTGGCAAATAGAAAGCAAAAGCAAACACATCCTTTTTCTTTTCTTTTTTTTTTTTTTAAAAAAAAAGTAAAAATAAAACAGCTACAGAAATAAATGAGCTTGCCAACTTGCATTATTTCATGAAAATCAGTGCCTTTTGTTCATTTGCGAAAGATCTGAAGAAGATTTTTTTTTTTTCCTGTTACATATGCTTTACCTAATTTGGCATCATGGCAGGATGTATATGGCATTCCAGTTTGCTGAACACCTTTAGTACCTTAAGGCCCTTTCTCAGGTCTAGAAGGAACTTTCATTTCTTTTTTTCTATTCCCCAAGCTTTTTCATTAGTAGGTTGACATTCAGCTGTCCGTGGATAGGTTTGTTACCTAATGTGTACTCCCCAAAGAACAAAGTTTTTCTAGGGAAGATTTTCCAAAATTTTCCCATTTTCTTTTCCAAATTTCCTAAAATCTCAAATTCTGACACAATTGAATGACTTTTAGAAGTAAAGTTCCTCATGGGCAAAAATGTCCTTGGCTGTGTTAAAAGCAGTTTGCATCTTCCTTGAATTTTGACAAGAAAACATTAAATAAGAATTGATTGGCTTCCCCTCAGGTAGAAAATGTTTCCAAACTAAAATCATTACAGTTTTTCTATGACCTAAAAAAATAGGCAGAGTAAGGACTTATTTCTAAACCTTTAGGCAACTCTATGAATAAACATACCTCAATTGCAAGCTTGCAGTATTTATCATGTATCCCAAATTAACTCAAATTAAGTTTAATTGATCATACATAATTCAGGGTATGTTTATGGGAGAGCCCCTGAGACATCCTCATGGCTGGATCAACCATCTAACAGTAAAAGGTTCCTAAGCATTATATTGTACGTAAGAAGCCACAGGTGCATTTACCACCACCTGTGCTGTAGTCTTGGTGACAAGTGCTGCAAATCTGTTTGGCTTTGTGGATAGTAGAGCATGTGAATCAGTAGCACTTGATTATGTTACTGGTTTTATGTGTTCTCATGAACTCCTGTAGACAGTCATAAACAATTACCAATAATTAAAACATTTTTATGGGAGATGGCCAAAGAAAATACTGCTTTAGAAATGGAACAAAATCATGCAGTAACTCCAGCAAGATGCTTAGAAATTTCAGATGATAAAAATAAAGCATTAGGCCTGCAGCCTACCTAATCACAAAGCTTTTATTTTATTTATTTATTTTGTCCACTGCATCTGTAGCCTTCAGCAGCCTTTTCCAGTGACCTTGAAGCTCATTTTCTGCTCCAGTTACAGACTATTTTGCCTTCAACCAAACTATTATTTTGCTTTCTGCATCTTATAACCCTACAAGTCAAGGACTTATGTTTCATAAGCTAGTTTCATTTGTTTTACAGTCTTTATTTAAAAAAAAAAAAAAAAAAAAAAACACAAAAAAAAACAAACTTGCAGACCAGAAAGAAATTTTTCACAAAGGCTCCCAAAGACTAACATAATAAAGTGTATTAAAATGTGGTGCAATTAGATTTTGGAAAATCAGAATATATACATACTTTCTAATATGTATTAGGGGTTTAGAGTAGTAAGGCATGAATTCTGAATACCTCAAGTTAGCAGTACTTGTCTTAATCTTACTTGGGATAGTGTTATTTTGTTGTAAATCTGTCCAAGGTAAACAATGGCAGAACTGTGCTGTGCTCAAACATTAGCGGATCCTCCTCCCATTGCTTACAAAGCTTCATAGCCACAACACAGAGCAAGTGTTTCCATTAAAACAGGGCTTCAGTTTTGTCAACTGTGTGTCAGCTGCTGGCTACCCAGGGAACTTGGAACATCCAATAAACACAGGAGAGGGCAGTATTAGTCCAAGAGAAGGCATGAAAAGAAAAGAGATATTACTCCTCAAATAAGCCAAAATGTAATTTAAAAAAAAATTTCCCCCAAGCTTAAAACAATTCTATCACTGACTTTTTTTTTAGTTTCTTAATTTTTTTTTTTTTATTGGCAGTTGTGTGAAACGAGAAATCCAAATGAAACAGGTTAGAACTATTACAAGCCACAAGTCTTTCAGCAATAAAATTAGGTTAATGAACTACAAGTTGCTTTTCAAAGAACTTAACACTAGATGAGACTATATGAATAGATTAAACAACAACAATAAAAAAAACCCAACTCCTATTCATATCTGCTGAACAGCCCCTAAAATTGGAGCTTAAAAAAAAGGTGAGGAAGGTTATATAGGAATACAGATGTGTTACTCTATTGCCAAGTGGCATTTTTTGTCAATACAGTATTTTTCTTTCTTTAATCCAGTTTCCATCAAAGCCAAATATAGAAGAGCATCTGTAACGATTAAAGATGATGCATATGGTCTCTTACATAATAGGAGATGCAAATATATGAAAGTACAGTGATTAATTTCATCTTAAACACATTTATTTCTTGGATTTAATTTATGGAAAGCTGTTTTGTCCAGGTGTTAATAACTTCGTTTATATTTTACCATAATATATATTCTTGTGCTGTCTAAATTCTACTATTTCATTCTTGTTTGGAAAGATGCTTATATATCTTCTCATTTATGGACAAGCAATACTATTAAGACTTCTGTTAGTACCTATTATTTGAAAAAGTAATTTGTTCAATCTATTTTATTGTAATACAACCTAGTGTAGGTGTTTGTTAATATGTTTATTCCAGTAGCACTAAAATAAACAAACACTGAGACAGTTCTCATTGTGTTAGGTGCTGTGCAAGCAGTCTAAAAGACTATTTTAATAACATATGCTCTTCCCAAAAGAATCAGAATTACTAATCAGAATACTAATACTCACAATAATAAGTATAATGAGTGCTAGTACTAACAATTTGACATTTGTATTTTCTCATCTAAAAAATAAGTATAGTTGAAATACATTTGGTAATTTTAAGAGATAGAAGTAAGAATATAAGGGCAGAATGGAAAGCTCTGCAAAATACATCCACCTAACTCTTGGTGTTTCTCTGCTGTTTGCTTAGCTAGTAAGGTTCTCAAAAATGTAATCTACACTTAAAAAAACCCCAAAAAAACCCTAAAGTAACTAAGTGCTGACAAGGGAAAGGAATGCAGGATTATTTTCTATGTTCCCGGGACCTGGAAGAGCAGTAGTTCCAAAGGAAGGTGCAAGGTACAAGGTTTCTTGACCCATCAGAGCTAGAATTTTACATGTACTATTGAAGACAGCCCGTAGAGAGACCCTCTTTCCCAACATAGCAAAAAGTAGCTAAACTCTACCCTTGGCAAACACTGGCGAATTGCCTTTGACCTGTGGTATATAAACCTATCGGGTAATTATATAGAGAACAGAAATAGCTTTTAGTACCTCCATGCATCTCATCTGCATGTTAAAAAAAAAAAAAAAAACAAAAAAAAAAAACAACTTGCCCTACCTGGCTTATACACAATTTTATTATTGTAATGTTTTCATTTGTACATCAGCAAATAAAATCAATTTGGCATGTTTATGTTCATAGCAAGGACTGTTCTTGCATATTAACACCTCTCTCGTGCTGCTGCATTCTGTGATGACTTTATCTGTTAATTAGTAAATTCACTGCTTAAAACAAGCACCCGTGGAGCATTTGGGTAGGAAAACCATTGAAAGGAGTAATGAACCCTAAGTAGTAATCACAGTACATCTTTTTCACACACACAAGAAAACTAAGACTTCAGAGGAATTCTTTTGATTTCACACTCCTTGTGGTACTCTTTTTTGTTTGCTTATGATTTATTTCAAGTGACAATTGCCACATAAAATGTGGTCAGTATATCAAAGAAAACCTTGCAGGAAAGGAGTGTTCTATCTGCACGTGGACCTGCACACACGCGCACAGGACTCCCTTCTGCGATGAATACTGTTGCTAGCAGTAACGCAGCGACGGGATCTCGGGAGCACCGTCCCCGCGGCTTCACAGTTGCAGTTACAGTCTGCAACGCAGCTGAGACCAACTTAATCCGAGGAACTCCATCGCTCTGCGGGCAAGCGGCAGCGCGCCCAGCAGCCCAATATAAGCACCGCTCGCCGACAGCGGCGGTGCCAAGGCCGCGGCAGCCCCAGGCTCCCCGCTCTGCCTTCGGCTGTATCCTTCCGCGCGCTCCCATGCTGCCCTGCGGCCTTCCCGCGCGCCGCACCTGCGCCCGTTTAACGGTCGGGGCTAAATCCGCCTTCCGACAGCGAGGCGAGGGGAGGCGGCACGGCTTGCGGGCGGCAGCGGGTCAGCGGGGTCAGCGCCCGGCGGCGGCGGCGGCGGCGGCGGCGGCGGCGGCGGCGGCTCGTGGTGCCGGGGAGGGCGCCGCGGCGAGCGCCGCGGCCCTTGCGGCCGTTACCGCCGCCCGCGTGGAGCTGCGCGCGCAGCTGCACCGCCCCGGCCGTTGGGGCGGCCGGGGGCGGGGCGGACGGGCGCTCATTTCCTCCTTGGGCGCCATTTTGTAGCGCAGAGACCCCGCAAATAAAGAGCGGGCGGGAGCGGCGTGTGGGGACGAGCGGGGTGGGGGGACGCGGCAGAGGTCCGGGCTCTGGAGCGGCGGCGCCGCTAGAGCCGCTCGCGGGCGCGGCGGTGGCGGCGGGGTCGAGCGGTGGCGGCGCTTCGCTCTCGATGTGACGGGCGCGGCCCAGGCAACCAGGGTGCGGGGAGAGCGCGGCCTGCGCAGCGCGGGCGGGAGGTGAGTGACCGCGCGCCCGCCCCTTCCTTTCTCTCGGCCGGCTGGGCTCCCCACCGCGCTCCCTTGTGCCGTCGCCCCGCGGGAGGCACCTAGGCCCAGGCTCCGCGCGCCGCCGGCCGCCCCGTCCTCGGGGCGAGCAGGGGGAGGAGCGGAAGCGGTTAGAGCCATTTTGTGCGAGGCCGTGAGCCCGACCTGGCGCCCCCGCGGGGGTTCTCGGCCGCGCCCGAGAGCAGCCGCCGCTGCCGGGCTCCCTCCGCGCGGGAGGCACGCCTTGAGATTTTGGTTGCCTGTTCGCCTGCCTCCTTAATTTTATTTATTTATTTATTGGGGCGGAGGGTGAGGGGGTTCTCCGCCCGCTGGAGGCGAGTGGAGGCGGCCCGGTGGGCTCTGCCCAGCGCCACCCACGAGCCGTCCCGTGGGAGCCGCAGCGGAGTCCCGCGCGGGAGGCGGGAGCGCGACGCGCGGCGGCCGTTTGCCGTTGCAGGGGGGCGGGGAGCGCGACAGGGGCAAAGGGGAGCCTGGGCCCTGGCGACGGCGCCCTCCTCGCTGGGGCTCGTGCTGAAGCGGGTGGCTCGGCATCCGATTTCGGAGGCTTTTTGTTTGTTTCGGGGCACTCGAGCGCATCCTGGGCTTTACCCGCGGAGTGCTCCTCATGTCGCTGGAATAACTAGGAGCTACTTCAGGTGACGCTACTAAAGCAGCACTTTACATATGTGTGGTGTTAGTTGATCGCTTTGTCTCTTAATGCCTTTCTCTCTTTAATCCTTAAACCCTATATTTGCTAAATGCTGTGGTAAATGGTGAACAGAAAAACACATTTCCTGAAACTACACCACACTTTCTCTTTTTCAACCCTTTCTTATTTCAGTTATAGTAACTGTAAAGCTTGATGAGATTACATGATAAATCTTTTACTGTCTCTGATGACCCTCTTTTAAGACTGAAATATGGGTATACATTGCTTGTTGTCAGAAGCAGGTGTAGAAGTTGTGGAATTTAACTGATCACTGCTTTGAAATTGTAAGTGCATGTTTTAGTACGGGTTGAACTATTAATCCTAATAATTGAAAAGTGTAAACATGATAAATCTTGTCAGAAAGTAGCAGATTATACTGTTCTTGCAAAATATTACCAAAGTGCTTAGCAAAAAGATCCTGTCTTTCAGAGGTGTGATGGTGTGATGTATCACTTACTACCCAGCACCTCAAGCTACTCTATTAAATTTAAAGTGTGAATGTTTCTGTTGTGATAAATACGGTCTTATCAAGCAAAAAAAAACTAAGGCAATTCACTGTAATAACTAAGAGGTATAGTAACTCTGATGCTCTAAAGTTTCCAAAAGCACTGAGCATGATGATATAAATATAACTCATAGCAACAATGAGCTCCTAAACTGTTTAGGTTAACATAGGTGCTAAAAAAAATTGCATATACAAAAAAAAACTTAGCTGTAGTAGTGAGACACTCAGATCTTAGCAACCTCACTTTTCTAAAATACTATCTTAGTTAAAAAATGCTCAGTGTTTTTTTAGTATACAGTCTTAGTGTCTTTCAAGTGAAAACAGGTGGCAGGAAAATAACTTGAGTAGTGCAGTGTACTGTAACTCATCTTAAGTATGTGTACTAAAAAATATTGCCAGGTTGCAAGATCTGGCTTTGTAAATAGTGTGTTGAGCCCAGGGAATTCAGAGGCTGATCTTATTTGATGCTGCTGTAAGGAAAGTTGATGTGGGAGCCTTGTGTAAGGCCTGGAGATAGGCAATGAGGATGGAGCATTGGGCTTTGATTTGTTTCAGCTGTTCTTGTGACAGCACTTGGGCATTGTTTGTAAGCCTGCCATAAGTTGCTGCAGGATTTGCAAGACAAGTCTTAAGAAAATTCAACTTTTTTGATATTTCCTTGCAGTTATACATGATGACTTTTAGATATATATTTTTAAGTGTATTTTCATGGGCTGTTTGAAAGGTAGGTCTCTTTCCCTTCAGGACTTAAGTCCTGTTGAAATCTTCAAGACTCCTAAATGCTGAAGGAATTCAGACTTATAAAATCCTTAAGAAAATTGTAATGGGAGAAGTAGGTAATCTAAAGATAGGGGTGTGTAAGCATTCCCATGTGATCTCAAGTTATCTTGTTATTTTGGATGACTAAATTGAGCATCAACAGTCACTTGCACTTTACTATGTTTCAAATTTTTGTTTAGTAAAAATTTTAAGTGGACAGCTGTATGCAAAAGTTAAAGCAAAATGCTTGAGCAACTTCTCATGAGAGAGAGAGAGAAAGGTAGTGGTGAGGAAGACAGACATTTAAGACCAAGGGAAACTCTTAAGTGTGTGTTTCAAAGATTAGCAACAGGAAGCTGGCACTGGTCAGGGATGTCTATTGAATATTATTAGAAACCCTTTCCACTTGTTCTAGTGATGCTTTTTATTTTATAAAGGTCATGAAAGCTGTTCTGACCATGCATTTGTAGAGGCCATCATAGACTTGTTTGGCATAGTGCTATATACTGAATGTTAATATAAATTGAGGAAGCAACCTTTCACTTGGTATGCATTTGTTTGTCTCTTTGGCAATGGAGAAGCTTTTAGGATTCAGAAACTTAATTGGATTATTGATGTTTTGGTGAAAATAAGAGTACTTTTTATAGGTTGTGAATGTTCTCTTCTCCCACTCCCCAATCACCTGTAGGCAAATACATTCTATTTAGGAAGCTGACTGTTCACAAGTGAGGAATTGCCTACATCTATTTTCTGGTGTATATGTCCATGGCAAGAATATTTAAAGTGTCAATATTGTGTGTAGCTCTTCAGTGGAAGGCATATTGTAAAGAAGTGAGCCTCCAGCAAAGCTTGCCTCTGTTTCTTATATACTTAGGATATTTGTGGGCTTGCTTGCTTTTTCCTCCCCTCTTGTGCCCCGCCTCCCCCCAAATGATTTAAAAAACTGAGGTAGGAAGTACATCCTATCATACAAGGAGTTGTGGTTAATTATATAGGTCTGATTTGTTGTAAACTTGTGAAAGAAAAAGTATTTTATGGGATATCCAAGCTATATGTCACTTCCCTTCCCCCCCCCCTTAAATATAACCTGGTGTTCCCCAAATACTAGCAGTAATGTTTCTGATCTCCCTTAAAAATTCAAAAGCTACTTAAATTGTGGTATGAATTACTTTGTTCAGGTCTTAATTTTCTGCCCTGTTTTAAAAAGAAAAATAGATGTAGACAGGTGTCAAATGTCAGTTTGATCCAAAAGCAATTATGTGCAAAATTAGCTAGGCTTGGTTAAATAGGAGGGTATTGATGCTCTTTCAGGTATTGAAAGAACAATTTGAGTAGTTTTTGTAAGGGTGTCTCATGACATATCTAGATTAGCATAGGAAACTTGTCAGGTGTTCTGCTGTACTTTGTACAGTACTAGTGTTTCAATAATCTAATACTAGGATTAAATACAGTTTTAAGAAAGAGGTACAGATGTCTTGCTATATGTTTTGTGTACCCTAATCATGGCACTTAATAAAACTTTTTTCTCCTCACTTTAGAGTTCACAATGACGAATGAAGAACCTCTCCCAAAGAAGGTATGTTTTAAAATACTTGGTTTTTTTTCCCCAAGTAGTCATGACAACTGGTTAAATTGTGCTTCTTTTGCTCTATAGGTTCGCCTTAGTGAAGCAGACTTTAAGGTTTTGCCTAGAGATGAGCTGATTCTGAGGTAAAGTAACAAGCAGTTTTTCTATTGCAACATTTTAGTGAATTCTTAATGGAAAACATGTAGCCTCTCTTCTCTGTAATTGTTTGTAGCATCCTTGTTCTAATAGTTTATGATCCATTTCATTCTACAATGCTTTTGTAAAATTGTCCTTGCCTCAAATAGTTTGAGATACTTGAGTTGGATGAGTGCTTTTCTGAAGGAGACAGAATTCTGGGCATTGTTTTCTACGCTGTGAGTAGAATTTTTTGTCCACTTGCAACTTCAGAAGACTCAGGTTGCTTACATTCTTCTCTATTAGCAAGTCATTTCTAAGCATCAGAAAACTGTCAACTCCTTACTTGTAATGAGTTCTATTTCTGACATGTTCAAATTTTAAGGTAAAGTGTGTTAAAATTAAATTCTCAAAACACACAAAGGAGAACCTGAGCATCTTTTGTTCCTCTCTATTTAGGGGAGAGGAAGATAGGTGTCCTATGGAAAGGTTATCAGAACTAACCCTTTCCTCAATTCTAAACTAGCTTGTGTTATACTTTCACAAATTCATATTGGAGGATAGTTGAAAGGGAGAATGAGATCAGTTAAGTGGATTGTACTTATAAACTTGTCTCAACAAACTTGGGAGAGTGTGGGGTTTTTTTTTCCCCTTCCTACTGTGTTTTAGATTAGATTTTAGCTACCCTAACTGAAACCAAGGTTTTAGTTCACCTTTAACAATGGCTTGTTCTGTGAGACAGTTCTGGGTTCTCTAAGGAGAATTCTTGCCCTATGAAGGCTCTCTGAAGAAATAGACCAAAGTCTCTTGACTCGGTATACACCAGAGCACTGGTTGTGAAAAAGGAAACTAGGCAGTCAAGGATTAGCTCCTAACTTCTTGTATGTTGTGAGTTGTTAGCATTATTATATTTTATCGAGCTTGATAAAATAACATTTTTTAACATTTGGATTAACAAAGACCAAACTGTTCAGAAGAATGAGGGTGCTAATGCAGTACCTAATGGGATGAGCTACACCCTTTTGTGGGCATATTAGTGGGATAGTTTTTTCTAATGGAGTCCATGTAGTCCTGCTTCATATCTTTTTGTAAGAATTTAGCAGTAAAGTGCTTTTTTTTTTGAGATTAGGTGGTTCCAGCATTTTAAGTACTTTCCACTTTTATGTGTTTATACATGTGGACACATACACATGTATGTGCCCCAGACTTATCCCTGGAGAGTAGCAAGCCTTAGGAGTTTCTGAAACTTGGCCATTCCTTCCTAGTGTGAAACTGCTGTTGAGTCCTAGGCACCTTGTGCAAAAACAAAAAAGCATCTCTCTATAATCAGTGCCTTGGTTTGCTGCTCTAGAAGAGATCAATTTTCAGTATATATATTAAAGTGAGATTGGAATCTGCATAATTTAGCTACTGACTTGCTTTACTGCATCCCAGTGAAAAATCTGGTGATATGTGACAACTGTGTTGGCAATGAATCTTCCTCTTTGTGTAGACAGAGGAACTTATTGTGCTCTCAGAAGAGCCACTTCATTTGATTAAACTGTCCCTCATGCTTAGAAATAGAAACTTAACATGGACAGGACCAAAATAATATTTATTTGTTTGCATTAACCAGCCCTATAGTACTGTTAATTTTTTTTAGAATTGGGTGCATGTTTATTGGATTTTTACCAAAGTTTGGTCTTATCTATGATGTCATGTAAAACTAGCTTTATGACATTAATTGCTAACATTTTGTAGGCTTGCAAGTCTGAATAAAATGCAGTGTGTACAGCTTACCATTCTTATTCCATTTTTACAAAGGCATGTCTGCTGTTTTCAGGCATAGAAAAACATGCATTGATCTCTACTGGATCATCTCATAAGACCTGGGGTTTTTTTTGGTTCAGTACTTTGGAGGGGCTAATGCTTTCAAGATTAGCTTGTATTCTATGAGTTTTGATATTTTAGTGTATAATCTCTGTACTGATTGCACTAATGATAACATGTATGTAGAAAAATGTTTATCAGATTCTGTACTATGAATCCAAACTTCATTGTTCTTTTCTATGAAGTGTGTAAATTAGTTTACTTGCTTTTTAACTTCTGCTGACTGAAAGTGAGGCTGGATCTACACACTGAGAAGCTCCTGTGCCTGGCCTTCTAGTGATTCCTGCTTGTCACATTACTTGCACCTATGGACTCATTTCCTCCATTCCCCCATCAGTTTCCTTTTTTTAAACACAGTAGCCACTTGGAATGTGTGGGAGCTGCTGTGATGGAAGAAGAGCCAGAAACACAAGGAGCAAGCACTGTGGTTCATAACTCTTGATGAGCATTTATGTGAATTAGTGGTTAATCTGTAAAAATTTGGAAGCACCCATGTCTACATAAGTAGTTCCAGTGAAATATACAGTATTTTAAGTGCTTGTTGAAGAGTTATACCCTTAGCAAAGACTTTTAACCAATGTGAACATACATTAAGTCATGTTTGGAATAGCTTAAGAGCAATTCACCCTCCCACACCCAGAGCACTTTTCTCTCCTTATTGGAGGGAGGCAAAAAGGAGACTGCAAAGATGGGCATGAAAAATGAATGGAAAGCTAGCTACTTTTGAAAGTGAATTTACAGAGGTTTTGGGAACCATCCCATCTTCAAGTCCATTTCTGGGTAATGGTAATATATTGGATGAATGAAGGGAGCTTGTTAATAATACTTCCAAGTTATCTTCTACTCCTAGTGAGCTTGCAAGTGCTCCTGTGAATGTTAGTTTCACTGCAGTCTCACTTTTTTTTGCACAGATCTGTGTCTGCAGCAACTTACCAGTAGCATTTTAATGAAACTGATCAGCTTGCCAGTGATCTACTGGCTGGGCAGTGACATGAACCACCCTGGCAGATCACTACCAAGACTGATGCTGATTAGTACAGATTTGGTAGAAGAGTGGCTGGCTTTAACTTTCCTTAGTTACCTGTACACTGCTGAGCTGTGCTAAGTCCTGTGCAGGTCTGTCAGTACCTTGTTAGGTTGTATGCACAGTTACAGTTTGTGATAGGTGCAGAGGGTGATCTTTCTTGCCCTTTGGAAAGAAAGGCTTCAAATTTGTTTGCCCCGTGAGTCTTGTTAAATTACTAAGCTACTGTGAGTAAAAGTATATGGAAATTCTTAAATAGGTTAAATGTTTGTGTCAATGTAAGTCTACTGAATGTTTGTTTTTAAAAACATTCCAAACTAACCACAGATATGATGTTTACATGATCTGGGTAGCAGGGTATTGCTTTCAAGAAGAAAGGAAAAAGTTCTTATCTGGGAACATGTTTCCTAGATGGGAGTTCTGGCCATTTTCAGTTGAAGATGGGCTGGTAGTAGGCTTCTATTTTTTTATTATGGAGATATTTTTAAAGCCTTTATATATGTAACTTCCTTTTTTGACATGTTTACAGAGATTTGGTGTGATTGGAGAAGAAATCTCTTCTCTGAAGAGTCCAGATATTAGCTATTTGAAAAGTGTTTAAAATTGCAAACACTATTCCTGAAGATTAGTACAAAGACTTTCTCTAACTTAAATGGTTTATGTGTTTTGGTGTCTTATGGGGAAGCCTTGTATTTATATCTAGATAATTAAATTGTTTATGAATGCAGTTGAAATTAAAATTTCTAAATGAAATAAAAATGTATTCCACATGGGGCATATGGTAACATAAATGTGTTGGTATCTTTCTGTATGCATTCTGTATGCATTAAGATGTAATGGAGCACACAGATCCTGTATGTGTACATGCTCATGCTTATGTCTAAAACATCTTGGAAAACAACTAGAGTTATGCTTGGTACCTGGGATTTCTAGGTGATACTACACTTGCTATGAAGTTAGCCTCTGCTTTGGCTGTTTTAGTTTCAACAGGCCATAAATAAACAAATATTGCAGTCCTATAAACCTAATGTCCTTACCACCATGCTCACTATGAACACTCAACAATGGGAAATTAATGTAGTGGGAATACAAATTCACTTCCTCCTTGCTTGTCAAAAGCTGGGTGTCCATGTTGCTGGAAGAAGTAAGAGTGAAACTATTATACATTGAGATTCAGTTATGTAGGCTAAGATCCTTTTTCCACTCCTGGACATTTTGCCCTTTCAGTTAAAAACATTCTGATTTTCCTTTTGTAAGCTGTTTGCTTAGGCAATTGTTTATAAGCTGTTACTTGAGATCTAGAAGTGCACAGTTGTACATTTATCCTGTTTAATCAGATTTATCAGAACTCCTCTACTGTCTTAACCATAATAAAGAAATACCAGATGGGTGTTAATATTATGCAAAGCTAGAACATTTAAATATCACTTTCAGTGGCTTCAGATTCTTAAAATGCCTGCTTCTGTGATAATTCCATAAAAAGCTGCAGCTTTTTAACATTAGCACTGTGAAGATCAGAATTTTACTTTTAGTTTTTTGGTTAATGATATAGTACTATTGTCAACAAAGGGAAACAATTACATTGTGAAATAAGCTGGGGGGGGGTGTTTAGCAAAATGGATCATTGAAGACCCTAAGCAAAGCATGTTACCACAAGAGCCTATAAAAGATTGCAACACGTGTGGAACAAGTGCATGGAAAGCGTAGTCTCAGTTTAAGATGTCTGGGTTGTTGTTAGACTTATTTTGATCCTCAGAATAGAGGAGCATGCATTCAGGACAAATATTTTGAAATGCTAATCTTCAAGATTACTACAAGCTTAAAATATTTTACAGTAGGTAAAACATCATAGTAAGGACCTATATATGTATGTGGGGTTTTTTTGAGATAATTATTTGGAAAAAAAAAGTGTATGTTTGTTTTTAAGATTCAGCTTTCATTACTTCATTTCCTCTTCTGATACTTCAGGTATCTTTCAGGGTTCCTATTATCAGTGAAAAACATGTTGCATGAAACTGTATGTGTGTCTTTGCACTTGCTATTTTTTCTAGTTTTCTCGAATTGGGATACAAAGGAGGAGAATTCCTAGAAGGGAAAATGAGTTTGGGCTTGTGTAGTTTTACCAAAATTGCTGAGATGGAGGTGTGTGAAAATGAAGTTGCTGTGATAGAGAAACTTCAAATCTTTAAAACTTATTGATAGAAGAGTTTGTCATCTGTGATGATTGCAAGCTGATACAATTTATTAAACTTGTTTTTAGATTAGTTGCTCTGGTCTTGACCAAACTTTGTCCGTCTTGTTGAAACATAATGGCATAAATAGTTTTGAGGTCTGTTGAATGACCGTTCTCAAAGGGAAGGTCGGCATATGTACTAGGTTCATGGCTTAAAGTGCTTAACTCCACACCTTTTCCTTTAGATGTTGAGTGAGTTCTAGCTGAATTATACAAGCATTTTTGAGAGATTATGTAGAGATATTGCCTCTAACATCCTCGTCACCAGTTACAGCTCTCTATTTTTTTAAAGTACATTGAAATGAGTGCACTGAAATAACAAGTTGGTCCTAGGTCTGGCAATTTTTAGTGTTGCATAATAAACTTTTTCAACTGTTCACTTAATCAGTGGCATAACTATAAGACCTTTTTTGTCTTTTTTGTTATAGTTTCTGCTACATAATTTTGATTATTTTTCTTTTAGGTGCATCTTAGGTATTTCACATGTACAAAGTAATAAATGTTTAATCACAATATTCAATCCCAGATAACAGAATGAGTTAATTTTAAATGGCATCATGCAGCTGTGTGTTTTTTAATCCTGTCTTTTGAAGTGCAACATGAAACGATTTTTATGGATATAATGTTTTTTTAAATCAGAACTGTTATTTATACAATTAATTGGATATCCAATCACAATTTCCTTGTGATGCTGATTATAGTATAAACATATACTATGAAGGAAGTATACTCCTTAATTCAATAAACTAAGGTTCCAAAAATCTTTTTTTCTCTCTCTGCATTAGGTGGAAACAGTATGAAGCTTATGTGCAAGCGCTGGAGGGCAAGTACACAGACTTGAATTGTAAGTTAAATTTCAAAATGGGTACAGATCCTTTAAATGTTTATATAAGTAGAGCACTCAGATGATGTTTTGTTTTCAGAAATTATTTGAGATTTTTTTTTTAAGATTGCTATCTACCTTGAGAATCTTCATGTTTTCCCTAGTGTAAGTTTTCAGCCTTTTCTGTTTTATTCTGCAATATGTTTTCTTTTGCAAATCTTGCATGGTTTCTAAAAAGTCCGTTTTTTGCATTTGTAGGGTCAGTTGTACCAAGATTGCTAGAGGAAAAAAAAGTCCCAAACACAACCCCACAAATTTATTTTTATGACCTTTGCAACAGCAGGAAAAAATTCCTCTTCCAGAATACCCTGGAATCCATCAGTATTTTTCTGGGATTGGAAACCAGGTGTGTGGGGAGGGATAGTTTGTGGAGGCTGACTATGAGCCTCAATGCTAGATCTGATTAGATAATTTAATTCTAAATATCCATTTCTCTTCCAAATAAGATGATTTAGAAAACCTGATCTTATTTTCCATTGACAGCAGTGGAGTACATTCAGGAAGTAACATGGTTGCTAATCCTGACTCACTTTTGATAATTGCTTTGGCAGCTAGAGAATGACCTTTTTCTGTTTTACATTCATGTCTTCAGTCTAACTAACAGAAGTCTTGATGCTGCTGATTTTGTCTTCCTGTCAATTTGAGTGGTTGTCCTCTGTTTCTATCCTTTTGTTGCATCTCCCATTCCCTACCACAATGTAATGTTGGTGTTTTGGAGAAAAGAAAATACAGCAAGTGTAAGCTGAGATAACTGTAATGTAATTTCTTGTAATGTTTCCAGTTTCTCAAGATTGGCAACTCCAGTGCAGACTTCAGTATTCAATGTTATTGAATTATCCACAAAGAGTAACTCCTATTTGTACTGAGGCATTGTTTTCTTTAGTGTTGTTCTTAGCTTAGTTTGTCATCATTTCCATCATTTTATATGTGATAAGTAGCGAAATAAATATTTACTGTTTGTATCACACTGTGTTGCACTAGTGTAATGAGGAAACTGTGTGTATTGCTTCCTCATAATTTACATTTCATATATAAGCCTTTATAAATGTTCACAGACCAGAAAACTTCTGTGGTTGTGACTGAACTGTTATTTCTGAAATTCTCTAGTGTCTTGCTGTTTGCTCACAGGATATTGAGGCGACTTGCGGGGTTGATCACTAATGACACTGTTTAAGAGATTGAGGAACATCATTTGCTAGTCCTGGCAAAAAATCTCTAAAATACCAGGCAATTCCTTCTTCATCCATCTCAGAATGCAAGTGGTAATAGTGAAGGATAGAGTAGCGGATTAATTTAGCACTTTAATAGTTAATTTAGGTCAAAACACTTTCAAAATAATATTAAAAAGTTTTAAGGAAGAGACTGAGATGTATTTAAAACAATATGTTTTGAAGCTCTTCTAAAACCTTCTGCTGTTTCAATCTTTTGATTTTGGTTATTTCTACATGCTAAATTTATGTTTACTTTTTGTGCTATTTATAAATTAGTTTGATTTCCAGACTTTCTGTTGTCTTTAAGCAGCTGTTTGTGACACAGTGCTATAATACATGCTTTCGGTGTTTTGTTATTTTTATTAGCTAATGATGTGACGGGGTTGCGAGAGAGTGAAGAAAAGCTAAAGCAGCAACAGCAAGAGTCTGCCCGAAGAGAAAATATTCTGGTGATGAGGCTGGCAACTAAAGAACAGGAGATGCAAGAGTGTACTGTAAGTATTTATAAGTTTTAAGGCCAATCCATGATAATGTCTGCTTTTGTCTGAGCGTGTACCCGTATTCTGTGTATTTCATAAACTGCTGATAGCATCCCGTTTTGTGTCTAAAGAAGTGGTAGGGCACTAAAGTTCAAATATTTTATTGAATTGCCAAGCATTGCCTTTCTGATTTTGCTTTTTAATATTGCTGTTTCAGTTTATTTTTCATCAGCAACTGTGCTTAGAAGGACTCTTGCACCAGAACTGTTGCACAGGTTTGCAGCAGTAGCAAGCTCTTGCATGACACTTCTCAGCTGTACATATTTACCAAAAATGTTATACTAGCAGTGGAGACAGGAGTAAATTGAATCGAAGCCTGAGGATAAGATGGAGCTTTTGTTTTAGTTAGGAGCTTTTAGGTGGATGTTTATGCAGAATTTGGGTGACTGAGTTTCACTTCAGTTTCCTTTAGATAGGGGGCCTAGTCTGATCGTAGGTGAAAAATGTTACTGACTTTCCAGGTGGAGTCCTTTTGAAATTAGGGTTTGGCATGTTTTTTGATGCCTTTCCCTCCTTCATTTCTGTGACTTTCTCTTTCTGTATTTACCTTTTTATTTTGAAACTGCTTTTAAAGATGGACTTTTGAATCTTTGTTGGCATCACACTCTTAATATTTTTTGACCAGCTGCTTTAACTGTCATATTTTGAAAGAAGAGTGTAAGGTATTGCTTGATGCTCATTTGTGTAAACTACTCCTAAGAACTACTCTTAAAAAAAATTGAGATTCTGTACACAACCAATTCACAAGCATTGTAGCATTCCTTCTGTTATTTTGCTCTTTTAACCTCACCACTTTTTGTTTTTCTGTAGGTTTCCAGAGCTACTAAATTTAGCAATATAGGACTTAATTCCTAACTCATTATTTTTGATGGTAATGAAAATAATATGGTATTGGTCTGTAGCAAACACTGCTATGAAAAGAAAAAAAAGAGTAAAACTCCTTTTCCATTAGTAGAGTATAAGTCACAGAATTGCTGAGATTAGAAGGCACTTATGGAGATCATCTGATCCAAAGCAGGGTCATCTGGAGCAGGTTGCTCAGAGCCATGTCCAAACAGGTTTTGAATATTCACAAGGATAAAGACTGCGCAGTCTTTCCTGGCTTTTCAAGTGTTAGATCACCATCACAGTATTTTTTTAAAAAAAAAGTCATGTTTAAATGGCATTTTCAGTATTTGAACTTTTGCCTCTTGTCCTTCCACTGGATACCACTGAGAAAGGGAGGTTACATTCTCTTGCCCCTCCTCTCCCTCAAAATTCAGGTACTTTCATGCACTGATAGCCCTACCTCAGCTTCTCTTCCCCAGGCAGGGCAGCCACAGCTCTTCTGGTCTCTCCTGGTGTAACAGATGCTCCAGACCCTTAATGCTCTAGGTGATCTTGCAGTGGTCTCATCGCAAGCTGTCAGTGTCTCTTGTACTGGGTAGCCGAGCATTGGAGCCAGTGCTTCAGCTGTGGCTTCACCCAGGGCTGCTTGGAGGGGCAGAATCCTCTCCCAGCACCTGCTGCCAACACTTCCTAACGCACCAGGAAGCAACCTGGGCCCTGGAGCTGTTGACTGTCCTAGAGCACTCCTCCGTAGTAGCACTCAGTAATTCACTGGCTGGGGAAATAAAGCAGGCTTTGGTTGTTCCAAGGTCTACTTGTGGATTAAAAAAGTTGGTTGTAAGACTTTATCACCGAGTACAGATTTGTTTATATTTTTAACCTTCTTCCATATTTTAAAAAGACCTTCACATGTTAAAGATTGTGAATTCTGATAAGATCTTAAAGACTATATTGGGTTTTTGTCTGCATTTTTTCTTACAACTGTGATGTCTAGGCTTTTCATCCTTTATGAAAAACTTGTTCTGGTTTTGCGTTTTTTTAAGATAGCTCAAATTTCCAAATTGTTGACGTAGGCAAATCATATCAAATATGTTATCTCTTCCATAGAAATAGAGAGAGGCTTCTTGGAAGAAGAAACTTACTGTGAAGATACTGTTGTAATCTGGCTGCTTTCACAGTGAACATGTGGAGAGTTAGAAGAAGTTGGCACAGTTTACATTATATTAAGTGTTGTTTTTTCAGTGAGGTAATAGTAATAAAACAAATTCTGGAAGAGATGTGAAGTTAAACAATAGGTTACTCAATCATTTGGTAAATGAGCAAAGATTTCTCATTGTCTTCAAAATAACTTTACTAATATTCTTTATACCAAAGTTAATAATGTTTTATAATTCATATTTAAATGCTGTAAAATATACCAGTCAGACTAACATTTGTATATGACCATTTAGTGTTCTCTATAACAACTTAATTTGAAAACCAAAACATCTTGGATGTCAAGTTTCTTAAAACTGCAGACAATCATTGTACTTTGAATCTGATTGTTCTTAATGTTAGCCATGTATTGGCAGGACGTGCTTAAACCTCAGTCAGTCCTTGATTTAACTGACTTTGGGAAAAAAAAAATCTCCAACTTGAAATGTACAAACACAAGTGAGTTTTCTAATTATCAAAGTGTAAAGCATTTGGCTAGTTAAAAAATAATTTCTGTTCTAAAATAGGGTGTAATAGACCTTAGTTACTGTTTTCCTTCGAACATCTTGATAAAGACAAAAACAAGAATCTCTTATAAAAGATATCTGTTCAATTACTCTTCAAACTTTGTAGTTAGGTGTGTCAGATAACAGTTGTTGTGCTGACATTGTTGTAAAAACAAGAAGGTGTTTTGTTGGCTGATTTCATGCATCCATTCTTGGGCTCTGTGCTGATCCTAGCAGCAGAATGGATTGGGAGGGAGAAATGACAGAAGCTTTTCAGTCATCTGACTAGTATTGAAAACTTCTTGAGCGTAGCAGAGGGCTGCTAGCTAAAGAGCTAGATGTGGGTGTTCAGGGGTTTAATTCCTCATCCAGCCCATCTAGTCCTTATGCCATCTAGTCAGCAAAAGCCTTATGGTACTTGCTCCCTAGCAGGAACCCTCATGCCCACCAAAAAAGCAGTCTTCTGTTAGTAAAATGTGGTGAGGTGAGGTAGCAGCTGGTGTTCCTACAGCTGTTGTTGCTACACAAGGATTTATTTCTGAAGAGAAGGTGCTGAAAGAGTGATTGCTGTTTCAGGGAAATGCCTCAACACCCTTCTTAAGCTACAGCACAGCTGCCCTGGGCTGTGAGCAGAGAGGTGTTTGGAAATATTTACCTCTCAAATAGCTTTTCCCCATCTCATAAAAGGAAAAGATGAGTGGAAGCTTCTCAGGAGTACAATTGGACCACAGTACTAGATGGAGAGTCATATTATTAACCTGCTTGTATTTAGGGTTACTGTTTTATTGTTTTGCTTTTTCTCTCGGCATTATCCTTTTTTTCCCTTTCTATTGCTTCCTTAAAGGGGGCATTTGTAGTTGCACTTATTTAGGTTGCTGATAATCAGTATTAAGATTCTGATTTGTGTGGGGTTTTTTTTATGTCAGAAGGTCTGTTCTGTGGGAATGTTTTTGGACACCTGTAACCTATTAAGCTGTTTGCAAGAAAATATGAGAAGTGGAGGAGTTGAAATGTTTTTGCTTAACAAAGAAGCAGCGTCCAAACAGACAAAACCCTCACAGCCTGCTGTCCTCCAGTTTAGCATACTTGAGCATCCTTTTGCCTTGGGCTAAAGTAGATAGAGATTATAGCAAGGCCATCTGTTGTGCTAGTGGCCTTCACCCCTATTTGTCCAACTTGCAAGCTTTTTGAAAAATAATAGTTAATATGTTTGTGAACACCAGTAACTATTCTACATGCTAAGTGTAGTAACGTCAAAATATGGTGGTAGACGTGATTTTTTTCTATATTTTCAATTGTAGTTTGAGGTCCAGCTGTCAGTGTGGAGGCAGGTGAATTCTTTTGCTCCCTGGACCTTCCTTCTTGCAGTACAAAGGGAAGGAGACAGACAGCAGAGAGTGGTTAGAAGTAGTAGGGCCGTGTGTGGCTGGGACTGGCTAAGCAGGGAGAGGAAGGGAATAAGGAATTTGGCAGAGGGATTATGAGGTGTGAATTGCCTTGGGCCTGGCTCAGATCCAGAGAAGGAATGGAGAAGGCACCTCTAGAGAGGTGGAGGGAAAATTAGTTTTGGAAAAACTGGTGGAATAAATGGTGGTTAAGTTTGGGGAGGGATGTTTTAAAATAAAGTCGGCATCAGCAAGTTCTTAGTTTGTCAGTGCTTTATTTCTTGAAAGTTTTTTGCACTGTGCTCATTTATTCCTTTTACATTTCTTTCTGGATATATATAAATATATTTGTAAGTAGCTTTAAGTAGATAAAAGTATGAAGATTGTTACAAAAACTTCAAGCAGTGAAAGTACATAAATGTTTTTGTATCAAATTTGAAATGTTCCAGCCTTTTCCAAAACTTCGAAATAACTTGAAATAAAACCAAGAATCGGTGCTGCTTAATATATAGATTATGTCTTCCTAAATTGAAAATCGAGTTTGGGGTCACTTCTGCTCATCTTTAAGATAAATAACTTGTTCCTACTTGTATTTTCTCATCATTGTTGTGGTGTGAAAGACTCCACAGAGTAAGTGACCATACAGGAAATTGGCTAAACTTTTACTGTGAAGGTCAGTTGGTCTTGAATAAGACAAGTATATGTGGGGGGACACTTGCATTGTCCCTCTGCTACACTGGTAATGTCTTATACTGTTCATCAGTGAGACTGTGTGTGCAAATGTGTGTTCCTCTCTCTCTAGCTGCATGATTTATAGAATAGCAGGTACCCTTCCCCATGATTTTTAAATAATATGTTTTTAATATGCTCTTACATTTACCTCTTTGTAGCTGAGAAGTATGATGTATATACATGGAGCACAATAAACTGAACTTTAGAATTAACACTCTATATGTAAGCAAATGTGATTGGAGTGATTAACTGGATTTTACTTGTGCTGTTAGGTAACCTGTTTTATGATTGTTTGTTGTGATGGAATTAAAATTGAAGTACCTAGGAGAGAAGGCAGTGGGGTAGGGGAGGAGATCATGTTTAAATCATAGTTTTTACTAACAAATGTTACATTTAAAAGAAATGGTCTTGATTATTTCTCCCAAAATATTAATGGCTAAGTCGTTTGGGTTGTGCTTATTGCAAGAGAATCTAAATGCAAACAGAATCTGTTTGGCTGATGTTGATAATTCCAAGTTTTCTGAATGATTTTCTTCAGGTAGCGGTAGAGGCAAAATCATATTGTAAGTCATCATAGCCTTTGCAAAAAAAAAAAAAAAAAAAAAAATCATCTTAGTGTGTATGTTTTACCAAATGCTTAGATCACTCATGTTAACCTTCACTGGGGATTAGCCATTTCATTGGTAACTTTCATTGTCAACTTTCGTAGGGATTAGCCATCCATTTTAATGTAGTGTATTGAAGAAAAGTATTCTTGAAAGATTCAGCTTGAGTGGGGAGAAATTTGGGAAGCAGGCGTGTTAATAGGGAAGTGGATTTTTATCCTCTCCTCTTCAGGGGAGTACTGAAGGGGAAAGCAAGATTCATGAATATTCTCTTTGTAATACATGTTTTTCAGTTGTATCTAAATGATTATAGAATTTTGTTTAGTGATGCATAAATGACATTCTATTTTTGTTTTATGCAGAATCAGATTCAGTACCTCAAGCAAGTCCAGCAGCCTAGTGTTGCCCAACTGAGATCAACAATGGTCGACCCAGCCATCAACTTGTTTTTCCTAAAAATGAAAGGTGAACTGGAACAGACTAAAGACAAACTGGAACAAGCCCAAAATGAACTGAGTGCCTGGAAATTTACGCCTGATAGGTAAACAAAACAAATACTCCCCAGTCAAGACTTCCCTGACAGTCCCACTACGAGAATGCTATGGTGGGACAGCCAAGTACTCGTTTCCACACCAAGACTCAGACGTTTTGAGCCAAAAGCCACATTCTTATACTGTCCAGCTTGTAATGCTTAGTGTAAAACTTACCAGATGAACCTTGTGTTTCAGCTTTTTTCTCCCCCTTTGCTTCAGAGGCCTGACAGCGTCGGACTATTCTGAAGAAATGGCCATCTCCGAAAAAAAATACTTTCTAGAACATGTAGACATTTGCAAAATTGTTCTATTTGAAGAAAATAGAGGGAAAAACAGAAGTCTTAAAGTCTGTGGCACACTGTGTGTACAGACAGTTTGGAGGAGAGAGACCTAGAGATTCTAAATCATGAATTGAACATGTAAAATTCCCGTAAAATGTAGAAGTGGAATATGCTTCGCTCTTAACTTTGAGCCTAGTGACTTAGAGACACTGTAAGTCAGTTTTGCCAATAAGACTGTGGACTTCCTGCCTGTTCACTGAACTGCTGGGTCAAAACTCAATGAGGGGAATTTTGCATTAAAGGGTTTAATTGCTAACCAGTTTGAATAGCTGTGAGTGCTATTTCCTATCACCTCAGTGGTAGTGTACACATTTGGCTGTTTAGCATCTGGGCTCTGTAACTCTTGATGGAGCCTTAAGTCAATGTTGCTAAAGAACGAACTGTTCTCTGGATGGTTGGAAGTACTGTGGACGCCTCAAAATTAGGACTGTACAAAAATGTACATTCTATCTATTTGCAGGTGTAAAACTGTTGGAAATGATAACATCGGTGATCACAACTAGCATGTATAAGTGAAACTAGTTGTGATAAGTATTTTACTGCATGTTTCCATGCAGCAATGAGATTTTTTCAATCCTCTATTCTGAGAACTGATCTCATATGCTCACTACAGAAGGCACATGCAATGGCAACTGTCTTCAGTGTTGGTGGGATATTTTTATTCCTTTGTACACCTGTTTTTTTGTATTGCACTTCTATATAAAATGTGCCTTGAAATAGTTATGTGCCTTGAAATATATAGATCAAGGAACACTACTGGTTATACTGTTGTATTGTGAAACTCCTGGGATGAACGAGAATCGGACAGATTGTTATTTCTGAATTGTCTCGTTCTCTGAAGAAAGGGAAGATGATATTTTAACAAATCAACCTTAAATGCATGCATTTTTCTGGGTGCTATCAGTGAAAGGAGCCTTTGCTACTCTGTTGATACCTCTGTTCTGTTGTCCCAAGTTACTTGTAAGAATAGCAATATAGGACAGGTGGGGAGTGCATGCGTGAGGTGTATAAAGTGAAATGCAGACTTGATACAGCATATGTGTATTCTTATTTTTATTTTTTAGTTCTTTCTAGCAAACTAAGGTTTTGATTTTCAATTCAGTTGGACAATATTTGATGACTCTAGAAAATTCAGTTTTAAATTTTTAAGAGATCCAGCTTTGATAGACGGTAAAGAATTCTAACTGTTTGGTAAAATTATGATCTTTATTAAGATGACATTACATGTTTTTCAACTCAGGAGTATTTTAACTGTTTGTGCTTTGGATTATTAATATGGAAAGGAAGAGTAGTGTTCTTATGCAGCCTTATTTTTTGCATGAGTAATGGCTTACAGCAAAAGAAAAACCTTCAGAAAAACTTTACCCTTAAAGTGATACATCTGGAATGATTTTGCTGTAGCAGTATCTAAGGTTTTAATGATGTAGCATCAAAATGGAGGTAAGACTTGTATTAATAAATTGTTAACGTATTACCAACCTGTTTGTAAAATTGACTATAATGTGCAAACAGTGGCAGCTGTTGGGATTGTTCTTCTGGCATGCCATACAGATTGCTTGTTTAACTTGGAAGTTTAAAAATGACTTAATACATTTGAATACAGGGGGTTTTATTATTATTTTTATAAAGTCCTCAGACTCTAAAGTTATTTCTACAACTGAGGAGAGACAAGTGGCTATGGCTGCTTTCAGAGAAAGTGATTTAAGAGAAGTATCAGAAAATTTTGTCACTTTCATAGTTGCAACTGCCCCTGATACTTGTTGTATAATTGAATCTGTGGTGAATGTACATTATATATATGTGCAGTAGCTGGAATACAGAAAGTTAGGTTTATTTCCTGATAAATAGAGGTTGTTTTCAATTGAGTTATGATTTGATTCATTTTTATTTCTGGAAAGGTAAAGAAATACTCATGTGTAAAGGGCCTGAAGGATTTCTTCAGCTTTTTGCTGTCCTCATCTCACCAGCCTCAATATTTGTCCTTCCTGACATGCAACTGCTCCTGTTTCATGGCACCTGTCCTAGCATTTTAAAGAGGTGCTGCTCCTGTTCAAATCTCTAACCAGAGTTCTGAGGTAACACCTTGATTGCAACTCTAAGCAGTATCAGTTCTGGACCTCAACCATAGGTGAGGGTGTACAGCATAATCATTGCTGATGTCTGGAGCAGAAAATAAAGGGTGTGTGTAAGCAAAGCCAAACCGTTCTGACCATTGTTGAACATACAGTATATCCTTGGATTAAAGAAAAAAAATTGATTTGCAGAAGCCTTATTGCAAAATGTGGTCTTCTGAAATTTAACCGCTCATTCTTACAGGTTTTCTTGCATGTATGTTCAAGTGGATTTGTGAAAGCATTGCCAACTTTAGTTTTACAGCTAGCAGGAGTTATTTTAATAGTTGCTGGATTTATTACTTGTGCATGTATGTATTTTACATAAATTGCAAGGGGAGATCGCTTGGTGCTGTGCTGCACTAGTTCAAAACATCTGGAAATCTTGATGGGAAGAAATAGCATTATAGGTAACTATGCAAATTTCTATACAGGTAATAAATATTTTACACTTTGGCAGGTGTTAACATGAAGAAATTAATGGGATTCTAAAATTGTCCCAATATTAAGGTAACTGGTACTTCCTAATACTACAATTTTACATTGTTTTTTGAAGAGAAAAATGTTAAATGACTTAAGCACTGTGAACTTCCTTGACTTGTAGTGCTGATGAATAGAGTAATGGGAATCTGCAAGTGACTAAAAATAATTGCATGTCTGCCTATATGTTTTTGGGATAATATGCCACATTGATGATTTCCAAAGTGGCCCTGCTTTATACATAATGAACGTTTTAAGGAAACTTTTAACTGTATTACTTGGATTGTATTAGGTCAGCACAATTTAAACGTCAAGGACCTGGCATTGGACATCACATCAAGAAAGAACAGGTTGCTGCCTTTAGCAGAGTTGCAGGCTTCCAGGACTTTACACAGCCATATTTCTTCTGGAGCAGGCCATCTGAGAGATTTGGGAGAGCCAGTTGGAAAATGTTAAATGGGCAGAACTGGCTGAACTTAATGACTGTCAAGGGCTTGAATGCTTAAAAGGCGGCTGATTAGGAAATGATTATCTTAAGTTCTTTCTTCTGGGTGTTGTGGTCACAGAAGAGAACAGTGGCTGTGAATCATAGTGGCAGAAATTACTGTTTTACTCTCGTAATCTTTTAAATCTCTTTCCATCTCTGTCAATTGCTTAAAACGAACTTTAAGCCGACCTTCTTGGTCCCAGCTTAAGTCTTTTCTTTTTGTTGTTTTTTAACAGAGCTTACACTTCCGTAAGAAAGAGGACAGCTTTGTCATGTTGCTGAGCCTCATAAAAGAGAAATATTTATGGCTTTTGTCTTGACTTCAGCAGACCAAAAGTCTTAGAGGACTTTAGCTCTTACATTTATGGAGTCAGATGTATTGCCTATATATTAATTTGCATACTACTTCCTATAATGCTTTACAATGCAGTTTTCATAGTGAAGATTAAAGATGTGTGATGTTACCTGTTTAGTAAAGACAATGTCTTGCCATTTCAAAATAGCTTTTCTGTCTGATATTTACCACTTATTTCAGAAATTGGATACCCTAGTGTTGTTCCTTGTCTGAAAAGTGGCAATTCTAAACAAGTAGTGATATACTTCTTGCATTTCTTGCCAGTTTTTTAGTGGCACTTTACTTTCTTCTTGCTATGCAAGATGTCCACAGAAAGAGCTGACTGAGGGAATCAGGGAGTGGACTGTTTATATTACTATATATTATATAAATTGAACTGAAAATTGGACACCTAAGTTTTCAAACAGAAGTACCCAGATTATATCCAAATGAAGGTCTAAGCTTTTCAAAGAAAAATGAATGTCCTCCTAAAAATGAACATGAGACTTTAAAGTTTTCCCCAAATCAACTTTCTTCACTCTCATATAATCACTAAACTATACGAGTACAATAACATGCTTTTT
The DNA here is from genome assembly GCA_003342815.1 of Eudromia elegans. NCBI lineage: Eukaryota > Metazoa > Chordata > Aves > Tinamiformes > Tinamidae > Eudromia > Eudromia elegans. The sequence continues at coordinate 624,961 of PTEX01000055.1, read as the reverse complement.
GTTTGTATGTGATTCAATTTGCACATTTTATGCTGTCCTTGATTTTTGAGTTACAAGGCACATCTTTAATCAAATATTTAATTCCATTGGGAATCAGCACATGCAAGACTGTGCGTACTGATAATCCAGATGCTAATATTAAAAAAGAACAATGTGCTCATTCATATTTGCAGTAATAAACTTACCTTCCACTTTATGGGACAGCGCCAGAAGATCAACTGACATTGGAACAGCATGTGGTAACTATAGGGAGACTTTCTGCAATGACAATTATGTTGAGGCATAATGTTCCTTGAACTGTGACATGCAGAAATTGTATCTCCATTTTGTCTATAATGGTTATTGAGGTACTGAACTTCTTATATTCTTTTTGTGATAGATGGCTCTTTCCTTTGCAGCCAAACAGGCAAAAAGTTAATGGCGAAGTGTCGAATGCTTATCCAGGAGAATCAAGAGCTTGGAAGGCAGCTGTCCCAAGGACGTATTGCACAGCTTGAGGCAGAGTTGGCTTTACAGAAGAAATATAGTGAGGAACTTAAAAGCAGTCAGGATGGTAAGGGATTTTTTTAAGAAAATGGAAGTTGCCTTGCACTTCTAGTTTAATTTATTGGTGATGCAGTTACTGTAAATTCTGCTTTGCTAGAATGAAAGGGTAGTATGAAAAAATGGCAATTGTATGTGTTCACTGATTGCCTGAATTATGGAGTCAAGTGATGTGGGGGTTTGAATTTGAAGTTGACAGTCTTTTCTTATTTTAGGACTTCCTATTTAATAGGAAGTGTTTAAACTGAACACATTATTGGAGATTTAACATTGCATGGACCTACACATGCACTGAGAACAGAATGTTTCTTTTTCAATTGTGACTCATTTTGCGTTTATTTTGGGGGAAAACCAAGGGTTTAGATATGCCTAATGCAACAAAAAAACACTCGATCTTTGCATAAATAGCTTAACTGAAACAGTGTTCCGTTATTGTATTCACAGTCTACATTGTGCAACACTAGGAGCTTGAATTGAAATTACCTCTAAACTTCTTACATAATCTGAGGGGAGGGGGGGAAGAAAGCAAATTTTATTTTCAACATTTTTAGTTAAGATTTCAAAATAAACAGAGAGCTCTTACTCTCTGGTTAAAAATTGGCTTTTTCATAGTGTTAAAGATTGTCCAGTTATTACAATAACTCTTGGGATGTGACCTCTGTGACATTATTGCTTAGCACTAATATATTTTTGTTTAACAACTGAAAGTTTTAGAACAGCATAACTCTTTTTCAGAACTGCCCAAGTCTAGTATAACCTGTATTTTAAAGAATAATTTTAACTGTAGAGTCATCCTTTTTGAGTAAAAAGTGATATATAATAAAGTTATTAATGAAAAGTATTTTCTGTAATGACATTAACTATAGATATTTTTGGAATAGTTACATTTTTGCTTCTTAACTATTTCCATAATGTATTTTATCTGAATTAATCAGTTCATAATTGAAGCAAATGTGGATGTTTGTTGAGAATATTTATTGCAGTAGGGAAGAAGCAATTTTGAGCAGACTATGTCTATAACAAGAGTACCTCTTTTTCTATTAAGTACTTTTTCCTATACCTGCAAGAAGGATTTTTAAGTTACTATTATAAATTCTTAAAGAATAATCAGTTTGCATTTTATCTGTCCTGTCAGTTTAAAGTAGGAGATTTTGAGTTCAAGGATTCTTTCAGTGTTTCCAGGTCACATTTGTGCTGCTCCAAAATATAGACACCATTGAAAAGTATTCTCTTTGCATATAAACCCCCATTTGCTGACAGGAAAGTCAGCAGAAACTCTAACTTTTCTTTTAGTGTGCCGTTACACAGGATTAAAAGCAGTACAAATCAAAGCTTTCTTGAAATCTGACTGATGCTTTTTTCCCCTCACTGAATATGTTACTGTATTCAGGCCTCTTACATACAGCCATGTAGTTCATGGTTACTTTTTTTTTCCCCCACTTGAAAGTACAGTCTATTTGCAGAATGGTCATTGTTTGAATTCAACTGTTTTCCAAGTGTCTTCCTTTTTTGCACAGAAATTAATGTCTTCTCATAATGATATTTTCCTATGTTCTTATCTTGTCTTCTGAATAGCATCCAGTTTAGAATTTCCTCCTTCAGAGGCAGAATATCAAAAATTATGACTGAAAAAATGAGTTTGCTGCGAAATTCCAGCATAAAATGTTGCTATGGGATTTTAATTGTCTTGTCTGCGACTCCAGCTATATATGGGCTATTAAGTCTTTGCAACAAATGTGCTTTCTTTATATAGAGTTGAATGACTTCATCATCCAGCTTGATGAGGAGGTAGAGGGTATGCAGAGCACCATTCTAGTTCTCCAGCAGCAGCTGAAGGAGACTCGCCAGCAGTTGGCTCAGTACCAGCAGCAGCAGCAGTCGCAGGCGTCCGCTCCGGGTACCAGCAGGACTCCCTCGTCGGAGCCTGGCGAGCAGGGCGAGGCTGCAGGTAAAGACTGCAGCCGCCTGGCTAACGGACCAAGTAACGGGAGCTCCTCCCACCAGCGGACGTCTGGGCCTGGATTTTATAGGGAGGGTAGCGGCACGGAAGATGACTTCCCAGCTTCTCCAGGGAACGGTAATAAGCTGGCCAACCACTCGGAAGATAGAACTGGTAGAGGAGGTGGTAGCTACATAAACCAACTCAGTACTGGGTATGAAAGTGTAGACTCTCCCACTGGCAGTGAAAACTCTCTCACTCACCACTCAAATGACACAGACTCCAATCATGATCCTCAAGAGGAGAAAACGGTGAGCGTGAAAGGTAACAGAACTGTGGGTTCTCGTCATGTCCAGAATGGTTTGGACTCCAGTGTAAATATGCAGGGTTCAGTTTTGTAACATTTTTCTGCAGCATTTTTATACAGTGTCATTTAAATTGGGAGAGGATACTGTCCAGAAGCTGTTTAAAATAGTGCATACTTGTCACACTTTTGCCTTTTTGTGGGTTTCTTTTTGCTTCAATACCTCTGCCACTTTGGAAATTTTAACAGTTAATTACGTTGAATGTTGCTAAAAGGACGTTTGTGTAGCTCAAGTTATTTTTATATGAGTTAATGTGAAGTTGAAATGGAAATTATTTCCACAAAGTATAACATAAATGATGTCTGTACAAATCTGTGTATATCTAGAACCTGTGCTGTGTAAGGGCATTTGTACTCATGCTGTTAAACTTACACCACCTTCAAGAGTTGTCATAATAGCTATGGGTTTATGACTGCCAAGTTTGCCCAGTACAGTAGTTTTATCACTAAAAGATGGACTTGCTGAAGGAGTCCTGTAGTAGTTTCAGTGTTAATTACAATTTTTCCCACCATACATCTGTGCATTTTCTCCTTAGGTGACCGAATGTTTATGAATTGTGTGCATAGTTACTCAGTTTTTAAGAACTGTTGTATCCTGTTTATGCATATTGCTCTGTGACTCCAATATTATCTTACCTGTACTGACCAAACCTAAATAAAAACTTTTAATAGTGTAATTTCCTCATTGTTCTGCATTGGTGTGTACATGGCTTATTTGTGCGCAGTGTATTTATAGTGTGTGTTTTCTGTTGCATTTGCCCCTGTGTTTAATCTTGCATCATATAACTTATGCCTGAGGTGTGTTATCTTACTAATTGTGCTATTGGTGTGTGATGTTTTATAATTTCAGGCCAGACTGATGGTGCTTATTCTACAGGTTGTTTCCTTATCAGCAGATAAGGGAGGTAAAATGGGCAAAGCTTCCTAAAAGCAAACCCAGAGTTAAACTTGGCTATTAAGAAGATACTGTAATAGAGGTATCCCATAGGTAAATATATATTTATCAATTAAACTGAAACTTTAAGGAGTTAATACCTCAGATTCTTAAAATATGTATAAGTCCTGGGTATGTGGAGATGTGTTATTGAACACCTAGCTGAAGGACATTTTGAATTAACTTTTTTCACATTCTGTGTCTTAGGAACTATATTTTTTATTTTTCATTAATATGAGTTATTACAGATTTCTCACCCTTGTTATCTGGTGGTATTTTCTGTCTACAGTTTTAGTATTGGTGACATGTAAGCGAGGAGATGAAAAAGGCTCTGGCTCTAAGTACTGGCTAAAGGGAAAACAAGTCTTTTTAAATTACTTATTAATAAGTAATTTAAGTCCAAATTCAGCACTCATACTTGAAAGTCATTTTATTACCTGCTAACAAAGTTATTCAGGTGGTTTCATAGTTATAGACAAAAAAAGTTTGCAACTGCTGCTTTAATTTCATAGGGTTTATTAAGGTGTTAAGTGGTTTGTATTTCTCATCAGAAGCATAAATTCCCGTGACAGTACCTGATGGTTTTTGAATGTTACTTTTGTCTTCACTGCCTGAAAGATAGCAGTTTCTAGATGAATGCATGATTGTATGAAAGGGAAGGTATTATCTCACACTTCATCTGATAATACAAATAGTAACAAGCATCTTAGTGAAATTTATGGTGGTGGCTCAAAAACTGTTTAACAGTGATAGCAAGGAAGGAGTAGATGCCTTTTCACCTGCTATCTAAATATAGGAAAACAATCATAAAATATCATGCGAGTTAGAGTAATTGCCATTAATATGTTCTGTGGTTTAAAAGTGCATAGCTTTCAAGCAGGAATAACTTGCCACAGTCAGTTAATACCCTGGGACATTCCTGTTTAAAATCTCATGTGAAGATAATTTGAGGAGTTTCCTGAGTAGTATGTGGGGCAAAATTTTACACAGTCATTTTTAAAACTTTTTTCTTTTAATTCCTCTGTTAGAATAAAAGCTGGCTTAAGTTGGCATGGGAAAATAAGAAAAGGTAAGCCATTCCCCTTTTCATCCTCTACTTGCATAGTATCCTCTAAATAAGCTGGGTGGGCATTTTGATTTATAAAAAATGAAGCAACTAATGGATAGGATTCCATCACTTAATGGGAAAAAAAAAAAGAGGGGAGGAGGAACCCAAAATGAAGCACAGAATTGGCTTCCTGGAAGGTTTGTCACGTAGCAGTAGGGAAGTGCAGTCTAACAATACATACAGAAATGCTAAACATAACGTTGATGTTCTTGGCTATTCATCAGTGAATACTTGCAGCTTATGTCATGTTCAATAATGCTAAAGATAATTAGTTTGTTTCCACAGAAGGACAAATATTAATAGGTATAACCTACTTCTGTTTAGAGGCTGCGTAATCTGACTGTATAGATTTTAAGCATTTGGGGAGAATCCTGTTTCTAAAACTTCTATTGACTTAAGAGAATTCATCTTTTATCATATGTGTTGATAGAGTATTTATTTCTTTTATTGCCCAGATTTCCAGAATACAGCTGATAAGAAATACAGAACTGTAAATTTACATTTGTTTTTTTCTAGGATCATTAAAGAAAGGGGAAGGAGGGTTTTCTACCAACCTATGCATGACAGTTGACTTCCTGGCAAATACCAAGGATTTCCTGGCAAAATACCAAGATGAGATTTATTTTCATCAAGGTAGTTGGAACCTAATTCCTTTTAATTTTTGTAATCTGTGTTTTTACAGTCTGATTAAAAAAAAATCTGTAGAAACTTAATGTATACTTGTTTAAAACAAGTCAAGTTTTCATAGCTTAAAATGCCATTTTATGTTGTTGTGGTATCCTGTTTGGTGCAAAATAGCTGTAAAGGACAGGAGCACCTAGCAGAGAATTCCTGGTGGCAGTTTTGCCTTTTGTTAGTCCTGATTCCCAGCAATTGGCATATAAGGCCTTATGACACATGGTTTACTATGGGTATAAAGGATTGCTTGCATGGTGAAGTACAGGCTGTCTTCCTATAACAGCTTGCAGTAATGGGGACCTGAATTTTAGAAAACTGCTAATGGTTGATTCTTCTGCTGTGTGTCTGGACATAACTTGGATGATGTGACAAATGAGGTCGAATATTTACCTTCACTTTTAAATTAGAACAGTCCCACTAACAAAACTGACTTGCTTTACACAACAGTACACTGAAAATAGTACAATGCAAAGTATTTTAACATATTTACTCCATTAACTGTTGCCTTCAATATCAAGAAATAGTTGCATTTTATACCTTTACTATACTAAAAGATTGGGGGAAGGCAGAATTGCAAAAAAATACCAGTCATTACTGAGTGTATTGTGGCTCTTCTCCATCAATAAGATTTGCACACAGAAACTTGCTCAGCCTCCTTTTCAAAGAGCAAGGTTAAGCCCTTTAAACCTGCCTTATGAAATTTCCCTTTCTAGAACTTCCAGTTCTTACAGGAATGTTAGTGGTCTCACCAGTGCTGACATGGAAGGGTGAACTTGCTTTCCTGTTCCTGCCAAATACTAACCTTTGAAACATCTAGTGACTGATTTACTTGTTTCACCACGGACATTGCACTCCATGTGTTGACATATTACATGATTTTTCTTCTCTGAACCTGTTTTAAGCATACATCCATTTTGTACACAACTTTCATTGTTCATACGCTACCTTTTATTTCAAACATTGTTAATGGGTGATGATTGATAATCAGTGCAATTCAGAAGTACCCTCTTTTTTGCTTTCTCATTAGTCTGTCATATCAAAGAATGTTGCCAGAGTTGTGGATGCTGGGCCAGCACTTGACCTGAGTGGGACAGAGTGCTGTTAGTGCTGACCCTGTTAGGAATCATCAGTGAACCACTGGCTTGGGATCTCGGTCAGTGAGTTCATCTTCAATCGCATCCATCATGTGCCCTGTTAATGCCATCCACAGCAAGTCCCTTCGATCCCAGTAGAAAGTAGTAAGTCACTGCCTTGGAAATAGAGAGTTCTAAATACGCTGTAGTAGCAGAGTTGCTTTTGTTAACCAGACCTGCAATTTTTGTGTGTGTGTGTGTCTGCAAAAATCTGCTTTCTGTGAAGATGTTCTACCTGATAATAATTTGTGTTTTGCCTCTAATTCCTGAGTGATGGGATTCCTTACATTAATCTCTTAATTTTGTCTACAGTTCTTATGAGGCTTGCTGATCTAGCAGCACTGTGAAAGATTCCACTGGTTTTTTTTCTTAGAAAAGGTGTCATATTGGCAGTTCTCTAATTTGGGGCGTTTCTCTGATTTCCAAGAGCAGACTCTTACTAGTGGTTCAGATCATTCACTTCTGTAATATTCTAAGAAAAAGTTTTAAAGACCTTTTGTGGAACAACTTTAATTCTAGTAAAGAAGCCTTATACTCTCCTTTGTTACACATGCAGGACTTTTAGTGTCAGTATCACATAGTAATCCTCCCGCTTTCTTCTGAAACGAGAGCACTGACGTGCTACATGCCTCTTGCCTTTCCCATAACCCCTAACCCTGTGTGTGCTTCTGCCCTCCTCGCGTGCTTCACTCTGCTGCCGCTCCCAGTGGGCTCCTGCTGCTCCAGCCTGCACAAGCAGCAAGGTGCGGCTAGCCGCGGAGTCGGGAAGGGAGGGCAGTGCCCCCGTGCCGGGAGGCAGGAACGGGCCCGCTGGGAGCAGCACGTGCTCTACGGGCCTGTGGGGCGCTCGCCCTCTTCTCCTCGCTGCTCCGCGGCACCAGCTCCGCTCCGCCCGCACACCGCAGCCTCTCGCAAGTCCAGGGGAGGCCTGCGGTGCGGGGTGAAGCGGGGCTCTCCTCCCTGCTCCCAGGATGACGGGTTCTCCAGGGGCAAGGCTTGCACCCCTCCTCCTGCAGCAGCGACTGGCACCGGCTCCACCCTGGCACTCCGGGCCCGGTGCCCGGGGCCTGCCTGCCCTGGCTCCTGCACCTGACGGGGGAGGCGGCGCTTCCCAACGGCGCTGCGCCCCCGGCTGCTCCGCTTATCTGTGTGCTCGGCCCGTTCCCACGTGCCTCCCCGCCGGGCGCCATCTGCGCTATCTGCCTCCTCTCCCCTTTCTCACGCTGTCCAGCCTGTCACCCCGCTCCTTCCCATGCCCCGGCCCGCCGCCCTCTGCCGCCTCCTCGCTGCTCAGCTGTGGCAGCCCGCGCTTGGCCGTGCAGCGCCGCGGCTCCCCGGGCCGAGCGAGGGCCGCTCTGAGCTGGCGGCTCCCCCTGCCGACCGCCCCGTTCCGCGGCCCTCAGCGCTGCTGCCCGGCCCGGCCCGGCCCCGCGGGGCGGGCGCTGCCGGGGCGGGCGCAGGCGCGGGGCGGGCGGGCAGAGCTGAGCGGGAGCCGCAAGCCGCCGCCGCCGCCATGTTGTGCCGCCTCGCCGCGGCGCGCAGGTGAGAGCCGCGCCGGGACGCAGGCCCCGCCGCCGGGCGCGCCGCCATTCCGCGCGGCCGCGGCGGCTCTTGCCGCCGGGGGGTTGCGGCGGCCTCGCCGGGCGCCTCCCGCCGCCCCTGCCCTTGAGGCGCCCGCGCCGCGGCCCTGCCGCGCCGATAAGCGCCGCTGCCGGCAGCGCCCGCGACCCTGTCCCCGTGCGTGTCCCCGCCGCGCCCGAGGTCGCAGGAAGCGGCCGCGGCGCGGCCGCCCAGGCCCGCAGCCCGCCCGTGTCCCGCCAAAAGCGGCATGGACGAGGGGCGGCGGCTGTCCGAAACGCCGTGTCCTCCCCGTCACCTGGTGTGCAGGTAGCCTCGGGCAGAGCTGCGAGAGCAGCGGAGCGCGTGGGCTTCTGCTCGGATCGGCGCTGCTGGCCGGAGAAGGGTTAATGTGGCGGAGGAGCCCGGCGCCTGGTTATTATTTGAGCGTTTTTGTTAACGCAGGGACCATTATTTTGGGTGATGAAGAGGTGGGATTTACCAGGGCCAGGCTGCCTGGCTTCTGTTCGATGCAGGCGTAGGACTGGGAGAAGCGCAGGCGGCTGCTCTGCTGCTGCTGCAGGCCTCCCCTTTGCCCTTGGCCTCCCCTGCCTGCTCGGGCAGCGCGGGGCCTTTTGTGGCCCAGCTCTGTGGAAGGCAGCTTGGGAACTGGCAGGTCGCAGCCCTGCACAGCAAAGCCCCCCTGTCCGTGTCCTTGATTGATTTCACCTGTTAGCTGACCTGCAGTGTGTGGCTGCCAGCTCCCGGACTAGGAAACGGGTCACCTTTACCAGAGACGCTGCCCCATCTACTTGTAGCAGCTGAACATAGCAGCCGTGGTTTGTCTAATTTGGTGTTATAGCACTGAATAAAACCATTTCCTTCTCTTTTCTGTTTTCTCCTTTTCCAGAAGCAGCGCGAAGCTGGTAGTGCCATTGGGGTGCTTGGTCTCTAGGCAAAAGCACACTCTTCCCGACTTGCCCTATGACTATGGGGCTCTTGAACCTCATATTAATGCAGAAATCATGCAGTTGCACCACGGCAAACATCATGCTACTTACGTCAACAACCTGAATGTTGCAGAGGAAAAATACAAAGAGGCACTTGCAAAAGGTTTGTATATTCACAGGGAAGAGATGAAAGGGAAGCTACGCCAAGTTACATGCTATAGAAAAATAGGTTAAAATTTCTTTCTGGGGAAATACTTTCTTTTAAAAGAAGCTTTGAAATATCTAAGGTTTGTGTCACTCTATTTTTGTTTCTTCTTTTTAATAATGAAATGTTTTTAGGAAAAAACTTTTATTGTGAGCTTCAGTGGTGATGATACTTAAGAATCTAGGTTTAGCTAAATGATGAGTTCTGCCCTCTTCAGTAACATAAGAAGAGACTAGAATAAACTGCAGTGATTCCTGTGGATTTAGTCTGTGTTTGCAGAAGTAACTGGAACTGAAGACAAGTCTGGAGGAAGTTGCAGTCATTTTGCTGAACAACTTTGTAATGAAGTTGTAGTAACAAAATCATGTGAAGCAAGACTTTTGACTATATGATTTCCTATCAGATGTCGGTCTGATGCTTTGTTGAAGTCCTGTTCCTATCTGATCTTGTTTTTCTCTGTGTGATCGTGACTGAAGGTGCAGAGACTGCACATTAGTAACTCTTCATTTTGACTCATACGTCTATTTCTGAATGGGAAGAAAAAACCAAGCTGTTTTGCATACAAAACAGTGGTGCTAATACAGTGGAACCCTTCAGAGACAAGGCAGTAGAGAGTTTTTTTAAGGAGTAGGACATGTGGAGGAGAAGAAACACAAGGTGTCTGGCCTTGGATGACATAAGGGTTACCTGTATGCAGAGCTGGAAGCAAGGGTTGGAATTACATGTAAACTACTTGTGTAGTCTGTGGAAGCTTCTCATTGGAGTTGTGGTCTTCATTTTTCTTTTGAAGTTAAAAACCTGCCTGGCCTGAGAAGAAATTGAGAGTTTACCAGTGTTCAACAGGCATATTTGGAGGAGAGGTTTCTGACGCAAAGTTCTGAGGGAGGGGGGTGTTTTGCTTGTTCATGTGCTCACTGTACTCATTGGTGTATTCTGGACCACATTCTATTTGCCGTGTAAATATTTTAAGAAGTTTAAAAAGTTCTAACTCACAAATCAATAGAGCTAATGGGTGACCAGTATTATTGTTCTATAGTTGTAATACTGGGAATCTTGCAGATGCTGCTCTTTAAAATGTTCTGGTCTCCTGATTGCTTTATCCTACTATGGAGCAGTAGTAGATACTTACGTACTCCATGAGAGGCACAGTATTGGGATGCTGCATGTCATTAAGATGGGATAAGAAAAGGTAGTTTGAAATATCTAATGTGTTTTGTGGCAGTCACTGTGGAAAATATTTATAACAATCACAACGACTTTTTCTCGTAGATGTGTTACAGGCTTGTAAGGCTTAGCAGATTTAGGAGAGTGGTGGGTATCTAGCTGTTACTTAGCTGTTATTGTGGCGATGTTGTCATGATTTTAATATTATTTTTAATGTTCTGCTTCTTTAGGTGATGTTACAGCTCAGGTGTCTCTTCAGCCTGCACTGAAGTTCAATGGCGGGGGCCATATCAATCACACCATCTTCTGGACAAACCTTTCTCCTAATGGAGGAGGAGAGCCTAAAGGTTAGTGCTTTTTATTGAGTTTATTGAGTCAATTTTAATTTTCTCTCTTTGGAAATGTCCAAGGAATCTTCATTTTTCAGAGTAAATTTTGGGGTTAAAAGGCAAAATATGAAAATATCCCTGTGCTAAATAATTTCAGTTTTTAACATTGATTTTGTATATGCTGCAAAATAACTGGTTGTTGCTTTAAATTGTCCTCTCTGTCCTCATTAGAGAAAATAGCTACCCAAAGCTCTGCTAAGAAAGATATGACCTATACGTGCCCAGCTCGTGTAGAGATCCAGAGCTCATCGAGTGCCCAGTGGCTGGAGTTGCGTTAACTGTCCATTATAGGCAGCAGTCTGTAGTTTTGGACTTAAACTTGGAGCCCTCTGCACTTGGCAGCTTGAGGCCTGGCCTGGCTGAGTGACAGACCTGCAGCTGGAGGTTTATTTCAGATCTCTGCTGCCCGATTCGGCCCTGCTCACCCAGAAGTGATATGTGTGTTTTTGTGGAATGTCCCAGGAACTGGTGTTTTCATGGAGCTTGGTGCAGTTAATCATCCAGAAGTGTCACGATTGTTACTGCGAGAAGAATAACTCTTTCGTTCTTACACTAATCAGGTCAAGAATAGCTGTGCTAATAATTTGGCATAGAATAGTCCCGCTGCTGTAGTGCAGTCTAATCCAATAGCAACAGAAATATCTAAAATCTGAGGTGTTGTGTGAATGAGCAAATCTGACTTTGGCAGAGATTGTCTACTTAGGATGAAAATACATAAATGAAGTCAGGACACATTGCAAAAATGTTATGCTTTTTTCTGAGCAGTCATAACTTTATGTCAATAAAAAAGTCAGCCTAAAATAACTTATTTTAGTTTGAACTGAATCATGTAAGGCTTTTGCTAGAAACCTGCTAAAGCCTCTCTGAAATGCACTAGGAGCAGTGACCAAGAGATTGACTTCCAAAATCTTCTGTCTGAGGGTTGGAGGGATGAAGAACGAGTTATATGTTTCAGCATGTAAAGAATTCTTGCATTGTAATCTTATACAGCTAACTAGCAGCACAGACACTCTCAGCTCTAGATTAAATATTTATGTATCTGAAAACCGAAGGTGTGCTAGGACGCAGGGGAGAGAAGATAGTCTGAAAGACTGTGTACATTCACTGAGATGGATTTGAAGGACACCCAAATACTTCTTTGCACTATGACAAAGACACCACAGACATTCTGGGTCACCCCTCTAGGTATGCAGGTCATACTCACTTTCCTTCCTTTTTCTTCCTAGACCTCCTCTATGGTCTTCCCTTAGCTTTTAGGCAAGAATGTAACCTCTTGAGTGTCCTGCTGATAGCACTGCGGTGGTGTCTCCAATGATGGCATCTATGAGCAAAGGCTGAGAGAGCTGGGCCTCTTCAGCCTGGAGAAGAGAAGACTGAGAGGGGACCTGATTAATGTATATAAATATCTCAAGACAGGGAGTGAGGAGGATGGGGCTGGCCTCTTCTCAGTGGTGGCCAGTGATAGAACTAGAGGAAATGGCCACAAATTGAGGCACGAAAGGTTCCACAGGAACTTGAGAAAGAACTTCTTAACAGTGAGGGTGACAGAGCCGTGGAACAGGCTGCCCAGAGAGGTGGTGGAGTCTCCTTCTCTGGAGATCTTCAAAACGCGCCTGGACATCACCCTGTGCCACATGCTCAGGAGACCCTGCGTGTGCAGGGGGGTTGGACTAGATTACCTCTGGAGGTCCCTTCCAACCTTAAGCATTCTGTGATTACTACCCTAAATTATTTCCAATTTTCTTGCTGTATTAAGCACATCAGGACAGAACTGTTAATTAATGATGCAACTACCCTGTCTAGAGACTTCCTTCCCTGAGATCCCAAATGCTACTATGTCTGTTTATCTGTAGATGTATGGCAATAGAAGAAGCTTAAGTACTTGATGTTGTCTGATACTCTTGTCTATTATTTTGTTTTCTGAAGGTGAATTGATGGAAGCCATCAAACGGGACTTCGGTTCCTTTGCGAACTTCAAGGAAAAGCTGACAGCTGTGTCAGTTGGTGTCCAGGGATCAGGCTGGGGATGGCTTGGTTATAACAAGGAGCAGGGTCGCCTACAAATTGCAGCCTGTGCAAATCAAGACCCTCTGCAAGGAACAACAGGTCAGGTTTCTCCCTTTTGCTCTACTTCTCTCTTTGGAGATTTCAGAGACAAATGTATCTGATCCAAAAGGCCTTTTCAGATAACTGATGATAAAAAATCACTGCATAAGTAGGATTGGAGACTACTGAATATAATTCTAGCAAAAAAAGGGAAAACAGTTGCAGTTTTAAAACAGCGTTTGCAAAGAAGGACTTAAAAACTCTGTAGAGAGCAATAGGGTTAACAGTCTATCTAGTCAAAAAGAAGACAGATGATGTGTATTATAGAAGATGTCTGTTTAAGGCAGTAATTTTAACTGAGGTTCTTTTGAAATGTTCACCTGTGCAGCTTACCTTTGAGGAGTATTGAGAAGTTTAAGCTTCTTGCCTTTAGATTGTTTCCTCTGACAGAGGAGCTATTCACAGAACTGTTTCCATAGGCCAGGCAACAGAAGAAAAGGTGTTTTTAACTACTCTTGTTTTGAAGTGGGCTAAATTTAAAATGTTAGGCTTGTAACATGCTCCCTTTGTCAGTTAAATGATTAAATGGAGATAGTTCTTATGGCTGAGCAAGCAGAATAATGCTGGCTGTACTCTTTTAGAGGTATATATGTATATTTTCTTTCTGTAAAGTCACATGTACTGATGACAGGCCACTGAGAATCCTATCTTTGGTGGCAGATATTTTTAAAACATGCTCTGTGGAATTCATAGAGAATGACCAAGAATACCATGTATTGTTCAGATCTACTGACAATATCTACAGCATTCCATGTGTTGCTTAATAGTAGGAGAATAAAAAAATTGCTATGGGGAAGTACAGCATAAGACAAGTACATTTCACTCCCTCTTCCTCTATGACCCCTTTTCCACCTCCCAAGAAAAAAATCCCAGTTAAAAAAAAAATCTACAAGAAATAATGTTTATCAAAAAGACAAGGAGAGTAATTGTTTGCTTAGCTGACAGCAAACTGTTAAGACATGAGACTTTGCTGTGATGCATTGTTTAAGGAAAATGCTTACCTAACTAAAAGATACAAACTTTTCAAAAGGGACTTCTGTTGTGTCTTCAGGAGAGTTCTGAAGTACTTGTAGGTGTTTATCTTAATCAGCTTATTTGACTCATGCAATATATGTGTGTTTGGAGAAGAAGCAGTCTGTAAAATGTTGCAATGAGCACTTGCATTTTGGAGAATTCTTTGACTTTTGAAGATGAAGACTCAGCCGTTGTGGGGAGACCTCAGAACTTGGAAAACAGTATTTTGTGTGCAATGAAGACTTTCATAAACTTACAATGTGGTTTTTTTTTTTTTTTTTCTTCCATAGGTCTTATTCCTTTGTTAGGAATTGATGTATGGGAACATGCTTATTATCTTCAGTATAAAAATGTTCGACCTGATTATCTGAAAGCCATCTGGAATGTGATCAACTGGGACAATATATCTTCAAGATACGCATCCTGCAAAAAGTAGAGTGGGATTCTTGTGCAGACTACTAAAATGGCCTCATTTCTACTTTTAACACCACTCTTGTAGTGTCTGTGGCTTACAAATGAATTGCTCCACTGCAGAAAACACTTAGCTCATCCAGCAAAAGCATTTCATAATCAAGCAAAGAGTGTGCTTGTCTGTTTCTGAGAGAGGTGTTTACTTAGATTTTTTGAAGCTTTAAATTTGTGCGACAAAGACAACTTCATGTAATCTTTTCCACTGCCTATAGAAACATAACTGACCTTTCTCAAGGTTAATGAGGTAATGGATTTTCTTGTTGCACTCAAATACCTAAGTAGAAACATGTACTTGATGTTAATATAAACAAATAAATCTCAAAAGAAGAATCTTATTTAATTGTTTAAAGCTGACTGCTTTTTGTCATAGTTGGTCCAGTTACTTACTGGCTTTCAGGTGGCTGGAGGAGTATCTTTTGTAATTTGGTATATTGCGGGAACTTCCCCGCTCATTAAGGTGGATGTAGGAGAAGGTGAGTATTGCTGTGCCTTCTGAACAGATTTGACTGCCTTCAGTTATCGGAAGAATCCACGTTTTAGACTCTCCCGTCTCCTGGATCCCTTACATGAATTCTTCATTTTTTGCACCGATGCATGAACTTTTCTTGAAGTGTTGCTTTGAGAGAGACATCACAGTGTCTTAGGAACTTTAATGGGAGAATGCTGTACTCATGGCCTAGTAGTTGTAAGCACGTCTTAAAACACAGTTTAGCTTTAGAGACTGATTAGATGCAGCAAGATCAAGTTTCCTTGAGCTTGCCCACTGTGCAGCTCTAAGCAAGGGATGGATTCTGCGAAGAACAAGGAAACAACTTCATACTTAAGAATGGTAGTCCAGTAATGTGAGGGTAAGGGAGAACTGTTTTTTTAATACAGGAAATAAATGCATTTTATCCGGTGATAACAGGAGTATTGCCAGGTCATCTCTTGATCTCTACCCAAAATTTTAACTAGTCAGATGTCTCTGTTGCAAATAAAAGTGAGTTGTGTATGATAACTTGCTATGTGAAAATAATAAAAAATGCTCAGACTTTAGAAAGGTCCATATTTACACTGTCTGCAGAATCCTCTGAAAATCTGAGAGTTGGTATCTCTGTATCATAAAATATATTTGGCTTACCTCTTAAGAGCTTCTATCCCCTTGAGTAGAGCATGTTGACCACACCCTTTCCCCCATATATACACCTGGCAGAAGGAGTTCTGTGTGTCCTGTGTGGTACCCATCAGGCAAAGCTCAGTCTTGGCTCTTGTAGGTCTACTGGGGTCATCAGGTAACACGTTTTAAAATCCGTCTTCCCATGCTAATGCTCCCAACTTTGGTTTTCTAATGCTTAAATTCTTGCAAAATATATTATGTAGCCCATAAGATTCCTGCTGTGAGACCACTGAGGCAAATCCTTTATAACCATTAATATTAATGAGCTGCAGAATTGAATAATATTGTTGATAATTACAAGGTGGAGAAAGGGACAATGTTTACCACTGAATCCTGTGTGTTTCTAGGAAGCACCCGGTAGCCAGGGATCATGTGAAGCTTCGCCATGGCCAGCTAGTTGCTAAATGCATTGATATGTGCTAAATGCATTGGTATGTGTGAATTAGGGTTTTTGGTGTGCAGGGTTTTTGGTTGTTCTTTCTGTTGCATTGGTGTCTGTGGCTAACGGCACATGCTTGGAGCTCAGTTGTCAGACTGCAGCTATCGAACAGATTGGGTCGAATGGGATGGAGAGAGAAGCAGCGGCATTGCCTTTCTGGAGAAAAGGAGGCATCTCCCGGGGGGCTCAGCCTCTGCGTGAAGCAGATCGGGGAGAAGCGTCTCCCCATAGAGTCAGCTGCCGAGTGTGTGCTGTCTGCAGGCCTGAATGAGGAGAATGCAAGGCTGGACAGAAGCGCTTATGTTTGTGGACTGCAAGAAGAACTTGCCGAATACTGAAGGCAAATACAGGAATGCTGAAGCAAGGAAAATGGTTTAATGTATCTTCCAATGGACCATTACAGGGGACTGAAGATTGTGTGCCCAGCTATTCTGTGGAGAGGATTTGGTTCAGCTATCCTGACTTGAAACCTCTGTGAGTTTGGAAGAAGTCCCAAGAAGTCCCAGCGGTTTCTTGTGATATGAATTGGAAGATGTGTCTGTAATTTAGTTTTGCTAATAGACTTGCTATCAACCATCTGTGCAGTGAAAAGTGCGTAAACATTGCTAATCCGTGTTAGTAAATTTTGAACCTACTGTTGCTATTCAGAACTAACACTTTGCAATCACGAAAGTGGCTTTAGAGAGGGGCAAGTGGATCCCTGCGTGAGGAGGGTAAGGTAGCTAATCACAGCCCAGGTCAGATGACCTCTCTGAAGGGACAAGTCTAAGGCATGTCATTCAAAAGATGGGCCACTAATGCACTTATTCCATCTAGAACTTCCTGATCCTAACAGTGAAAATAGTAGCTGTGTGTGGAAAACAGAAGGAAAGGATGACTCCAACGTGAGCTGTTCAAGGAATGCCGCATCACTGAATGTGGAAGTGTTGGAGGACTGGAGCTGCTGGCCAGGGACAGTGGGTTTGGTTCAGCAAACACTGGAATTGGAGGCCAGTGCTTCAAGAGGAGCTGCGTCCCTGGAGCCCCGCGTCTGTCGGTCCTTGTGCCAGCGTGCTGCCCGGGAAGATGCTGCGTGTGTGTGTGTGTGTGTGCGCGCACGTGCAGCCACGTCGGGCAAAGGTGTGGTGGCACTTCACATTAAGAACTTGGTGGGGTCACTTTTTAAATGGAAGATCAGCTGCGATATCCAACCCAGATCCTCCTGGAAACGCTTTTGTGTTATGACTCAGAAGAAGGGGCATCTGGGTGAGCCCATAAAATTGCTCCACGGGAGGCAAGGCTGCAGTGTCTAATTAGAGGCTTTGGTCGGCAGGCTACAAAACAATCCCAGCGGCTGAGCTGCTCGGGAGCGCATCCGCTCGCATCTCCGGAGGCAGCGTCCTGCTGTAAAACGGACATGGACCATTTTATTCTTCCTGATCTCCAAAATAACACTTAACGGCTGATGCTGAATGCAAAGCATATGGCTCCCATTCAGAATTAGAATAGATTAAAGTGATTTAAGGTCAGGCAGACCGAGCTGTTGCAGTCCTTTTGCTGTCACCATACCTGCTGGTACATGTTAATGCTATGGGGCAGGCCCAGGAAGCCCGGACGGTGGCGCCTTCGTCCTGCTGTTGGAATGGAAAAACTCTATAGATGCTGTTCCTGAGAGCCAGAGAGATGAAAAATGCTTTTTTGTTGTTGTTGTTATTTCACAGGTTTTGCTATTCACCTCACATTTATTTCATTTTTATCTAGAAAATGTAAAAAAAACAAAAACAAAAACAAAACAAAAAAAAAAAACCACAAAACCTGCTCCCTGCAAACTCTTTTGCAGAAAACCCTGGCCGTGACTCAAGGATGGGTGAACTTGCTGCAGCCTCAACTGCTTGGAGAAAGGAGGTGCTCATTTGCTCGGTACACACCTCCTCCAGCTAAGCTGGTGGACTTGTATCAATGTAATAACTTCTTATTTACAGAAGGCTTACTTGGCTTTTTATTTATCATTTAGGAACTTAGCCCTCTCTAGAAGAACAGAAGCAGCATAAAATGATGCTGTTCTGTTTCTCTAAGATTTTGCACTCTTGTTACACAGGCTTTGCCAAAGTATATCATTATCCCAGTGCGAGGCAGACGGCTGCTGCTGGCAGTTCTGCCGAGCACTGAGCAGGCAACATTCTTACTGTTTGATCTGCCCTTTCTTGAACTGCCCTCCGCTTAGTGCATACAAGCACTGCACTCCAGCGGCCTCGCCGTGACTGCCGTGGTCCCTGCGGTGGTTTGAAGCGGAGCCCCCGGCCCGTGGCAGCTGCGTGGGCCAGCGAGGGCCGTGCAGCGGCTCCGGTGCGCGGAACCCGCCGGCGCTTCCCGCTAGATGGGGGTGTGCGTCTGCTCGGCGCCGCCCCGGGCGGGTTCAGAACTGGACCCTGCAGAGGCCGATGAGGATGTCCAGGTGCTTCCACCGCGCGCGACGAGGACTGCATTTGGGCCGTTGCTTCACACCCTAAACGTCAGGTGACGGACTGTCCCAAGCCCCATCGTGGTCTGGCCCGAGCGGCTGGTGTTCCCAGGGGCTTCTGTGGTGCCCCTGAAGCAATGCCCCCACCTGCTCCCCTGCATCCCTTTTAAGCACCCCTCTGGCCTAATGAATAATGAATGCTAATGAATGAATGAAGGCTTTGTGGAATGGCTGGTAGTCTCGTAGTTACTGGTTCTTGTTACGCCTATATTTGCAGGAAAAAATAAAATCTGATATAGAAGTACCCATAAAACACTGGAGAAACACGAGGTGTTTGCAGACAGACTGGGGCTCACGGAAGCTCGCTCCTGTTGGGTGTTTAGCCATCCTAGAGGAGGTAGGTGACTTTGAAAATCTGAGGCCTAACCTCGTCTAGACTCCAGTTCCTTAGTTCTTTTTTCTTTTTATTTTCCTACCTTTTGCTGCTGGACAACCAAGTCTGCCTCCTTAGCTCCTCTCTACATCCGCAGACCGCTTCATCTAGGACCCTTTTGGATACATAGTTTCTTCATAGTTATCAAGTGCCTTTATTTCTTGTAGCTGTGTTCATTTGTTGTTTCCCTAGTGCATGAAAGCATTAACTATGTCCCTGATTTAAAACAAACAAACAAAAAATCTTATGGGTTTATTCCATGCACAGTTGGCAATAGAGCTGTAGTTCTAAACAGACCCAAAGAAGCACCTAACATTGGAGTTGTGCTGTTTTTATCAGCGGGTTTTGCACTGCTGGCAGAATCTGAGGGAGCTAAAAGTGCTTCTGGTTTGCGGGAATTGGAATTCGGCTTATGTGAAAACTGTCCCGAATCAAAAACTTGACTGAATTTCCAAGAAACCAGAGGAGGCTCTGAGGGCCCCGCAGCTGCTGGGGAAGTCTGACCTCCCCGTGAGTCGCGGCAGCTGTAGCGGCCTTCAAGCCTTGGGCTCCTCCAAAAGTCGTTCAAACAGGGCTGCTTCCAACAAGGCACTTGGGCTGGCCAAAACAGCATTTAAGAAAGCTATCTATGCATCTATCTGTCTATTTATGTGTCTGTCTGCTGACTGCATGTTTCACTGGGAGATTTCCAGCCACTCCTATCCCTTGGGAAGAACTCAATGAGTAAGAGGCTGCAATGAGGAGAGCAAATACAAGCTTTCTGGGGAAGTATCAATGGACTAACTGTTTTTGACTTCTTCCTTCCATAAAAGACACTCACAGACGTGGCCAGCGCTCCCTCTGGCTGAGAATAGCTGGGCTCTTGAAGTCCTTTGAGTCTTCCCATTTCCTAAACTGCCAAACAATTTGAGACCTCAAGGATGTCAGAAATGATGTACCCTTTTTGCCGTCTGGGTCACTCCCCTCTGCCGAAGGCTTCAGGCTCTTTCAAAATCCCCTGAGTTTAATTGTGATAGTCACAGGGATGTTCACAGGGAAGGAATATTCTTGAATTTCTGTGTATTTACTTGCCTTGCAAAAGACTAAAGATCACAGATCTGAAGCTCTCTCCTAGGTTTTGAGTGGATGCAGGAGTAGTATCTCTGACAGCTAAGTGTAGGATTTGGTACTTGTTTTTAGAACTGAATAAGATGGGAATGACGGCCTGGAACTTGCCTGTCTGAGGGTCAAAAGCTCCTATGGCAGTTTTTTCCCTTGCTTTTCTGGGATCTGATCAGTTGAAAGTAGTTCAGAGCCGGAACTGCTGTTTTGCTGTATTATCTAGTTGGGAATTGGAGTTGTTCCTGGGCTTTATTTTATCTTAAGCATAAATTATAGCGGTTGAGTGGTTGTTACTATCCATCTGCCAGTATTCTTTGCTGTTCTAATCGCATTCTCTCCAGCTGTGGAGGGACTGCGCAATGCACATCATGTGTGACATCTGAAGATGTGTTCTGAGTGTGAGAAAGAACGTGATATTAACTGGAACTAGATGATTTTGTTAGTTCCAGATGTGGCTGGCTGCTATACAAACGGCGGGCCATACCCAGGTGTGGACAGGTGCTGAGTGCTCAGCTCTGAAAGCTGCCCTTGAAAGTAACATCTGCATCCACAGGGTGTGATTGTAGCCCCAATGGAGCATAAGGTTGAAAGGGGCCTTCAGAGGTCGTCTAGTCCGGGAGCGGGACTGTGGTGGGATCGAGGGCTATCCCATGCACGTGCTTGTCTTTGGCCGAGTCTCTTGCACAGGTGATGGTGTGTCACAGCACTGCAGTGATCTTCCTGCTGCGTTTTCTACTGTAAATCAAGCCCAGCTTGCTGTAAGTAGCTTTGTGTGGGTAGAAGGAAGCAGAAGGAGCAGAAAGGAGCTATTCTCAGCCGCTTGGGGATCTGGTTGCCTGTGTTGCAACCTGGAGCCTCCTTGTTTACTACTGGAGTCAGCTGCAGAAAGAGCATGTGGGCTGCACCCCTGGATCAGGTCCAGCATCAAGACAACGACACGAGGAAGGAAGTCCCCATCTGGCTGGTGCTTACTTGGAACTTCTTGCAGAATGTGATCAGGACCTTATATCCAAGAATCTTAGCCATGAGGTCCAATTACAGATCCTTGGGGATGACAAATTGGAAGGGCTAGTATGTGTATGTGCCTGAGTACACAACAGCGATCATGAGCTTGGGTCCTAGGAGAAAAAAAAGCAGCAAAATCAGCTGGCTGTGCTCGTTCTGGCCATCCAGCATCTGGCTGCCAGAGGCTGCATGATCTCTGCTCATGTGGTTTCCACACTCGGATTCCCTGCTCTGACCCGGTGCTGCGGAGGAACCGACCCCTTGTGAGAGCGTGCAAGCTGGCAGCACGCCGGACCCTCTCAGAGGGGAAGGGCAGAAGGCATCCACCCCTAGCACTTGTTTACACGTAAGTGTAGCCACACAAATCAAAATGGCAGTACATACGTGTGGTTCTTGTACTGCTTCACGCCCAAAGCCTAGTCCTCTAGGAGCTCTTCCTTGGGCTTGCTCTTGCAGTTACCCAGCTGTTCTGCAGAGGTGAAGCAGGGATCAGGCACCGAGAGCATCATCAAACTGAAGGCCAGGGGCTGTGTTACAGAGCAGGGCAAAGGGAAGCTGCCTGCCCTGCGCTTCAGGCATTTTCAGATGGATTATGACTGATTTTTTTTTTTTTTGTAGCCACTGAAGTACAATTCACGAATAAAAAAAGCTTTGATTTCCTTCATCCGTAGTGAAGTCAGACCTTCTGCCTTTCCCCTTTGGTTTATTTTCTGTATGACTGCGATAGGATGGGAAAAAACCATCACTCCTACAGGAGAGGAGGAGCTGATGCTGCAGTTTTGTCTCTGTTCTCTGGGTAAGCAGTTGGGATGCTGCTCCAAAACAAAGGAGACCAACACTGCTTAAATGGACCTGAAATTATCCCTTCCACCAAAGTGCCCTACTTGCTGTGCCACAAGCCCCTGGGAGGGGGCAATTCTCAGTTCCTTCACTGTGTAACTTACTGGACGTTCATTAGCACAGACAGACTGACAAATGTGGCCACCTCCATCCCAGCGCCGAAAAAGGAGACTGCATTTCTGAACCTTTTCCCCCAAATCCTGCAGACAGGTATCCTGACTGCTTGAGGAGAAGTATCTGCCTCCATCGTGGGTTTGGTCTGTTAGTTTAACTGCGCATTACCTTTCTGGCTCCAACCTTTTGGTGAATTGGACTAACTAGCAGGTTATTTCGAATCAGTCAACACCCCATATTCAATAGAGAAGTTACCTGCTTCTCCCTGAATCCTGGCTTCCCTGTGCCACCGCTCAGCCAGCCATGCTCACACAGCAACATGAAACCAGAGGGCAGTGCTCTGCTGGTGTCAAGGCCTGGTATGCTGTGTGGATCATAAACCCTTCTAGTTGTCTATCCTTTGCAGAATTATACAATAATTTAAGTTGGGAGAGAGCAAAGGTCCAGCCAGTGCTGAGAGCAGACCCACCTAGATGAGGTTGCATAGAGTCAAGGATGGAGATTCCCCCACCTTGCTGGATATCTGTGCCAGGTTTGACTACCCTCAAAAGAAGGTAAGTGAAATTTTTATTCTTTATGAAGAATAATAGAATAAAGTTGAATAGGAATTCCCTCTGTTGCAACTTGTGTCTCTTGTCTCTTGTTGTAGCACAGTGCATCTCTGAGAGGTGCCTGGCACCGTCGTCTCTCTACCCTCCTGACAGGCAGATGAACCCAGCTCTCCCAGCTGCCCTTTCCTCACTGCTGTGTGGCTGCCTCTCCTTGCAGAAACAGCGTCTCTATTCCATGGCAGCTCTCAAGGTTGGAAAGTTGACTTTTGTATGTGTGGCAACTGTTCTGCGGTCTCACGTCCAAATACAAACATGTACCTTTTTTGATTCACAACAGTTTCACATCCCAGATCACCACGAACAAGGCAACAAATGCATATAGCACCAATATCTGCCACATCAGTCAGCTCTGGTGCCATCAGGAATGACATGGAGGAAGAGCATTGACTATGTTTCAATGATTTCCCTATAAGAAAAGTCCCAGTATTTCTTGCTGGGACTTGCTGCTGGTCTTGTCCTTTGTGCCCATCAGAACAAGATTTCTACAGGAGTCAAATCTTGAGCCTAACACACCTTGCCGTAGGTGCTTGCTTGGTAGGATAGTAAGGATGTGAGTGCAAGAAGGAAAGCGAGGCCTTCCTACTTGCTGCTCTGCTGACAGCACTGGGCAGAATCTGGGCAGCCATCTCGGAGAATATCCACAAACAAAGGGGAAGAGGAATGTCACAAAGAAGAGAAGAGAACTTTCTAATGCTATCAGTGAGTTCCTTCTTCTGCATTCACAACACTGTATTTATGCATATTGACATGATGAATTGATATAAATAGCGATAAAAGACTAGGGTTTGGAATATCAGATAAAATTCCATTCTTCACAAGTCCTGCAGGCAATTTCAAATTTAATTTCCTTAAAAGACAGAATATTGGTTTACTTCTGAAGGGACTCAAGCAATGGAGACCACAAAAACTCTGCTGTTCCTTCTGTTTTTTAAAAATATCACACGTATTTGGAGAAGTCTTGAATTTTTTGAGAAATGTTTGCATTTTTTTTTCTTTTTCAGGTCTACCAAAACCAGTGAATGAAAGAGGTAACAATGTAGGCAGTTCCTGATGGAGGAGTAGAGAGCTCTGTGTGTGTAGCAACTAGCTGAATCAGGTGGGCCTGGGTGGTAGATGTGACTGAAGCACTTCCACTGGTTCCACTGAACGCTGCAGGAGACTTTTGAGGCCTCTTTCAAAATAAGAGTGATGTGCGAGCGTCTTATCTGACCGGATATGGCCTGTGAGAACTTTGTAGTACTCTTGGGGTAAAGCTGTCTTTCTGGGCAATTTTTTGTCATGATCTGTACTGATTCTTTTGGATAGCCAGAACTGTTAGAAAGGAAAGCTCAAAAAGCAGAAATGATATTAAGGGGATAATTAGCATGTATAAGCCTATGTAAACCTCCTGACTCTGCAATCACATGGTTTTCAACAGTAAGCTTTATATGAAAAATTGAAATTTAATTTTGGGATCAATAGACTTTCTCATTACTTAAAAAAAAAAGGAAAAAAAAAAAGGAGAAGAAAATGACACTCCGTTATGAATTGCCAAATGAGCACACAAAAGCTGCCTTTATTTTATTAGCCTGCTGACCTCTCCCTTCTCTGGCGAGCTTTCTTTTTCCCGTTTGCTCTATTAGACCGTCTACTGAGATGGCAACGAAACAGTTGCTGTCGTTGCTGGCTGTTCTCCCCTCGCTCTTTGAGCAGGGAGGGCCGACGCGCGGGCCGGGAGCCAACGCTTCCCTTGCCCTCGGTGGCACGTGCGCGCCGCCGCGCCTGCGACACGGGGCGTCGGGAGGCGGCCCTCGCCGTGGGCGTCGCGGTGCTCGGCGTGGCGCGGCCGCCCGACAAAGCGCCCCAGGGCGTCGCAGGGAGGCGCGTGGCTCTCGCGGCAGCACTAGCCCAAGGGCTGCGTGCACGTCATGTCCTTAATTTACACACAGGGGTAGCTGGCGTCTTGGCAGCAGTGGCGCTGGGTGTTTCAAGTCTGTACACCAAGCAGGAAGGGTCAGCTGTCACGCTGCCACTGAACGCAGGGCTGCAGTTTTTGGACTTATATGGAAGTCTGAGAAAACTTCAGAAATAATTCTGGAATTTGCCCAGCAGACTGCATTGTAACGGAGGAGCTGGCTGGGAAATTTATAGCTGTGGGGAGAAAGTAATCATCTTTGTCTGAAGAAAGTTTGGTCCAGGGAGGGGAAAAAACAACTCAGAAGGCTAGTGGAGAATTTGTTGAGTAATTTTTCTTTGGTGGGTAACTTATCTGAGACCTATATTCATAAAACATAGTAATAAAATGAATACAGAAGCAGTGTTTAGGTATTATGGTTTGGAGCTGGGGTCTCACCAATGTTCCAGAATGACAAGATCATAGTGCTGCCTTACTCTAATATTAGTCACTTTCAGCAGATAAAATTGTATATAAACCTCAATATACCCATTACCAGCAATTAGACTGATAGTTCTTGAATGCAGGGCAGGATGACAAATATGACCTGTTTGCTGTTAACTCCTGGAAAATCCAATGATTTTCTTCTTTAGCTTACCCTAATGGAAAAAGCATGTCACCTCTTTACATGCTGGCATTTGAAGTGTCCTCTTTTTAGAACAATGACACACCATTTTAGAGTTCAAGGGGAAAGGTTGGATCATTTGTTCTTATATATTTATTCCATTTGTTATAGTTTTATTTATTTATTTAAGTTATTTTACTTAGGATCTTAACCTGTTGTACTAGATACCATTAAAAGAAGTACCAAAAAAACCCACACCTTCTTCCTATGCTTTTTTACATACTAGAAAAAAAGCTTACAGAAGCTGTATTATTTACCATGTCCCATAACGTATTTCAAGTATTGAGTCCACCTTTAAGGATGCAGCTGGAAATCATTTGTGACTCTGTCCAGAAATATAATGTGCCCACTTATAGAAATTCATGGAGAAGTTGTTGAAGTGTTCAGGGGACTGACTGAAAGTGACTGGAGTGAACAAATGATTAAGCAGTGTGCTATTAAAGCAGATGTGATAAAACAAGGGCACTTCAGACAGTGAGGAGAACAAAGAGGGATGAAGGCAGAATCCACCCAGTATTGAGATACGCCTTTTCAGCGCCGCTTTGGTACCATATAGAACCTTAAATGAGACTATGCTGAGGCTTTTACTGAGAATCCTGTCAAGAAGATCTGGTACCGAAGATTCCCGTTCCAAGGACCAGGAGATGGGACTGTTATTGCAAGCAAAATAGAAAGAGTCATGGCATCACGAGAGCTCGCTCAGCAGCCATGTTCGCCTCTCCGTGTGAATTAGGATCGATCCCAGCTCACTGGCCATTTGCACACCCTCTGATTTTTTAGAAAGTGCAACGTGCAAAACACCAGAGCCTGTGAGTTGCTCCTCTGCTTCCCATGGCACAGTGCGTTAAGCCAGGATTCAGGAACGCCAGCAATGACATTTTTTGGTTGTGGTTAGAGGTGCCTCAAGACTGTTCTTAAAAGCATTGCCCAGGAGGCCACAACAGTTTAGTTAAAACCACCTTTGGCTGTTTAGGCTTCCCTGCTCATTCATCTGCTTCAGACACCCGGCGCAGGACCAAGGAGACCGTTTCCAAGCCTTCCATGGCCCTGCAGTGCCAGCCATGCTGGAGCCCTGCTTCCTTACCAGGGTTCCCATGGAGGGCAGCAGTACAAAAATACACCTGGGAAAGGACGAATGTCTTCCAGGGTAGCATCCTAGCGCTTGTTTCCCCTTTTCTGTGCACAGATGTTCTTGTAAAATCCCTGCTAAAAGACAGACGGGATTAGCAATACAATTGCTCATATGCTTACAAAGCCTAGGTTAGACCCAGGCAATACCTCCAGTTGACTGATCTGATCAATTGAGTATGTCAAGAATGTATGTGCGATTATACAGTGAAATGATATATGCTTCATACACTCTGAAGTCTTGGCCGGCTCAGCTGAAAATATTTCTAAATGAGAATTGCAAACGCTTCTGTGTTTTTAAAATGCCAGTTCATCTCTCAATTTGTCTGAGCAGGATCGGTCTGGAGAATAATGCAAACAAAGATATTCCAGCTCACGGGATGTATGATTTCATACTAAACTACAGTGAAACAATGCAAATTACCCTAATGATCCCTTTCAATTTTATAGGCAGAATACCCCTCTATTTTTCAAATAATTGAGGTTGTTAAGCGTTGTGTTTCTTAGCTAGGTTCTTTGCGTGTGTGTGTGTGTCAGTTAATGTTTTTTTTTTTTAATCAATGTGGTGATTTCTTGCCAGTTTATTTTATGTTTTATAGACATGTCATCTCTATAGAGTTCTGTTATAAAATACTTTATAACATTTCATGTCTATTTGCAAACCGCAGACAGTATCTCTCGTGAATCAGCAACACATTCAATTATATTAATCTTTATTACTTTTGCTCCTCTCCAAAAAGGCCCTTCAGATGAGGCGAACGCAGCTGCAGAGGAGGCAGCCAAGGGGAGAGAGCAGCAGGAGACCCCTCTCCTCCCGAAAGCAAAAACTGACCAAGGAGCAGGGCTGGAAGGCCCCGCATTGCCTGGGGTCCCTTGCTGGGCAAGGGAGGTGGCCTTGCAGAGCCCTAGGGCTTGCACAGCCCCAGCTCTGCCATCCGGCCGTGCTCCCATCCCACCTTCTCACGTTCAGCGATGTGGACTGGCTCAGTGTTGCTCCACAGGGTCTGCCCGGAAGGTCGGTAAAGCTGGAGTCCTTTCTCCAGCACAAGGGCAAAATAAGACCGACCCAGCAAAGCCGACTCAACCGGCCTTGGGGTTTGTGTTACTGGTAGGGTTAGGAAAGTGCTTAACATCAAACCAGGCTTGTGGAAGGTGTCTACAGTTTGGAGCTTTGTTGGGATGCCACGAGCTTTTACCAACTTCTGCTGCACTCTCCTTTAATAGGAGCCAGCAGAGCCAGCTACTCTAAATGCACTCTTACCTAAAGATTCAAAAGTTCCTATATACATATACATATATATATATGTAATATATTATCCATATGATTCTGATTTAAACCCTGAGCATGGCCTCGTGGCTAAAAAGACTTTCTCATCTCTGCATTTGGATATAAAATAACCCCTGCAAGGTAAAAGCTCTGAATTATGCCCAAGATTGAATCATTACATTGGAACCAGGGACAGACAAATGGAAAGAACACTTTCAAGCACATTTTGTCACTGCAAGGTACAAAGTATGTGTTGGGTATAATTCCTATTTATACTTGTAATCCAAAATGGCCCAAACTCCAAGCCTGCGTTTGCTTTTCTGAGAGCAGTGGAACAAAGTGCTCATCCTACTCTGGGTCTGGATGCCTTGAAGGTTTCCTATTACTCAAGCAGCCTTTCCAGGGAAGAGGTGGCTCCTCACTTCCTCCAAGGTCTGAATGTGAACTCGCTGGTGTTGTGTCAACCCTGCTGGGATTTGCCCCCAAAAAACAAGAGAAGGGTTTGCTGCAGCTCTGACAGCCCCCAGGGCCTAGCAGGATCTCACCCCCCATCTGTCCTCACAAAAAGTCAGTCAGTTCTGTAGCAGCAGCAACTTCATGGGGCTGAGTAAAGTGTTCCCAAGGTTCATCAGGGAAGGATGGCTTGGCATGCAAAATGCCATGTGTTAATTCGTATCTTGTATGATTTTTGGCTGGTGTATCCAGACAGACCCAAGAGTTGCAGGCTAGCAGGAGCTGAGTAGCTTATTTTGTTTTGTTTTAATCTGTTGAAGAAAACCTATTGATTTTAGCAATGGCATAGTATAGTTTTATGGTACTCAGTTTTCTATGCATGAACTCTCATTGGCTCAATCAAAATGATTAAAACAGACTTGATACCTAGCCTGCTACAGATTGCTTTGTAGATCAGATCTGATTTGCTCTTTCATCGGACAAAGATCTTAGAGGAGGATCACAGAATGGTTGAGGTTGGCAGGGACGTCTAGAGATCCTCTAGTCCAACCCCCCCTGCTCCAGCAGGGACCCCTAGAGCACGGGGCACAGGGTGACATCCAGGCGGGTTTGGAAGATCTCCAGAGAAGGAGACTCCACAGCCTCTCTGGGCAGCCTGTTCCAGGGCTCCGTCACCCTCACAGGAAAGAAGTTCTTAAGACATTGGAACAATTTACCAATAAGTGAAAAACAGAAGTGGAAGAGAAATCTGCCTTCTCATTTATGACAAAGCATGAACTAGAGCTACAAGATGAAGAGATACGAGGCAGATACTAGCAGAAGAGCCTCCAGAGAAGGAGGGCAGGAAGGATGGTCCAATAGGAGCCAAGCAGGAGAGGCCCACACGCAAATGGAGGGGCCCCCAGGTACTCATGGTCAATGGGCAGTCGAGTACAGCAGCTCAGTTCCAGAATCAGGGAGCATTACAGGATCTATCTGACACGTGCTGCTGATA
Organism: Eudromia elegans; assembly: GCA_003342815.1. Taxonomy (NCBI): domain Eukaryota; kingdom Metazoa; phylum Chordata; class Aves; order Tinamiformes; family Tinamidae; genus Eudromia; species Eudromia elegans. Next base: position 595,867 of record PTEX01000055.1, on the reverse strand, counting down.
TCAGCCCCTGCCGTGTACTATGTCACATCCATACTTTGGCTCATGGCTCTCTTTTACAGCCGGTGGCTGCTGACAGTCAATGAGGGAAGAAGGGTAGCACAAGGAATCCTCTGAGGTGGGATAGCAGGTAGTGCATTTGTCTCTTTTTCGTCCTTTGTGCAACCTGAAGCAAGAACTCCGTGTTAGCTTGGTCAGGGTATTTTCCCCTAGATGGACATTATTTTATTTCTAGAAGATGTGCAACTGAAAAGGCAAGAAGAGTGATGACCAGTATAAGAATTTAACAAGAAATAGCCGTGCTGACCAGACGTGGTCTAAAGTGTATCTAGGGAACATAAGAGCAACCGAGTGAGGCAGAACAGAGGTTCATCTAGCTCAGCAAATTTCACTCTGTAATTGCTGACATTGGAAGCCTGGGAATGGAAGACTGGAGCAAAAATGAAATGACACTTTTCTGTCCTCCAACAATTTGTCTCTGAGTCAGAAATGAGTACTTTTGTATTTAATAACTCTTGATGTGTTTCTGGTCCATGGACCTGAAAGGTTGTCCCTTGAACCCCAGTAGACTTTCACATCTGTAGCATCCTGTGCTAAGAACATTTGGAGTAGAGAGATTTTAACTCTGGAGCCCTCATGACTTGAGCTGAATTTTAGGTTTACCTGCCTTTCTGTTTCTTTAAGGTTTCTCACCCTGTCAGAGGAGGTAACTGGATGCAGAGATAGTGTTACACTGGGATACACCTTCAAAACACGCAGATCCTTGTCACCAGCTTCTCTGATTTCATTTGTGTTCTCATACTTTAGTTCTCTTTAGGTAATAAAAGCCATGAGTATAAACAGAAACTGAGGCTCACTGGTTATAGAGCAGGTGCTATTCCAATACAGATGCTGGGCCATCCTCTGTGGCAGTTTGTTGCTCAGATTGCACAATTTCCAGGCACAGAAAGTTTGTATTAAAAAAACCAAAACTTTGTGTTAGTTCCTAAAGAAACTTAAATGTGTTGCAGCCACTGTCTGCCCACAGCTCATAAATTTAATGCAATTAAGTGCACAAGGCAAAACGAGTCACTGCTCCCTATCGGTCTGCCTTTTCTTTCTTGCCTTACACTCTGCAGCTATGAGGAAACAGCTTCGCGGTGGAGAGGGAAAGCAACAAAAAAACAAAGGCCCAAGGCCCCCAAAAGCGAAAGAACAAAAAATAGCAAAGGGGAAACAAACTGAGACGTGGAGGAATAAAACTCTTGTGACCTAGCTGGTCTTTTGTTTACGTTTTAAATCACTCCCTTATAACCATAAATAATAAATTTGAGGCCATAATTGGACTCTCCATATGAATCTATTGCCAGAGATTAGTGTCCACATGCCCCGAGCTGGGTTGCCTGCACGCCAGCACTTGTGCGGTTTGGGGGGAGGCCGTGGGGAGGGAGAAGGGGGATCTTTGCAGCCGCCAGAGTATTTTCCATGAGCAGTTCTGTAGCTAGAAACAGATGCTTCGTGCTGCAGTCCAGCCAGTAGAATAATGTAAAAAACATTAAAAAGAGACTCTTCAAAGCATTCTTTCCTGCAACAGCTTGTGCTCCTCCTCATTCTCCACCAAAAGGCCTTGTGTGGATATAGTCATACTCATCCCTGCAAGAGGAGGGAAATAAACCCTGTCAACGTTAGGAGAGCTTTGTCCTTTTGGGGCCAAAGATGAATTCCACCCCTGTTTTTTAGTCTCAGACTCATCCTGAATATCAGAACTATGGAAGAGATTTTAGATTTCCTTGGTGATTTTTCCTGAGCAAATGAATGAAAGAGGTAACTCATTTTCCAGTGTCCTTGTCAAGTCTTCCAACCTGGGCACCACCTTTTCTTTGCTTTTCCTGGCCAGAAGTGTCTTTGCCCTGTGCCACTCGCCACTCCTCAACTAGCGATGTTATGAACAGCATATTTGTAAACAGTGATCAGGCCTGAGAAGGTAAAAGTCCTGCCCTGATTTTGCTTTCTCCTCCTCCTCGACAGGCCTGTGCAGAGCGGGGTGCTGAGCAGTGCTATTTTCAGCCCGGATCCTGCAGCCAGGTGCCACAACAAACTCACCCAGTTGTCCTTCAGGACAGGATGTCTCCAGCCCCGTGCACAGAGAGAAGCTCCACACACTCTACCTGTCCCCCTTGGTGTTGCCTTGGGCTCCAGCCCCTTCCCCAGCAGTGCTCCTGTGTCGCGTGCCCCATGTGCCCCAGAAGGGAGCCGGCACTGCCTGCTGCTGGCAGGGGCTCTTCCACTGGAAAATCAGGCTTTGGCCAAGCAGGCATCGGAAGTGCTCCGGAGAGAGGACTTTGTCTTTCTCGCTTCAATTTCACTCCTGGCAATGCAGATGCAGATTTCAGTGGGCTCTAAAGGAAGGGAACTTCATCCATGCCTGCTTTCTGCTCTGCTCTGTTCAGTTACCCGCTCACTCTGTGCCTGTGGGAGGATCACCTGAGTTCAGTACGTACCAGTGAGCGCTAGCAAGTGATGCACTACCTTTCACTACAACAAGGATCCCTCTGTTCTACCCTTGAATGTTTTAGCATTTCAGCTATGCTTGATCCTTCTCTGAGAGGTTGCTCAAGTCAGCAAGACAAAATGAGTCACTTAGTTGTCCTAAAGAAAAACTCCATATCTTTGAGGAAAATTGATTGATTTAGCACAAGTAATAGATTTTTTTCTTTCTACACACTATTTTTATTATTATTGTTATTATTATTTCTCTTCCTCCTAGATTTGCTTCCCTTCTAGGGCAGATGCTTGATGGTGGTGCTTCAAATATTTCACCCTAAAAACCGTGTGGTTATATTTCCAATTTAAAAAAAAAAAAAGTCATTCTGGTGACATTTTTCTTGGTGTATCCTTTTTCTTTAAACACAATGTGTTGAGCAGCTGGGATTTATTTTTTTAATTGAAGCATAAACTTCCCCTGTTACAGTCCCCATCAGCACAGGTTGTGGGACAGATTTTTGGAGCTGTGAAAATGTAGACTTCAGGGTTTCAAGCTATGAAATGACTCCTTTCTTCCTCCCCCTTCATGTGGTATAACCTGCTCTCCCTGGAGACATGTTTTGGAAATGTCCATGTCTTCCTCTTACATGGAAAGATATACTTCCACATGAAAAACTGTATTTCTGCTTGTCTGTTGCTTTTCCATTTTGAATCATCTTCTCAAAAGTGAGGGCATGTGTGAGGTTTTCTTAAGTATCATTTCTTTCAGAGTCACTTCTGTCCTGCCCATGTATGGGCCCTCCAGTATGCTTGTGTTTCAGATAGCTTTTTATTAAATCCACGTAACACAGTAATTTTCTTCCACAGAGCTTTCATTTCCCCCTTTTAATACAATATTTCCAGCCAACATCAGACTTTCCCCATTTCTAACAAGCCTTCTGGGGATATCAAACATTCTTCTGGCAGCAGTATAAACAATGCTAATCCTATCTATGCAACTTTTGTTGCCATTTGGCTTATTGCTTTGGAGACTCTACCATGCTAAGCACTTGTTCTAGCCAGACTGCTGGTCCTTATTTTTGTCAGCAATCCCCAGCGTATGGCTACATAGCTACAGTTTAGGTGGTGTGTTGTAGCTACGTGACGACAGTCTAACGATGCGTTACAGCCTCCATCAAGTATCCAGGTTCAGATCCTCACAGTGTTTCCCTGCTTGGGGAGGCATAGGTGGCATCATCAGGGATGTAAGGGCAGAAATTAGCTGGATTCTGTGCTGAGCTAAGCTGCTGTGAGTGGAAAACAGCCCTTTGAAAATTCCTGGTATACAGTAAGTTTCCTGTTTGGCTAGGAGATACCTAGGAGATACCTAGGAGATACATGGTTTCTGGAAGAGGGAAACTAGAAGAAAAAAGATTGCAAAAACAGAGGAGATATGTTCCTAAGGAGATGAAGGAAAGTCAGGAAGCCAAGGGGGATGTAGGAGAAAAGATTGGACTTACTCAAAAGATTCTTGGACACTGAAAAGCCACCATATTTTTTAAGGGAACTTTTGAAGCATTAGGATTAGTTCAACTACTCTCAGAAATGGGTGGGGAAAAAAAGAGAATTAAAAACTAAAACAGATCTAAACAGATCTAAATTGCATTCTAGTACAGGGAGCACAATTCATGCCTCTCAAAAGTGGAGTCTCTGCAGACTCACAACTGCTTGCTATGAGAGAGTTATGAGTTATGAGTTATGCCTTTGGCTTAGGCACTCACTGGAAATCAAATTCAATTTGGAGTGAGAATATCACAAAATCTTTACATATTGGTAGGAGGAAATTTCTAAAGGTAACTTAGTCCACCCTCCCTTGACACAGAGCTGTCACAAACACCAACCTCATCTGTTGTGGCTTTGTCTGGAGGCCTCCAAGGGTACCACATCCTGGGGGAGCTGCTCCAGGGCTGTCATAGGAAGGAGACTTTTCCTAATGTTGAAGTGAAGTCTCCAAATCTGGTAAGCTGTAGTCTTTAGTTTGTGATTATTCATACAGATCACAAACAAATACTATGTCTAACACCTTTTTCTTCTGTACAGCCTGGTCTCCTGCCTCTTGCATGATCTGTAGTCTGTATAAGAGAAAAGAAAATCCCTGCAATGTACTCTCCCCATCATCCTCGGAGACACTGTACAAGGCTTTTCTGTAGCATTCATGTACCCTGACGTTCCTCCCTGGTGCCATGGGACGGTTGATCTTTGTCCCAAAATGTCAAGACTGATCAACAGTGCAGTTTTGTAGCTGTACTAATGTATGTGGAGTTTGTATGCTTTAAATGTCTGATCCTACCCTCTTATCTCACAAGGGTGTTTTCCTCACCAGTTTCCTGATAAGATCCAGTCATAAATTTTGATATTTTTTTCTAAGCATTTTATTTTAAAAGTCACTGCTCAGGTTTTCCATGTGTGTGGCACCTCAGTGGAATGACACTTCACCCACATACACAAAAGACATCATTCTTCTCCCTGCCTTTTTAATGAGATGTGCAGCCACCAAACACGCACCTCGGCACCTGCCTTTAGAGGTTGCAGCCCATTTCTCACCCAACGGCAGGTGAATGACCTCAGTTTGGGGTGGGACCTGGCGCCAGGCAAACGTGACTGTCTGTGTTTGCTGCTTTCTCCTCCTTTCTTTGCTCTTGGCTTTCCATAAAGAGAGCTGACCCTTCACGCAGGTCAGGCTGAAACTCAGCACCACGTGGGGTATTCTGGCTCAGAGCAGCTGTCAGAGAGCTGAGGTTGCATTGCTGGTGCTTTGCTGCTGCTGACAGGGCCCCACAGAAGCCTCTCTCTCCTGCCCAGGCGCTGATGCTTGTAACTCTGCTCACTGTTGCAGAAAATGGTCATCCTAGTCGTACTGCAGCTCAGCTTCCCAGAAGTTGCCAGTTCCAATCATCCTTCTTCAACACCCTTGTGTCAGTTTTGCTGGTCAAAAGCTTTCCACTCTCCTCTGCTGGAGTGGTTTTCACTCACTTTCATGAACTGAATCAAGTCTCTGGGAGTCAAAGAACGGCTGCACTGGTGTACTGGAAGATATGGGACCACATGGCCCTGTCCTTTTCCACATCAGAGAGCTATTATACCAGCTTGGCTCATGTCACCAGTGGGAATAGGGATGGCAAGTTATTCCTTAGAGGTATAAATTGCTCCTATTGAATACAGAGCAAACTGGACGACCAGCTTAGACCAGAAGTTTAAGTTTCAGAGAGTAAACCTAGATGAGATGACACTCATATTTAGACAGAGTTTTCTAACTACGTGTGTTAGAAACACAGTATGACATGGAAGTTGAGATTTTTATCTAAACCAGATGCTCTCAGGAGTGGGGACTTCATTAAAAGCTTCAGTATCAGCAACTCATGATACAATCACAAAAGTTGGCAAAGTTGTTGAATTTCTGTGTGCCAATATTTGTAGAAGCCAAGTTGTGCAGCAAACAGTGGCAAGAATTGCAACATTCCTCCTGTTTTAGACAAGGTTGTAACTCTCTGTAATGCCCATGAGACCCACTGCTGACATTCATTGGTAACATTTTCTGATAGATTATTTTATACAGCACATACTTGCTTTTTCTTCATGAGCTTTAGTTAACTGATGACAAATTCAGAGCAGAAAAAAAAATATCAGTGCCCACAGAAGAACAACAAAAGAAGCCAAATTATATGCTGTTTGCAGTAAGAAGATATATTTAGTTCTGTTTCACATACGTTAGTGATGAGGGCAGTGTACACTATACTTACTTGGATCCAGAAAAATGATGAGGATTAGCCCCTCTGGAATTGTTCCTGGTGTATCTCCAGGATGATTCAGAAGAAGCTGAATAAACCAAATGGAAGGAAGGAAGGAAGGAAGGAAGGAAGGAAGGAAGGAAGGAAGGAAGGAAGGAAGGAAGGAAGGAAGGAAGGAAGGAAGGAAGGAAGGA